>JAYEPQ010000002.1:4802500-5402500 GCA_036321105.1 Dracaena cambodiana | reverse complement strand
ATCTCGTTTGCTTGATGTTGTGATTCAAAATTTGATTGGGAGTTTCGATCCCAACATATTATTGGTATTGGTCATTAACAGTTACAACTTTTTTGTTGTATCTATTTAGTTTTGAATTCCTCACAGTGCTAGAACTGAATTCAATCAGTCATAACAGTAACTCTGATAATTAGTAGTTACAACTTCTTTGGAGTACCTATTAAGCTTATGATTGACTGTATGGCAGTCTATCACATCAGTACTGCTAGACAAAAAGTATTTTCTCCTCACCAACTAATTATCGCTTGCTCTAAAGACAGCAAAGTTCAGGTAAGCATTGGAGATATAATTAATACAAGCTGACCCCTATCGAAAACTAAGCATTATCTTTTGTATGCTGGTGAGTAAAAACGGTTTGAAATAATTCAAGAAAAATAAATAAACAATGTCCAGTTATTAAACAAAGAAAGCTAAATAAGTATGATTTTTTTTTTAAAAAAAAAAAAATTGGGAAGGAAAACTCTCCAATTCGGAGAATATATGATCATTATCACCTAAATGTAAATTGCATTAATTTTGATCCCGTGTAGCAACACCATGGAAAATAAACCATGAAACAATTGTTATCACCAAATCCACAAGTTTCGGTCCATCCAAAAAAATATAATCTCTTTATCACCAAATCCTTATCTCTTTTCCGCTAAATAAAAAAAAGAATAATGATTTGGTAAGCACCATGTACCATCATATGGTGTATAGACCTATTTATAAAATCAGTGAAGAGGACCTTGTCGAAACAAGCCCCAGCACCACATTAACTCATCTCACGTGCAAAAGGCCCAATTCCTTTCAATTTTCAGTAGCAGTTGTGTCGCATTCATATCATTCACCAAAGATTTGCTCCCCATCACTTTAATAGCAAATGGGACCTCAGAGCTCCAACACCTTTGTGTTATTAGAGAGCCAAATATCAAGGGTAATTGGACAAAGACCAACACAAAAAGGGACCAAAACATAATGCAACGGACGTAATTTGATCAAACCGCATAACCTAAAAATCTTCACTATTCGCTACCAGTTACAAAACAAAACATATACACACTTCAGCAGGCAAAACATAGACTCCTGTTTCGACTCTTTAAGGGTCGGTTTTATTCTCTGTCTGCTCAATGCACGGTTTCAGACTCAATATGAAATGATATACATCATGCAGCTCTTAGCTAGTTATAGAACAGGGAATCATCAATCAATGTAGTAATTAACAAACTCAAATTTACAGGAAGAAACTTAATAGCAAGTGAATACAAGGACGGCAGGGTAAACAAGGAACTAGAATAGTTGGCTCTGAGTAAATATGGTTAGGATCAAAATTTTAAACGGGCAGAATTATTGACTTCATTCAGTAATAAAATAACATGAGATAGAGAATGATTTAATAGTCATAACATGCAATTCAAGAGGAGGTAAGCATTTAAAAAAAAAAAAAAAAAAATCTAAACCTATATACAAGGATTATGACTGCAGCAGATCATATAATGCTTCCACCAATATTTAAAGTTTAAAAATAGCAATAAGGTAACGTAACGTTTTGTTTTTATTAAGTTATATCGCATATAATATAATGCATACTGTAAATTTATACAATTTCCTATTCATCTAATAAAAACAAATACAAAACTATGTAAAATAATTTTTATATATTGAAATAATACATTTTGAAATTCTAAAGAAAATATAACACTATTTTATAACTCGGAATCAATTCTAAATTTCTAACAAGTTTTACATTTATTTTCATAAATTATATTAAGTCCGCATCCATTGCCTAAGCAAAAAAAAAAAAAAAAAAGATTTTAAATTTATTTCAGTTATTAACAATATTGTAATTTATATTTTGTAATGCACAATTTATTTTATTTATAATTGTTTATTTTAATTCAACTGAGAATTCAATAAAATCAACAATAGTAAGAAATTCTAGCAACCGGAAAGAAATTACAATAAATAAACAAGGAATAGCAAGTTAGTAATTCCACAAGCAATCAATCATGCAAACAAGTAATTAAGTAAGAAAAATACAAAAATTAGCTAACAATCAAAACAAGTAACCAACAACAATATGAAAATTACTGAAAAATAATAGCAAATGATATAGCATAATATAATTTAACATAATGTATCGTAAAATAACATTAAAAAACATAACTGTTACGGTGCACTGGGTCTCCAATTAGATATCATAATACAATGTAACGGGATTCATAATGTGTTATTTCAATATTGGCTCTTATATCCTAATTAACACGTGCGTTTCAAGACCTATACGGCTATTGTACCATTATTTACCATGAGTAAGACATGGTGAGACTTGTCCACTTTGCTTTACACATACATGAACAAATGATGCAAACAATTCAATACTGAAACATGGATTACTATGCTGATGATGAATGATAAACCATGAATATGCCGCTACGTTGCGAAATTATTTTAGAAGTAAAAGTGTGTGTACAGATTTTTCTTTTCTTTCTTCTTCTTGTTTGGGCTTTAAGACAGCAAGTGTTATGCTTACCAAGCCCAGTTGCATCGGGCTTTGTGAGGAAGGGGAAGGGAAACAGAGAGCATAAATTTTCACCTCCAAAAGGGCGGGGGTATCGATGCAAGTGGAGACTTCTGGAGCTGTGGCCAGAAAGAACTCTCCAAGGACGAATGTCCCTGCACTAGCTAGTGCTGCTTTTGCAAAGCACTTGGCCACCAGATTGTTGAGTGCCCGAATCTGCCTGAAAGTGCAAAAAGAGGAAGGAGCTTCAGAACATATTACCAAAGTCAAGAAGAAGTGAACTGAAATTGCTTTAAACAACAAGGCCGATGCATCAGAATCCTGCTCTGTTGCACACTAAGGCTGAAAGGACGGAGGGATTCACGGCTATGCAGCGCCTATCGTCTGTGCTTGCTGATAATATCGGGTTGCTGCAGTGTGAGAGGAGAAAAGAAAGATGCAGACGGTCCCAGAGAGTTCAGGTTTTGGTCTGATAGCTAGCTCCACGCCTCGGGGATTATCCCAATCTAGGATCAGGCAGCTAGACTAAGATGAGCTTTCTAAAACTATCGGTGTCATCCAAACCTGGTCACCGCAATATGATGTAGGTAGATATTGTTGCTGGCTTACAAGCCATATCCGTGAACCCTGCAAATTTTAATTAATTGGAGAATAATTTGCCGCAGGGAGTCATTCATTGTCAGATTCCCCTCTTCAGAGGGGATTGAATTATACAGTCAACAGACAATCCATTCCCTGCAGAGGAGGGCACGCAGGGTTCACTGTCTATAGATGGACGGGAAATGAAAATTTCAGGAAATATCAATTTCCAATAACTGTCTGAATCATCATCAAAAGATTTTCAATCCATAATTTGAATCGGAATAATCTCAACAAATTGTTGGTGAGCAAACTTTTTTTTTTTTGTGGTGGTGGTGGGGGACCCCAGCACGCCTGTACAGTACATAGGCTGCTAGAACTTTTGATTCATTACCGAGATCATTCACTGTATCACAGGGAGGCAACTCTGTTTCCATTTTAATCATGGTGGACCATCTAACAAAGAGTTAAGAAATTCAGATAAAGAAATGGGCTCAGGTCTACATTGAACTTTAAGAAAACAGAAGAAGACATCTGAAAGAATGTAGACTGTACAATTCAAAAGCTTGCTGTGACACAGGTTGTCGTTGCCCTTACAGGATTATAGTCATTAAGTCCTACAGAACAAACAGGGAAGACCCTGAATACTTGAGGAGGCACCAATTTCAGACAGCAAGAGAAGTGTAGGACAGGGTTCCCTGCTTCACCATTTAGAGGTGTTTGGTTACTTGTGTAAGTATGTAAAGTGACTGCAATTTCAACCATTTTTACGAAAATGATGCTTTCCGCTATTTGGTTGCAATTGCAATTGTAAATCTTTGTAACTGCACTTACATATTTATGCAGTAATTGCAGTTGTTAAAAAAACAAAAAGTGTAAGACACTTTTTCTCTCCCTTTATAAAAAAAATGATTGTATTATTGATAAATAGGGTATTTCTCAAACTTTTTGAAAAAAAAAAAAAAAAAAAAATTGAACATTTTTACAAGTCTAATTACCACTTATAACTCTGAGTCAAACATATCAATACAAATTGTAGCAATTTATATTACTGCAACTTTAAATACAGTAATATAAGTTATAACTTGTAACATTCCTTGTAAGTAACTAAACAGCCCTAAGTCCGCACTCAAGAAAAATAGTAATAAAGAAAAAAAGAAGGAAACTACAAGAGTCAATTATTAAAAGGAAAAGTATGAAAGAAGAAAAGGAACCATGTGGATATTCGTTTTTTTCTTTTTTAAACTATAACCATGAAGGAAGCTTCCTAATAGGAAAAGAGAATAATAATAGAAAAAGGGTGATTATGGTGTTATATCTAGTTTCATTCATCTAAGGTTCACTGATCTATCTACTTTCGTTTGTCTTCAACACCAAGGATCCATCCTGAAGATCATTGAAGTAATATCAAGCTTAAAAGCATGTTAACTCTAAAATCAGTTCAAGAATTCCAAAACTACTAGATCTGGAGGTTGAATTTTAGTATTACTGTAGCATGAGATAAGTTATCACCCTTGGCCAGGTAAGAAATTTGATAAAATGTATGAAGGTAGAACCTCTCCTCCTTATGTCCATGTCCTGATAAATTTTTTATCATTTAATACAAAAAACAAACAACTTAAAAAAATATTTTAATCGTAATATATAACTTTAAAACTATTTCTGGCACCTGCCATACAATATAATCAAGTATATAGCAAGTATACAAGCTATATTTTTTTCCCTCAAAAAAAAAATATAGCTTGTATGTATTGTATTCATGAATGTACCATAATTACCATATCCTGTAACAAACATTGCCCAGATACCTATCAATTTTGATAGAGAGGCATCAAATCATTTGTTACAGGTTACTAACTATGGTATCGGGTTGTGGTTAAACTGAATTTTTTAGCATAAACAGTAGAAAGAGCCCAATCAAAGATTAATAAAACATATACATAATTTCCACTTAGGGCTACATATCATACAAAAGAAAGTACTAAACAAAGTACAATATATTATCGACCATCAAACTGAAAAACAATTGTCAAAACAAGACATTTGTAATTGAAGCTCATCCGGTAATCGCCTAACGTACTCGTTACCTGAGCAAATCTTCGTTACCTGAGCATATCTTCCACCTCTCGGGAACAACCCTTCATCTCCTGTAGTACCTTCTCCTGAGCTGCTTCCAACAGATTCCCATAAAATCAGCTTGCGCCTATATTTCATGGCATTGTAACTGTCCATCTTGGATTATTCCAGGCCTTTGTAGCCCCTCCGACACTACTTGTTTGTCGTGGCACACACGCATCCCCCAACAAGTGTAGAACTACATTATCCAACCACTATGACCCATTATGCGTCGTCAGCACCAATTCTCACATGCTATCTTAGCCCCGGCGCACGTAAGGTCCTCTAGAACACAAAGGATTAAGTTACTGAAACAAATCCAGTCACAGGTGCAGTCGCAGTTTGCCATCCTGATGCCACAGGATGCCATCACGTGACAAAAGATGCACAGTCCAAGGGGATGCACCTAAATTTGAATTCAAACTTTGGAATCTTAAAATCCAACTCGACACCACTAGAAAAGATAACCAACATAGCCTGAGGTCTCTGAAGAGCTTGATCTAAAACTCAACTTGAAAGCATTGGGGAGCTAACTCATGCTCAACTCAATAACCAATATCAGTTTTTGAGGAGTTTGAACTTGTACTCACCAGAAAGCACTAGGGAGGTGACTCATGCTCAACTTAAAACCAAAAAGCACTAGGGAGGTGACTCATGCTCAACTTGAAACCAAAAGGTTGATCTAGGTAACAACCAAAGAGGTGAATATGGATTAGAATTTTGGAAATCAAATCTTTCCGATCCTCCACAGACCCTCATACATCTGGGAAATTTGATATCCAAGGTGGTAAGATACTTTGTGTGACAAGAAACCGCAACAATAACTCAGTAGATGATAGATTATCCATGTATCATCAGATAGAGGTGACAAAAATAGAGATGACAAAACAAGCTGTCAATTTGAACTTCAAATTTGAATTCAGAAATCACTGCATGTCCTTGCCTATATGTTCTTTAACAGACTCCGACAAGATGCTTTTGTGGGGTTTAACGGAGAGCAAGTGCCTTTTGCATTCTATTAATGACCTTTGCATTCTATTAATAAGTAATAACAGAACTATTATCATACATCAAATAAACAAAAGTGCCAAAAGGCATAGAGGTTCGATGAGTCTAGACCTACACTACCGCATAGGTTAAAAAAGAAAAGATACATCCACCAAAAGTAACGCGAAACAGCCGGCGACATGAAGGTGGTCCCTTCACTCCTGACCTGGGGACTCTCTGTCTACTGGGCTCACCGCCTGTAATGCAGCTTGTCCTCGTTGGTGTCTTGTCCCTTCGAGAGGCATAACCGCTCTCTCCGAGAGTAGACCTATCCAAGATCTCAAATTGATATTGCCTACACGAATTTGTCGCCAACAATTGCTTGTCAGAACTAGAACCATGTTAGATGCGTAAAGTCGTCCCAAAATCAATTCCCTCCTTGCCGTTTCGAGCTCCTCGAGTCGGAAATTAGTTCCACTTTTGTTGGATCTAGTAGCCACGCAAAAAATAGACATCCGAACAACACTTCTCAAGCGGAAAACACTCCACAGGTTCCATCTCGAGTGAACACTCCTTGAGCGCCTGCTAGAGCCAGCATCACCGAAGGAGAGCACTGATGATCCTCACTCCCTTATCCAATAGCACCATTTTTCCTCTTCCACCCCTCATATCCGGCCACCCTTCATCAAGATTCCCGTGGAAAGACGTCAAATTTGTCAAAATAACCATCCTTTGTCAATTTCTGCCTCGTCAGATCTTGATGAGAAATATCCAAGTTGACGAGAAAGCATCCAAGTTGACGAGAAAGCTATCAACTTGGACCATCAAACACTAAAAAAATGACAAAAAATTGTAGACAAACTAAAACAAACTATAGAAGGGAGATATTGGAGGAGAGGAGAATGGATGGAGCTTGGGGCTTCCAGCACCGCCCTCCTCCCCCAAACACAAGACCTGAGGCTTTTATAAAAGGAAAAAAATCTCCTTCCAAAGAAGACCAAGTTAGATGCTGGTTGTGGATGAACTATTGAATGCAATGTTCAAAAGGATATGCTATATGTCAATAAACTGGAAGCCTAGTTTAAAAAGTACACCAATATAAAGGAATGAAATGAAATTGAAAAAAAAAGTTAAAAAATATCTGATAGTAACTGACTGCAGAAAGGCCGATACGAGTCAAATCATCCAAAGTTTGATGTAAATTCTGCAAAATAAATTTATCTACTAAAATATGGTAGGAGAAACAAGCATAAACAAGGGAACCTTAGAAAACTCTTAAGTTGCAGCTCTGTTTCAACAATTACAAATCAAAAATTGTTTACTAAGTGGTTCATGGCTTCTTAAATTACTTCTTTTCCCTCTTCTAATCAACTGTATGTATAGTTAACAAGTTCAAGGAGCAAATAATTAAAACATAAATACATACCACAACAGGGTATCCAGCCCTCAGAATGCTATCCAATTGCAGACCACAAAGGAATTTAATCCAACATGCTCAACAAGAAAGGAGGCATCAAATCCAATTGCTTCATAAAAATCTCCAACCTAGAATGGAAAGTATAACCACCACCGTTAAAAATACATCAAATGAGTATTCTCCAATATTTTTAAATATACTTCTTTTAGTAAAAATACACTAAATCAAGTAGTGAATATTTAGAGAGGTCAAAGAGTGAATATTTATTGCACTTTTAAATTGATCTTAACCTTTTGGATTATGTTGTTTAGGGGTTTCCATGAAATTTGAACTCCGTCGGGGGTTTTTCCATAACATTAAAAAGTTCATGAGGGTGGGTTCCTGAAAAAACACGATACTTCATGGTGTTTCTTCTAGTTTAGCCATAACAAAAAGCCATAGGACAGATTTACTAGAACAGCCAATTTTGCATGCAATAGTTAGGGTTTCATATGCTATTTTTACTTGTCTACAATTGGAAAGCAATGCATGTTTTGTTTATTTGTCCAAGAATATCCTAGTTGTCACTTCACATAGAACAGACATGAAACAACGTAAACAGCTACTGCCAGATGGTAGCTACTACTGCATGCATGCAGGTAGCAGTTACAATGAAATTGAGAAATAGTAGTACAAGCCAGAGCAGCAGATAATCAAGGATAGGACATGAACAAGGTACCGGATTCACGCATATCAAGATTAGCATTTAAAGAATCTACATACTGCAAAAACAATGACAGATAAAAAAAAATTCAATTCATAAAAAAAATCATTTCAACACTTAGAAATGTAAACCACCAGACCCTAACCTCCTTGTGCTGCCTGGATTCTTCTACTGGGCAATGGGGACATTGATGAGTAATTGTGTTTTGTATGACAGAATACATTAGAGTAGACAACAACATAACTTGGAAAACACAAAATATGTCTAAGAAGCAGGATGTATGCCACCTCGCTTCCTTCCTCTCAAATATTTTGTTGCAGATGATTTTGACGTCTCGGCTCAACCAAATAATACCATCACAAATCTACTGCCAGAATATCACAAATAAGTGAATAACTTGATATAAGACTTCTCTGAAGCCCAAAGACATGCCCTACAGAGTAAAACTTCACGGGGAAACCTCAACTTAAATTGCAATATCTCTAAGTTAAGAGTTCCACAGCAAAGTTTGAACTTTCTGAAACACAGATAAGGTTAGCATTTGAATGAATGAAGTTTGAAATCATAACAAAAAATATCTGTGTTGATGGCTAAAGGTGAACATCTCTCTTTGGCTTACTGGTGGTCTCATTGAAGGAGGCTAATGTCCATGATGTCCTGCATATGGACTTTAGGATAAACGAAATTTCATTACATGTATAAGACAAATATTGCTTTGCAGAGTCTATTACTCCTTTTTTGACTTTGGACACATGTAAGCTGCCTCTCCCTGAAGAAGCTTTCTTGCAAAGCTTTTAACGGCAGTTACCTTACTTCAACAGATGGTCGTAATGGCATAGTTCATGTTAATCTACAGTTTCAATTGGCTGTCGTTGTTAGAGTTGCTAGTCGCTCTTTTGGGTCTTGCTATTCTTTTCCCTCTTTCTTCCTTTTGTGTTATAGTTGCCTATTTAGGCCTAGTTTGGATCCAAGGTTCCATTTAATGAAA
Organism: Dracaena cambodiana; assembly: GCA_036321105.1. Taxonomy (NCBI): domain Eukaryota; kingdom Viridiplantae; phylum Streptophyta; class Magnoliopsida; order Asparagales; family Asparagaceae; genus Dracaena; species Dracaena cambodiana. The sequence continues at coordinate 5,393,172 of JAYEPQ010000002.1, read as the reverse complement.
CCAGAGTTTTGGATGGTTTCCAACCTAAAACTCCAATTTTGAAGCTATACCCTGTTTGAATACCTAAAATGGAGTTCCTAGACTCCGGTTTTGTAGAGTTTAAGACCATATAAACTCTATTTAAACTCCAAAAACAAAGAAATCGGACTTTTGTAAGGTTTCATATCTCTTCATGTTGAAACCTAGTACTCAAACTATACCCAACTTAAGTGAAACTCCAATTTTCTGTTGTAAAAACTTAACGAAAACCAGAATTTATGAAAACTCTGTATCCAAACGAGGCCTTAGATTTATTCACTCAAAATAACAGCATTAGCAACAGTTATTAAAAATATATTAAAAAGAAAGAAGGAAAAGAGTGACACTCTAGCTTCATAAAAAAACTGGTTAATTATTAAGAGGAACAGGATTTCTAATGGCTACCTGAATTTTAAATAAAAAAATAATTTAAAAAAAAAACTAGTCCATAATCAAAAAGTCATTGATGTTCAAACTGACAATTCAGTTTACCTCCCATTTCTTAAACTGACGCCCAAACCTAATAAGTTTGAGTATTTAAGCCTCCGAAAAAGATTAACAGCCGAAGGCTTTCTGAACATCTCCATACGCTGCATATTCAATTTAAAAAACAAAGAGAATTTTCCTTCCAACAAATACTAATAAATCTAATTTAATTTATTAATTTATTATTTCTTTTGGGAAAACATACAATATATGAGAATGGTGTTCTTCACCAAGAGCCTTTTGTTGACAAAAAAAAAAATCATGCATGAACACCAATTAAAGTGAGTTACATCCCACTTTCATTAAATTAATAAGTGATTTAATTATTTATTCAATTGAGAATTAAAGTGGGAGGTTATACCCCACTTTCTCTAAATTAATGAGAGATTTGAATCCCCATTCAAATTGATAATTAAAATGGGAGTTACACCCTATTATTTCCAAATGAATGAGAGTTTAAAACCCCATTAAAAGGGGGATTTTAATATGGTCAATTAAACCAATATTAAATACCTAAACTCCTATAAAATGCCAAGAAGGCTACTAAAGGAGATAAGAAACCTCTATGAGAGGATCTACCTCTAGTATAAGAAAAATGGAGATCTTTCTTAATGTAGAGATTTTTATCTCTTGAAGAGTTTTAACTTTCTTAATTTTTTTTTTTTGAGCAAAGATGGTGGGTGGAAGCCCTCCGTGTTCCATTAACAAGTAGATAGAACTACAATAAAACGTTTAAATAAAGCAAATAATTTAACTTTCTTAATTTAGAGATTTTTATATGTTAAAGAGTTTTACTCTTTCATTTCCAGAACCAGATAAGGCTACTTCAGATCTAAGAGAAAATCTTAACTCTAATTTTCGGTTAAAATCATCAATAGGAAACATGATCATCTCCCACCGTTACATTGGAGAATCTTAGTCTAAAATGGTGAACATGTGAATTATCAACTAAAAAAATATCCTCATTTCAAGCCTAAAATGGCTAACACATGGATCACCAATTAAAGAGAAATCCACATTTCAAGCCTAAAATGGCTAACACATGAATCATCAAAAAAAGATTCACATTTAAAGCCAAAAATGGCTAACACGCGGATCATCAACTAGAAAGAGATCCACGTTTCGAGCCAAGAAAAGGCTAAAATGCAACCCTCATAAGGTCGCATCTTTCTTCTACAATATTAAGAGATGAAGAATCTCTCCAAAAATAAAGAAACGCAAGTCAGTAAAGCCTTGAAAATGGCTTAGGAGCCAAAATGCGAATCCTCACCTACAGAGATTCGCGTTAAGCTAAGTAAAGTGAAGTCAGAGAGATTTGGGTTTTACAAAACAATTAAAACGCGAGGCCCTTTAAGGTCGTGTTTTGACTTTACATGAAGGATGAAAACCATCCTTAATCAAACACAGATCTAACTCTCATTTCAAAAATTTCATACGCAAGGTCGCATTTTTATCCCAAATCTTGTAAAATTAAAGCCAACCTCGTTTCAATACAAATGCGGGTTTAGCTGAGAAACTAACACGTGGATCATCAACTAAAAAGAGATCCGCGTTCCAAACTATCTTCTGAGCTCATGATTAGAGCTAAAAAAAATTAAAACGTGAACCTCAGAGGGTTGCGTTTTCACTCCAAAGTCTCAAAAGATAGAAAACATCCTCATTTGTACCCAAACGTGGGTCTAATCAAACAAGACATGTTGTTAGGAGCTAAAATGTGGATCATCAATCATAGAGAGATCCGCGTTTGACCGTCCTTCTAAGCTCATGGTTAAGAGCTAAATATAACTAAAACGCGAACTCCAGAAAATCGCGTTTTTATTCCAAAGTCTTGAAGGATATTGACACCCAAATGCGGACCTGAACATGCCATGCAAGTTCTAAAGAGTTAAAACGCGGATCTAAAGGCTGAAATCCGCATTTCAGTTACAAATCTCAAGGATTAAAAATTTCAGTTACAAATCCTTGAGATTTAATATAAATTCAATGGATTAAAAGTAGAAAATCAATTCTCAAATAAAAGAGGATATTAAAATTGGATAGTTACACCAATTCAAAAATATCTAAACTCCTATAAATAGCCAAAGACTGATCTAAGAAAGGGGTTGGATTATCTCTACCTGAGCACTTGTGCTAAGAATCCAGAGTTCTACTCCAAGAGCTTTTCAACGGCTGTTGACTGCAGAATTTACATTCGAATCGTCAACGAAGAGCAGGATCGTCCTCCATGGCTACAACAGAGTTCTATCTTTAAACAAGAGGAAATTCGATTAATTTATTATCTTTTGTGTAAATGTGCAACCGTTATTATTGTAACCAGTGTTTTAAATATCGGCCGATATACCGGTATATCGGCCGATATATCGTTAAAGTTGAAGAAACGAGACGATATGGGCATTTTTTTACCGGATATCGTTTTGGACCGATATGGGCCGATATATCGGCCACGTGGCGATATATCGGCCGGTATCGATATGTCTAATACCGGCCGGTATTTAGTATTATCGGTTATTGGGTTTTGGTTACGGTTTAAACCCAATAACCCGTTCAGACCCGACCCGTTAAGCTATAAAACGGGTCGGGAGGGGGAGAAATCCTATATTTTCGCGAACTCTCTCTCTCTCTTTCTCTCCCGGCGATCTGAGATCCCCTCCCGCGACCAAAACCCTAACCCTAACCCCAAATTCCCAAAATCCACCGTAAATCTCTCTCTGATTCTTTTTCTTCCACTCTCTGGCTCTCTCTCTCGTTCTCTCTCCGCGATCGTCGACCGATCGAGACGAACGGCCGAACCCTAACCCTAATTTCCCATTTCCCAATCCATCTATAAATCTCTCTCGTGTTCTCTCTATCTTTCTTCTCCGCTCTCCATAGCTCTGGGGGTTTTCGAAGGGTGATCGCCGTTCGCCAGAGGAGCAGTCGCCGCCGGCCAGGTAAATTTAAATTTGTTTTCTTAATTTAAATTTGATTTAGAATTATAAATTTCTTCAATTTCTTTTATAATTGTGCTATTTAGGTTTAATTGATTGCGATTTATGTTGGATTTATTTTTTTTGGTGTAATTTGAGGGGAATTGTTAAATTGGGAGGGCTGAACAGTGAATCTGCGGGTAGGGGAGTCTACAGTGATTCCTTGAATCACTGATTCACACTGAATCAGTGATTCGGTTCACTGATTCAGTGTGAATCAGTGAACTGAATCACTGATTCAGTGTGAATCAGTGATTCAAGGAATGATTTTATGTGAATTTTGAGTATTTATTATTTATATGTAACTATGTATTCACTGATTTTGTTTCATGCTAGAATCTAGATTCACTTTTCATGAGATTCCATTTACGTCAATAACTAGAGTTTAGGCAGACCTGATCAGTAGTTAAACAGAGGTTCCAAAGTTTGATTATTACTAGCAACGTAAATTCTTTTAAAGTTATAAAAGAATTTAAATGACTTAAGCTTGCAATCTCATATAGTAGCCTCAGAGAACCACCCTGCTGACATTTCACTTTCAACTTGAATGATTTCCATGTAAATGTTTAATTGGAGCAATTAAAGAAGGAGTGATCTATTTCGTTAAGCTCTAGTTAATGAAATGCGGGGACCTATAGCCACAATTTACGCTATTAAATCAATGTTATTTAATCAATTATTTATAAATTAAGTGCAACAATTATTTAGCTATTTAATCAATTAATTGTTTGTCCTTTTCACTCCACTTTTTTGAAGTCAGAAATAGTTTGAAAGATGTCCTCTTCTGGTGCTTCTAACGTCCAAGAGAAGCGAGGAGGTAAAGATCCAGCTTGGGAATGGGGGAAAAAAGTACCTAATAAGCCCAATAAAGTAGAGTGTAATTTCTGTAAGAATGAATATGGGGGAGGCATTACTCGCTTGAAGGAACATTTAGGTCATGTCAGCGGGAATGTCAGAGGCTGTCCTCTGGTCCCAGATGACGTGAAGCAGAAAGCTCTGGTAATGCTAAGTAAAACTAGAGAAGTAAAGGAAGGAAAAGCAACAGAACTTCAAAATTTGTTAAAAGAAGTTCGTGTTGGGGAAGAAGAAGATGAGGAGACAGCTCGAGAGGAGTCATCTTCTCACAAAACAACAGATCAATCTTCCCGCAAAACAACAGGACCGATGGATCAATTTGCAATTCGATCGGTCGAGGAAGCAGTAGAAACAGCTCAAAAACAGCCTGCCGTGCCATCAGCCTCCAGAAAAAAGGCCAGAGACGATGCAATTCGATACATTGCCAGGTTTTTTTATGAAGGAGGGCTTGCATTCAATATTGCTACGCAGCCAGCTTTTATGCAGATGGTCCAAGCCATTGGCATGTATGGACCAAACTTACAGACTCCTAGCCCATACGAGCTAAGCGAGACTTGCCTCCAAAGAGAGGTCGAGGAGACAAATGCAACTCTTGAATCATTCAAACGGAGTTGCCGAACAAATGGCTGCACTTTAATGACTGATGCGTGGTCGGATCGGAAAGGGAGAAGTTTAATGAATATCGTTGTACATTGTCCGGCCGGTACAGCCTTCTTATTGTCTCAGGATGCATCTTCTGAGAGACACGATGGCAGTTATATCCACAAATTTGTGGAGAGGGGAATGAACGAGGTTGGCGCGGAAAATGTTGTACAGATTGTGACAGATAATGCCTCGAACAATATGGCTGCAGCAAATACATTGGCTCTGACGCATCCAAATATATTTTGGACACCTTGTGCAGCACATACAATTAATCTGATGCTTGCGGATATTGGAAAGATTAAACATATCCGAAGGGCAATTATGATGGGGAGATCAGTCTCCGTGTACATATACAGTCACACCAAATCTTTAGATATAATGAGAAAGGCGATTGGTGGAGAGCTAATAAGGCCGGGTACAACTAGGTTTGCCACGGCATTTCTCTCTTTATCATCAATCAGAGAGAAGAAAAAGGAGCTGCAACATATGTTTATATCTGATGACTGGATGGATTGCACTCTTTTCAGAACAGATGCAGGCAAGAAGCTATTTATTTTAATTAATAAACAATTTATTTTATAATTTTAAATTATATATTATTCATATTTTTTTAATACATTTTTTTATGAATGTTTAGGTTGCAGAAATAATTGCTAGCAATAAATTTTGGGACAACACAAATATTGCCCTAAAAGTATTCACTCCACTAGTGAAAGTTTTGCGTAGAGTTGATGGGGACAAGGTCCCTTCAATGGGCTTTCTGTATGGTGACCTAGAGACTGCTAAAGAGGAGATAAGAGATGCTCTAGGGGGTTTAGAGAAGAAATATCTTCCAATATGGAAGATTATTGATAAGAGATGGGAGGAAAAACTTAAGGGTCCTCTGCATAGAGCTGGATATTTCTTGAACCCTCTGTATTACTATGCGAAGCAGCCTGAGATTGATGCTGATGGGTCGTTCATGTCGGGCTTCGTTGCCGTGATGCACAGATTCTATCCAAATGATCATGATAGAATTGATAAGATTGCACAGCAGCTCCCAATGTATCAAAATCAAAATGGATCATTTGGAATGTCTTTTGCAAGGGCAGCAGTAAAGAGAATCATTAATCCAGGTATGCATTTCAATTTAAGAAATGCAAAATTCAATCTATTTTTAATTAAACTACTAAATAACTAATAACTATTTCTAAATATTCATTGCTAGCTCAATGGTGGCAATTCTACGGGACAGATGCTCCCGAATTGAGGATTATGGCAATGAGGATTTTGAGCCTGACAACCAGTTCTTCGGGTTGTGAACGGAACTGGAGCACATTTGAGATGGTATTACAATTTTAACTTTTCTAATTAAATATTTCTTTCTCCCAAATAGATATATTCTAAGTTCGTTTCATGTGATTATCTTTTATTTAGGTGCATACGAAGAAAAGAAATAGGCTAAGTTCCAAGAAATTGCATGACTTAGTTTTTGTCAAATTCAATGCAAGGCTCAAGAGCAAATTTTCAATCCCAAACAGAGATCCACTAGTAGCGTACAATGAAGAGGAAAAGGTCACCGAGTGGTTCATGCCTGAGAAAAAGAATGGTGATCCTCATGAGACTAGTGATGATGAAGTCTTTCCTGGAGAACAACTGACTTTTCGACATGTGTCAATTGCTATGGGTGCTAATCCGAAGAAGAGAAAGAGTGGAAGAGTTAAGGCATCTAAGTCGAAGAGTAGTAAAACTTCAAAGGGAAAAGCACCATCATCTTCAAAGTCTAAGCAGCGGCACGCATCAGATGATGACGATGAGGAAGAAGTTGACACATCATCATCAGATTCGTCATCAGATGATGATGAAGGCATGCCAACAAATGAACCAGTCGACTCTGAATCTAGCTAGAAAATATGTTGTAAAGACTGATATTTAAAGTTTCTAGCATGTTTCAAATAAACTCATTTAAAGGACAATGTTGTAATTTTATAAATTATATCACTTATGTATTGCAGAAACACTTTTCTTTTATCTTGAAAACTTATTTTTCTTTATTTTATGATTGTATTTCACTCTGTCTCTGTGCATATGCGAACGTTCTAAACGATATCTGCAAATTCGCAAGTTGAATGTAAATAAGCCAATGTAAGTGCTATAAACTCATTTTATGCGTTTTATTATGTTCTATATAGCCAATTATATGATTATTCTTTAACTGGTATGACGCCGATATGACACTCCGGTATTTAGGGTCATATCGCGATATCCCACCCGGTATCCGGTAACCGGTATGTAATTTGGCTGACCGGTACGAGACCGGTATCCGATATTTAGAACACTGATTGTAACTTTCATTTTCAAAGTTCAATAAAATTAATTCCATAGCAAACACCTTTGGGTTTGTCTCTTCCAGTTGTCTTCGAAACCCCATTCATCACTTTAAACGACTTATAGTGATATTTCCTTTCACTTATACAAAAAAAAAAAAAAAAAAACTTTCCAAAATCCTACATTATCAACATAAGCAAGAGAACATTCACGAAATTTCCATGAAAATGAAGAAACGCAAGATCTTTAGGGTTAGGAATTACTGCCGCTAAGTTGAGGCTTCGAATCGACAGACGGGAGAAGGGGCGGAGCAAGCCGGTGAGCATCAGCCAGCGAGGAGAAGACGCGGCCATGAGAGAGCTCGTGACGAACCGCTGCTGCATTGATTCGATTGCTAGCTAGGGTTAGGTTTGATCGTGGTTCTTTGAATTTGGGGTTTAGGGTTTAGGGTTTTGGGAGTCGTCGATTCCCACCAGAAAAGATGGGGGGGAGCGTGATAAATTGGAAACACAAAAATCGTTACGAATTAGCTGGGAAAGCCTATTCACGCACACCAATGTGCTCAATATACCCACGTTTGAAAATTCCAAGTTTACTATCATTTTTTTAAAAAACAAAGTTCCTCTTTGATAACCCATCGATAACATTAATATCCGATCTAATTAAATACCAATCGAATATTAATATTCTATTAAGTTTTATTTTGTTTGGTAACGTTTGTCCAGAATGAAATGGAGTTGAAGAGAGGGAGGGAGGATTAGAATTGAAAAAAGAAAAGTGATCATGTTAAGTAAATATGTGATGGTTCAAAACTAAAATTAGGTGTAGAGAGAAAATGGAGTGCATCCTGAACAAAGTGGAATGCGTAAATAGAATTTTCTGAATTATCTGGAGACATGATGGTATATTGTATTTGTTATCCTATTTTTTGAATTTATTGTGCCCATTGATGTTATCGTAGGGTTTGTTATTATTATTATTATTATTATTTTGAGGTTGAAGGTTACATTACAATTACATGGCAAGAAGCTAAAAAACATCTTCCAAAAAAAGGAAAAAAAAAAAAAGCAGGATAAGGAGTGAAAAAAGACAGATGTAATGATTAATTTTTGGTCTCTCCTATTCAAAATTTTTAATAAAATATAAAATACAAATAACATTTGAGACAACAGTTTGAGCAATATTTTTCTAATTCAAATTCTTTAATAGGCCAGACTAAAAACTCATTCTCATTCTTAAGGAGAAGTCTACCTAACTTCGTTATTATTTTCCTATAAAGAGTAGCATTAGCACTACACGTAAGACTAGATGTGATTATGGAAGTTAGAGGTGTATATTTGAGACTACTTAGGCATTATTGTTAGTCAATTGAATAGCTCAAATCTTTACCTAAAATACACTAAGCTACCACAAACTTTAGTCTGGAGACTCCCTGCAGAGGTACAACCTGATGGACGCAAGCCCAGTCCTTCAACTCAAGCTTAGAAATGCTACTGTGCTAACTAAACAGCCAGGCTCCCTAAACATAAGGTCCCTCGTCACGAAACGACGTCGCCATGAAGACAATCAGCACTTTTAACACAGACCTGGAGGAATTTGTGCGCACAGTCGTTCGGGAAGTAGATGCAGATTTCTCTCAGCCTAGATAAGCTAAAAAAACAACCATCATCACCCAGCAAGAAGCAGCAACTAAGCAATAGGAAGAAAGCTCTGTACACCCCTGAACCAGTAAGCTTTACAGTGCAGCTTCCACATCAATAACGAATAATTAAAAAAAGAAATAATTATAGTGAGACATGAATAGGATAAATTATTATCCCGTAACTTCAAAATTCTTAGTTTAGTACTTAAACTTCTAACGATACTAATTAACAATTTGTTACTCTCACCTCTGTTTAAATTGAATTATACTACTCTTATAAAAACCCCTAAATACCCTCTTCTCCCTCACTTGAACACTCAACCTAAACCCTTGACCAAGGGAGAAGAGGATATTTTGAAATTTTCATACAAATATGCAATTCAATTTAAACTCGGATGAGAAAAATAAATTGTTGACTAATATTATTAGAAATTCAGAAACTAAACAATTTTGTAGATAAGTGGTAATAAATTATACTATCTCCTATAGTACAAGGATTTCACTGCAATTAACCCTTAAAAAGATCACCTCTGATCTTCGGCATTCCTGACTGTTTATAATTCACATACACCCAGTTATGCCAAGCTTCAGGATTGTATATCTCATAAACCATCCAATATGGACCATATACAGTATGCAGAACGAGAAATATTTTTTCAGTTTCAACATGTCACATATCCAAGAACACGGCTAAAGAGGACACATGCCCCCGCAAAGTATAGAGTTAGTAACAGCTTGCAAATGCATGACTCTTGGTACATGACCCGTTTCCTTCGACTGTTGATATTAACCACAGAAGAGGCGATAAAGGGAACTGAATTATTTCACATGCTATATATGTTGGTAACAAAGCCAATTATATATCCAGCATCCGTCCCCTGATGATGGCCTCCGCTTTCCTCACCTGTCTCACAGGTCCGATGATGAACACCTACAGGGAGGGCAAAGAACAGCGCACAAGTCAGCAATGATGAACTAACTATCAATGGAGCCTCAACTAAAGTCTGCACCGTTTGCTTCCAATATGCAATATAAAAGTATATGTCGCTAATACTTCATATAAAAAAAAAAATTGATTTGCAAGGAAAATTTAGACTCGCTATGAAGTCCGCCAACAGTTCAAAACCGACAAAACGAAAGATGGTTCGGTTTGGTACTTGAAACTCAAAAAGTTATTCAAATTTGGCCAAGAATTTAGATACCAATAATAATAGGATACTAACAGTTGTGAGAGTACATGAGAGAACCGTATGCTTGGAACAAGTCTTATTCTTTTCTTTGCATAGGCTCTGCAGCTTTGACCTGGATGAGCATGAAAAGCATGTGATCGCAGGCTATCAACTGTGGGCTGGTAACATGTAAAAATGGTCACATAATTTCTTACATCTAAATTTTCTTCCAATAAAAGGAAATATTTTTCATGTAAACCATATCTCCTTAACAGCATCCTCTCTCAAGAAAGAAAAATTAGAAGAAAACGTTTTTCTTCTTTGCAGAACTATCGAAAGCGTGCGCATGCACAAAAATATATAAGATAGACTTGGGTCCTTTTGGAAGAATTTGGAGTAAAATTCTTCCCATTGGATTTCGATCACGGGACATCCATTATCATGATCCAATCTATTGAAGTTGATCTATACACTCTAGAATCCTAAAACTAAACATCAAGTTTTCTTAAAAAAACTGCCCATGCATCAAGTGGGTACAAAATGGATGGTTTTATAAAGGGAGTTGGTTAGTTTATCAGTATATAATGTTCAAAACCTAATATTCATAAAGATAACCTTTATGGTAGAGCTTTTAAGTATTTAGACCATGACCAAATATTCAAAAGGATAAACTTTATGCCATAAAGTGTAGATCAAAGCAAAGTGCTATTTTTGACCGCTCATTTTGCGCCAATTTGACGTGTGAGCAAACAAAATTTAAAAAATTAACCTTCTTTGTTTTTAGGCATTTCAAATAATGTGGATCGACCTCAGTGGTTGGATCTTCCATAAGGTTGATTTTGAGTGGGAATTAGGCACAAATCCTTTCAAAAAGACCCAAGTCTCTCTCTCTCTCTCCGGATAGGCTACATGAACTAAAAGAGAATCACGCCGGATCGATCACGTTTATATATATATATATATATATATATATATATATATATATATATATATATATATATATATATATATATATAGGAGTTTTTGCATATCGATCCCTTATATATGCAATATTTTTATATTGGACCCTGAAAACTTTGTATTTTGATATTAGTTCCCTAAAATATTTAAGTTACTCCGGTTTAGTCCCTCTAGGTCAGTTCCGTTAAAAAAAATTAAAATTTGTCCCTCTCTTCCTGTTCTACGCTTGGGCCTGCATAGAGAAGAGAGGGAATGATAGTTTTTTTCCCCTTATTTTCTCTCTTTCCCTCCTTCCTCTCTCTTAGATGGGTTCAACCCTCCTTCCTCTCTTTCTCCCTCCATGTCCTCTCCTCCAAACAATAGTGAGCAAACCCTAAAGTTCCAATTTCTAATCTTCTCCCACCTAGAACCCTAACCTCTCTCACCTCCCTTTACTTTCACTTTTCCAAATTCTTCCCTCCAAACCCAAACCCTAACTTTCTCAAGCTATCGTCCATAGCCCTGATCTGCTGTCCAAAAAAAATTTTTTTCAAAGATGAAAAGAACGATTTTCTCTAGTTCTTATTGAAACTAAAAAAATAACTAAATTTATTGGAGCATCATTCTCTCAACGATTTTTACTATATTTTTTTACCTCTTGCATGGAAAGTGGCCTAGGTGGCATTTTGGCTCTTAGAGAGGAGAAGATGGGGTTGAGGAGGGAAGGGGGAGGAGGGGAAGGGCATTTTTTTTTTTTTTTGGGTTTTGGGGTGGGGGGGAGAGGAGGGTAGAGAAGGCGGAGGTGGAGTTGAGGTGGGAGATGATGACAAAGGAGATTAATGGAGAGGGAGGTTGATGGAGGGGATGAGACACATTGATAGTTCGGTCATTTCCATGACTAATTCGGGACTAATTTGAAAGCCACGATTTAGTTAAACAGAATACCTAACAGAAGGACTAAACTAAAATAACTTAAATATTTTTGGAGACTAATATCAAATTATGAAGTGTTCAGGAATCAATATTAAAATATTGAACATTTAAGGGATCAATATGCAAAAAACCCATAAATAAAAATAGATAGAGTAAACAAGGGATAGATAGTCGTTCTTGCCAACTTTAGCTAGAATGTCCGAAAAAAACCTAAATATGATAATTTTTTAAAGATCCAAAGCATTGATCTTGTTCTCTATCCCTCTAAGTTTATATCCACTAAAATTCACAAGTTATACGATTGACTTGCCCATTGATCGATGGATATAAAATGTTGTGCTTCTAGAAAACTGTTAATTTATATCTACTTGATCAATGTCAAATCTCATTTAAATCCATAAATTTTGATAGACGAACATTTTGTATCTACTTGATCAAAGATCAAATCCAAAAGGATGGAAATCAAGATGAAAATTTTGGATCTTTAAAAAATGATCAATGTTTAGGTTTTTTGAATATTGTAGCTAAAATTTAGTTAGAGAGGCACTCTAGTCCCTGTTTAGTTGTTTACTCCCTCTCTCTCTCTCTCTCTCTCCCCGCCTCTGTGTCCCCCCTCCCACTCTCTCTCCCCCTCTATATATATATAATATATACGAGAATAATGAAAATGAACTACATATCTTCTTATGCTGGCTGGCATACCATTTCCATTATCTTTAATATTTTTTTCCATTTTTTTAAATTATGATATCAATCCCCCATAATTCACTCGTATCCGATTTCTTAGATTCAAGTTTTAATTTGGCCTTCCCGACACAAAATTAATGGTTTTCGATTAATACAATATCTTATATCCACTAGATGGAAGGGTAAATAAACTCAAAACTAATAAAATTTGATCCTAAAATAGCTAAGGAGGTGGAGATCAATGTTGAAAATAACACATTATGGAACTCGTGATATTGTGTTATAATACCTAACACAAGCTCAACGCTATCTAACATTAGAAAAATAACTCAGTGCACCATAACGGTGTGTTTTTTATGTTATTTTATGCTATTTTACATTATGTTACATTATGATACTTAATTCGCTGTTATATTCTTGAGTAAGTTCCAAATTGCTGCAGATTATTTGTTATTGATTGTTAGCTACTTGTTGCAACTTTTTTATTTTATTACTTATGGAATAGCTTATTAATTTGTAATTACTTGCTATGATTTCTCTGCGATTGTTGAATTTTTATTAATTATTGTTGATTTTATTGAGCTCTCAACTGAAGTGAAATAAGTATTAGAAACTATGAATTAAGCATTACAAAATATAAATTACAGAATTAGTAATGAATGAAACTGAAATAAATTACTTTGAAATCTTTTTTCCTGTTTGGTGGTTAGTAAAATTACGATTGTGAAGTTAATAGTACTTATAAAGGTACAATGTTAATATTATTATAAAACTTGTTGAGAACTAAGAATAGTTTCTAAGTATTATAATATGGTTTTACATTCTTTTTTATTGAATATTTAATTTTTTTTCAAGTTACAAAAATTATGATATTTGTTTTATATTTATTTTTGTTAAATGAATTGGAAATTGCATAACGCACGTTATACGTTCCGTTATATGTGATGAAACCGAACAGAGACAAAACGTTACGTTACCGTTATCGCTACTTTAAACATTGGTGGAGATCATGCTTCCAAACAAGAACTAAAAAATAATGGGACTATTGTTTATTTCAGCTAGCACATGCGTAAAGTACCTATGTTGCCAGCTCATTTACAATAATCCCATACATATATATATGTTTGTATCTATGAGTGTGTGCGCGCGCACGCGTGCGTGTGCATATATTGAGTGTGTATGTGTGTGTGTGTGTAGTGTGTGCATGGGTGCATGGTGTATGTATATGTATTGTTTACATATAGGATTGCTCCATGCTCAAGATGTCCCTAATTAGAAGGCATGACCAAGTTAAAGAAAATATTTTGAACTTGTATGTATAATTTGGAAAATTGAAGATAGCATCTGCACAAATTAGAATCTCTGAACGCAGACAGTATGAAATAGATAAGAAAGATGGCTCCTTAGAAACCAAGTGAATCAACTTCTGAGTTCAACCTAACTTCGTATTTAAGAACTTTTACCCAAAAAATAAAATGCTAATTAATTTGTTAGCATAGAAATGAAAACAAAGAAAGAGCATGATAAACCATAAAGAGTAAAATTTCATGACCAATAAGATAAGCATTCTTAGCAACCATCTAGCATTGTTGGAAGCATGGCAATCCCGTTCCCTGTTTCAAAGTTTTCATGGACAGGAACTTGACACCAACTTAACAGGATGTCAATTTAACAGACAGCTGGCTGTTTTAGGGGGCCTTCTGCTGCATAGAGGACCAAATATAATGAGAAGACATTGAAGATGATAATGAACCAGCCAAACCATAATTAAGAAGTCTTGTAATAACTGTTTGATGTCAGCCTTACAGGTACATCTTTGCCATCACGACTATTATGGTTAGAGTCCAATATTAAAGTCCACAGACCACTTACGCTAACTTGCCCCGAATTTCAAATACTACTTCATTAGGGCTTTTCAAGCAGGACAACTGCAAAGTCATCAAGTTAATTGAGATAGCAACATTGCAATATTATCACCAAAAGACATTACAGGCATTAAACTGTCTACTTTGTGCTTATAAAATTGAATTTCAAACAATCAAAAGAAGAAAAACAGTTAGAGAAATGAGTGAATGCAGGTTTCATCATGAAGAAGAAATGAGTTGTACATGTGAAAAACTAAGTAGCGCTGCAACTAGTAAACCTATCAATACACGAGGGCATAGGGTTAGTAGTCTTCAGAGACAATATATTCTAAACAATTACATAATTAAAAAATACAATTTAAATAATTTTGATACCTTATCAGGTGGGCCCTTGGAACCCCCAAGTAGAATCTCAGCACTGCATTATGCAATATGTACACAATGATCTCTCAGCGCACAAGCCCAGAACAATAATTAACAAACAAGGCTGTTATGTACCATGAAGTTCTGCAGTTAACACAAAGAACTTACTTGCAACATTCCTTTATAGCCAGTATAGAAGCTCCTTTCCTTCCAATTACTCGTCCCATTTTCCCAGGAGGAACATCTAACACCGACAGTATCTCCTCTTCAGGAACATAACCTTCCGAGGCCAGGATATCTGGAAAAACATCATCAATCAATAAAAAAGCCTACGCCAGTCTACTCTATAAACAATCTCAGAATTTGGGTCCAAATACGGATAATATTTCATATGTTTATAGCAAAATGAGGTGCAAACATATTTAGGCCAGGCTGTTTGGAAAGACATCAACATTCAAAAGAAAAGCCTGTGCCAGTGTACTCTATAAAAAATATCAAAAATATGGATCCGAATATGAACAAGGTTTCATATTCTTGTAGCAAAGTTAGGGTGCAAACATTTTTTCTTTTAGAAAAAGGATTGGGTTTCAACCGAAACACCAGCCTGCCTTCCAAATATATCAAAAGAGAACGCAAACATATAACAGACAACTTTTTTCCCTGATGATTTTTCATTTAAGAACCTAGTTATGCACTATATAAATTGTGACATGTTTCAAATGGCTAACTGGTCTTTTATCTGTCATGATCCCTTCCATGTCAAGGAAAAAAATTGTAAGGTGTTCTGTGGTTGCATAGGCCTAACCTACAAGATAAACATCCTACTAATATTCTAGATATTACCTATTCTTGCCCAGGATTACCTTACAAGAACTTCAATATAACTCATAGAGCAGAAACATCAACTGCATATTTTAGAAGAGCGAGCGCTTATAAAGGATTTTCTTCATAACAAAGCTCTGCTCATTACCTATCCACTGCTACACACACAGATATAAGGAAAAGTGTACCTAAGATGAAGCCATAGGGGAGTTGCCTATAAAAATGCCATAAATCTCAACAAAGATAGTGTATGTGGAAGATCTAAACCATTAATTGTAAGCTCTACATTAAAAAATGATGATATACAAATAATCATGCATTTTAGGTACATTTTGACCGTATACTAGATATGTACAAAATGAACAATTTTCAACAATAGAACAAATAAAGCCTCTTGATCGATGATAAAGAAGTGTCAAGATCGCATGATTTTTTATATGCCATATATTTAGAGCATGGAAATTACAATCAACGGTGCGGGTCGGTCTCATATACTCTCTAGTCTCTATGTTGAGATATAGGGTGCTTCTAAAGACAACTCCCTTATAGTATTGCCTTAGATACACCATTCCCATATAGATATATGGGTGTTTGTGTACACACACATATGTATGTATGTATATGTGTACACGTATGTGTGTAGGTGTCTCCGAAGAGAATTGCCCATGGAGTCACTCTTAAATCTCAACATATAGGTGATCCAAACTATTAGTTATAATCTCCATTCTCTAAATAGGTGGTGTATAAAAAAGTATGCGACTTACACTTTTTCATCATTGATAGAGGTTTTATTTGTTCTATTGTTGAAAAACCATCCAATATGCCTATCTGATATATGTCAAATGTATAAAAAACACATAGTTTTTTTTATATATCACCATTTTTGGATGTGCAAATCCCAACTAAGAGATCATCCATATAAACTCTCCATATTGAAATTTACGTGTGCCTCCATAAACAACTCCCTGTGAAGACACTTTAGATACTTTTTTCTCACACACACGCATATATAAAACTCTTGAATTCAATATATCACTTGAATTTACTTAGTCTACCTGATAGAGTTCATGTTTTAATACAATTATTTTGAAAATATGTTTCTAGAACATGAAAATTAAAAAAAAAAATCTAGTACATGTTATGATAAATGGTAAACATCGAAAAGCTTTCACTAGGCATAAAGGATGCTTCATACCAGATTATAACATGCTACCCTATATTCTACAAGTCCATATTTCCTTTAAACTGTGCAAGCCCTAGAGAAAATCACAGAGACAAGATGATCTTGTAAGACGCTGTACCTTGACACACCCAACTAAAAAGTTGATACTTTAGAAATTTCACACAGTATGATGCCTTTACTTCTGGCTGAACCTTTTCCATAATTGTGAGAGGATTAAGGATTATGTCCTGTTCTGCATCACCAAGCAACCAAACTCCTTCCAACTTTGCACCTTGGCGGACCAATGAGTCTGTTTAAGCCCTGCTCCACCTTCTAGATCCTTCACCAGAAAACTCATGCATGTTCCACCTCCAACTTAATCCCTTCAATCCATATTTCATTAAGGTCCCACCTTGCAACAAGCCAACTTACCCACAAACTTGGTTAAGGAGGGCCACCATCCCACTTTCTAACCTAATATCTCTGTCTCCAACATCCAAGCCGAAGGCCAACTGTCTTCAACCCATGTTATCGTTCCTAAACTATACCCCCTACCATTGCAAAAGAATGCAAGGAGCTGGGATCATGCAAGGCGATGGAGCAGTAAAGAAGATTGCAGTATATATTTTGGCAGCTGGCGGTCTGAATGGTAATAGATTAAAAAAAGTCATAATATTAATTAATAGGGAGTCATTATTGGTTTTCAATAGTAAAACAAAGAATACCGAAAGTAAGGCTGGAAGCAAATATACAAACATAAACTATATTTACCAATAAGGACACGATACAGAATACAATATGGGACAGAAAGGGTACAATACGGGACAAGGACACATATTATGACGTCCCAAAAAATTAATAAGATGCGTGATATTTTGACACTAAGAAAAAACTAAAGAGAAACTATTGTGTATAAGAAACTTTCATAATAATAAAAACACACTATATAATAATACGCTACAAAAACATTTGAGGAAAGTAAAAAAGGAAACATAATAACACTTTTGAGAAACTTTTGTAGTATTAAAGAGTATATGAAATACGATACGAGAAACTATGTAGAAACTAACATAAAACTTACAGAAAACGATAATAATACTTTTATAGAAAATGATAAAACCAAATAACACTATTTGAAACACATGCGACTTATTTTCAACTAATGAGATTTAGACTTTGTTCACAACTACTATGCCCTTTAGTACCATATAGTAAATCAATAACCCATAAAATAGTTCACACATGCAGCATGATATACGTATGTTAAAAACTTATTCTGTGAGTAACAAGAAGCAAGTATTAATTTATTAAACACATTATAATTTTTTTCATGAGAAATATATTAATAAATTTACTAAATATTGATATACTCTTTTTAATTTTCAAACACGGCTTCTAACAGATGTCTTTATAAAAAAGGTAACGCTTCTATAAAATATCTTCATATGTGAAATATTATTTCCAAGAATCCAATACTAATAAGGATATTGTTTCTTAGAAATAGAAAGTATTGGACACTTAATACATTTCAGTAAAATATGGTTTCCTCAAAGGTCTAAAAGTATAAAAGTATACAAAAACTGTTTTATTAAAGTTTCCCACGCTTAAAACTTTTATTAACAAATGCTGTTTCTCTACAGAGTCCAATAAGTTGGTTCAAAGTGTCCAATTAGTTTCCGTTATCAAGACATTTTTCCTTTTTTTAGGATATGGTACAGTGTCAATGTCAGATAATGGATTCAGGGGTACATATATCTCACTTACATAAAAGGGTCCAGTAACTATGGTGTAGACACAGATGAGGTGGTTAAGACCAAATTATATGTATCCGAGATATGAGAAAGGAGGAAACTCCTCAAGTTAAATATACTAAAATTTTTGACCAAAATTCATGTAACAATATTAGATTGGATTATACACAGTATGTACACAAACATATTTCTGAAATAATATAGGTAAAACTCGATTTATAATCAGTTCAATAAATCATTACCTAAACCCCACCAGACCTATGTAAAGTAATCTAGCACTTCTATTGTCATATAGCTTTCAATAGTATAGTCATAATTATAAACTAACATTGCGTGCTTGATATTTAACTAGAGAATTGAAAGTTGAAACTACAATTATTTTGAATAATAGAGACCTGGGAGAGGAGGGAGAGATGGCCAATCTGCATATTTGTTATCGCTGATGCAGAAACATCTGCAGTTGAGGGATCCACGAACTGCAAGATGCCATAATGATTTTTCACTCAACTTCTCCATCATTTTGTGATAAATAGTGAGGAGAAAACGGACATCATCTGCAGCTGCACGGACCATCATTTCAGACATTGGTCTGTACGTCCAAAAATTAGGATCCTGTAAAATAAAAGTTATAAAGATCAGAGAATACGAACTTTAGCTTCCCAATATTGTATGACACACCAAGTCATAAACAGGAAAACAAATTTTAAATCAAAAAGAAACTTCTGAGCTTAGAGAACCATGAAGAGCTGACTAGCTGATAACACATGAGATACAGTGACTAAAATAACTTGTAAGGAGAAAAAATAAGATGAAGTTGCAAGCACAAACAAAATGGAATTTATTTAAATTTAGTGCGTATTTTAGGCATCGAGAAAGTATATCTTTATACATAAAGGCCCATCTTTTAAGATTTACAACTTGCTGCTGACAGGAGTTGAAGTTCTGCAATGCCTGGGTTAAGTCTGTAAGTTCTAAGTTGTGAGAGGACTAAAGTGTACAAGTGCTTTCTCTCTATTAGTTTTTTAGGCTTAGGCCAGTAGTAGTTTGACATGTGACAGCAGTTACAACTGCCTTCACAGTATCTGAACTCAAGACTGTAGCAGCCTCATATAAGCTACAACAATTGCTTTTGTACAATTTAAGCAAAAATTGGAATAAAGTTCCCAAAATAGAGACAAGCCTCTTCAAATCTTAATTCCCAAATCTCATCCCAAAATCCCCATTTAAATTAGGGTTTCCTGAGTTCTTCCCTGATCCCCAGTTTCGCAGAGTACCAATACAGAAAATCAGCAGAAGAATCAGAAACCCTCACAGTTTTGTCCTGGATATTACAGTAAAAAACCTGAAACTAGTATGCTGGAAAAGACGAGCTAAGGTGGTATTGCAAAGATTTAAGATGAATTTTAGTAAAGTTTATTGGACAGAGTTGACAGTAATACCTGCTGCTTACAGTTCGCCACTGTAATCAGCGAAGGGTGTGCGTGTGACCAGATTTACTTTTGCAAATGGAAAGATGCTCCATCATCATTAACATAGTTTTACAAGAGAATTGACCGTAGGTCCGTAGCCTAGCAGATAAGGTGAATTATACTACAAAATGCCCCTTGCAAGCAAGTGCTTTTAGGAGATTGTCTGTTGACAATACTGCCTGGACTCCTCTTTGTATGAAGACATCGCATTCCAACTTCAGACAGCATGATAAAAAAGATAGGGCTTATCACACTCAGACCCCCTGTAGTATGAAGGGTATATAACTTATTACTCCTGAAAATCGAAACTCGCACAAAGCCTCCTAGGAAAGCTAACGAAGTTTAGTGGGTGTCTGGGGTTGAGTCACATGATGCGCACGTGTGGTGAATTATCTTTTTTGTCGCCGACCGAAGTGAGAGAAAGAAGGGGAACCAGGGCTGGGGCTCTTAAGTTTTTTTCCCTCAACTGCTTTATCAGGTGAAATTAGGACATAAGATGAGAAAACTCAACGGCGGACGGCAGCGGCAGGTTGGATGCGATCGCGGCGGGTTGGATGCGATCACAGCAGACGACAGCAACGGATTAAGTGCGATCGCAACGGATGGCAACGACGCTTGGGAGGCTTCAGCAGACGGCAATGACGCAGTGGGCTTAGCGTACTTGGGTGCAATCGGCGAAACCTTGGGTGGTTCAGTGCGATCGACAGGCATGAGTGAGTAGGTGCAATCGACGACGGGCTTGGATGGTGACTGCGGAGAGTTGAAGATGTTCGTCAGCGACTTCACAGCGATCGATGGCCTTTGGGAAGTGGAATTTGGGGATAACCAGCTGCTGTTGAAATAGAAGTAAGGTTTTATATACACAAAGTTCTAATTTTTATAGAATTTTTCTCCGACAAAATTGTATGGTGATGACATGTTACTGTATTGGGTTTGCTGGAGGGAGACCCAAAAAAGAACTTTAGAGAGTGTTGGGCACGTGCGGGCTTTGGATTGATGGTCAAGGTCCTGACAAGGGTATGGCCACGTCAATTTTGATATTTTGTTAACTTTGAATAACCTGTTGTTCTATACACATGTAGAATCTTAGGATAATTACATTGGTTGCATAAGGATTTTTTGAACAAACCAGCAAAGTGTAATTTTTTGAACAAAAGAGCAAACCAGCTAAGTTTTATATTCATGCAGAACCTTAGGCTTATTCTTCACTAGTTTATAGTGGGTGATTTGTATTTTGATTGTCGATTTATTTTGATGTATAATTGTTATGTTAAATACAGTTGACATATAACAAATAATATTTTTGACCTTCACATTCACCATGGGGAAAATTTATATATAGTGGAGTGATAGAATATCAAGGGGAAAAGTGGATGTTGTTGAGAATATTGTCCCAGACTTCTTTGGGTGGTTTGATTTGAAGGATATCGTAAGAATGCAATACGAGGGCGGGGCGGGTTCATATTGCACTATAAGGTCCCGTGCAGAAGCAAGGATGATGGATGGAAAGTTGTAGACGATAAGTGGGGTTATGGAACTGATTAGGTTGCATCAACCTTCTACAGATATTCATATCTATGTTGAGCACGTAGTTGATAAGGCATTTGTAGTGGAAACCCCCAATAATGAAGCTAAAAGGAATGTTGAAAAAGATATTGAAGATAGTATATCAGATGGTGAATGGGTGGAAGAGGAGGGTGATAGCATGAGTACCAGTGAGACGGCAGAGAGCGGCAGCCCAGTTAGTTTGTTTGGACAGTCAGAAGAAGAAAATTTTACAGATTACGATGAATGTCAGGGAGTTGGGGCCGATAATGAGACTGCAGATAATTTTCTTTTATTTTAGAGATAAATTTATACATATGTTAAACTTGACAAATAATTATTTGTATAAGTATTTCAACTGCGCATGATAATTCTGACACAAGAGAAGCATATAATGATTTAGAGAATTCTGATAGCCACCAGTTAAGGAGAGCATCTGATTCCTCAGAAGATGATCATAGAAAAAAGCGTGCTTGATATCCGGAGTTCGATGCTGAAAAAAACATGCGCCACCCCAACTATACTGAACTGGAATTTACAAATTATGTTGAGTTTCGGGAGGCTCTCCGATATGATTTTTTGAATAAAGGGTACGAATACCGTTATGTAAAAAATAAGAGGGCAAGGGTAACTGTGGTACGTGTTGAGGAGATATGCAAGTGGAGGATTCATGCCTCCTGGGACCAGAATCAAGTGGTGTTTCAAATTAAAACGTACAATGGTAGACACACGTGTAAAGGCCAATAGAAATGTAACCTCTACCTTTTATGCGAGAAAATACTTAGATGTCATTAGAGAAAATCCCGATATTACATGAACACAAATAGTGAACCTATTGGAAAGGACACTGGAATTACTATTAGGAGCTAGGCTTACAGGACTAAACAAAAAGCAAATAAGATGATTCATGATGAGATGGGGAAGCAATTCTTGCTTATCAGGCAGTACTGCAACATGATAAAATCAACAAATCCTAAAAGTGTTGTTAAGTTGATGGTTGATAGGCCTTATCCAGGTAGATCTCCCCAATTCTTAAGATTATTTGTGTCCTTAAAAGATTTTATAGATGGCTTCAGAGGTGAATGTAGACCAACTTGATGGCTGCTACATTAGGCATAACAGTGGAGGCATAATGTTGAGCGCAATAAGCCGTGATGACAATAATCAACTTTTTCCAATTGCATGGGTAATTGCTGAAGTTGATTGTAAATCATCGTGGCATATTCACTACTTGCTGCCTTGCTGGAAGCTATTGGGCAAGTGGAAGAACAATGGTAGACTTTCATATCAGATCAACAAAAGGTAAACTAATATATTTCAGTTAAAACAGTTTTGTTCAATACTCGTTTGCTATCTTTGGGAAAATTCATGTGTTTAACCTTTGCTTTTGTAGTGTTTTAGACAGGGGTTGGTTGAAGTATTTGACACAATCTACTGGTCATAGATTCTGCATGATACACAAGTACGCTACTTTAAGGAGAAGTTCAAAAAGGGCAAACTACTAAAGGACATGATGTGGAGGGCAGCATCTGCATTCGAACGGGATTTCAAGCGAGCAATGGGACATATCGAGCACACCCACAAAGAGGCTTATGAATGGCTCGCGACGAAACCCGTAGATGCTTGGACATTAAGTGGGTTAAAACCAAGGCCTACTTGCGACATGCTGACCAACAACCCTTCAGAATCATAGAATAAGTATATAATGGCAGCCAAGTATAAATCCGTAATTTCAATGCTTGAGACTGTAAGAAAGCAGGTGATGCGAATAATCCAAGAAAAGAAGGAAAAGATTAGCAAGCTGAATGCTGTGTTGTGTCCAAGAATAAAAGAGAAGGTAAAGGTAGTGGAGGAAATGTGCAAAACATGTGACGTTAGTTTTGTTGATGATAGTAAGAAACTTACTTTAAAAAACTTTTTTTTCCTTCTATTGCCCTAACTACCAGTCTACACATGTCTCACATTTACTATCCTTGATATTATTAGGCAAGTTTGAAGTTAATCATAATGGATGCACGTGAATTGTTGACTTGGACAAACGCACTTGTGGTTGCCAGCATTGAGACGTGAGCGGGATTCCTTGTGTTCATGCCGCTGCTGAGATCAACAAGCATCAGTGGAATATAAACGGAGAGAAGAAAACAAATGGAGAGAGAAAAACAAGGAACAACGACAATAGAAGAGCACGAAGCAGCCAGCGGGGCACGTGCGGGAGTTGTGGCCGTTGCTGCTATAGTGGGAGCAGCGGCGTCACCGCCGATGACCCGACTTTGTCGCATGCAGGGCCTTGCTCACTTTGTTCTCTCGACAAACTCTCGGAGAGGGTCGGTGTCTTGTGTTTATATATGGAGAGAGGTCGGAAATAGGGCGAGGTTTCGGCTTTAATTAAGATGGAGCCACGAGATAATTGGCATTACTTTCGAGCAAGTGGGTTGCAGTCCCCCCGGTTTAGTGGGGCCCAATGTTTGTTGGTGAATGAGTGGATGTGGCTTGGGATTTTACCGGAGTAATATTTTTGTGGCGAGCCTTTCTCAGATTAAAGGATATAATACCATATTAATTAATGGATTAATCATACTCAGACCCTCCTGTACTGAAGATCGAAACTCGCACTAAGCCCCTTGAACCGTTACCAATATTAATTAATAGTTAGATAATATCGCCCCCTTTTAAACAAAACTGCACTCATTTTATTTAATTCCCTTTTTACCCTCAACCCCCTCATTAAGAGTTTCACTCCCTCCCGTCCTTCTCTCTCCCTCCATCCCGTCCCCCCTCTCTCTGCCTCTTTCTCTCTCTCCTTTTAGCTTCATCGCATTAAGAAAGCCATTAGATAGTGTTGTTCATATTTGATTAAGTGAATTTTCTTTACTATTGTTATTCTTTAATTGTAATGCATTTTTTTTTCTTTATGTACAGCTTTGAGTGAGGATGACGTCGAGTTTTTTCTCTTGTTCAACGTCACAAAAAGCTCGATTTGTAGATATGAAGGTTGTGAAAGCAATGTTGGCTCGACCACTTGAAATGGAAATTTCAAACTGTAAATGCGGTGTAAAACTGAAGGTAAAGACTTCATGAACAACGAAGTGTAAATTCCAAAGTGTAAATGCTCGATTTGTATCCAGATATATCTGGACACAAATGTATGGATTATTTGCTTATCTACGAGGTTATTTAGATACAAATCGAGCATTTACACTATAGAATTTACACTTTGTTGTCCATGAAACCTTCACCTACAGCTTTACACCGCATTTACAATTTGGAATTTGCATTTCAAATGATCGAGCCTACATTACTTCCACAACCTTCCTATCTACAAATCGAGCTTTTTGTGATATTGAATAAGAGGAAAAACTCAATGCCATCCTCACTCAAACTTGAACATAAAGAAATAATGCATTACAATCAAAGAACAACAATAGCAAAGAAAATCCACTTCATCAAATATGAACAAAACTATCTAATTTCTTTCTTAATGCGCTGAAGCTAAAAGGAGAGAGAGGGGGGCCGGGATGGAGAGAGGAGTGAGAGAGTGAGAGAGAGAGGGAGAGAGAGAGAGAGGGATGGGAGGGAGAGAGAGTGAGAGAGTGAGGGAGTGAAACTCTTAATGAGAGGTTTGAGAGTAAAAAAGAAATTAAATAAAATGAGTGCATTTTTGTTTAAAAGGGGTAATATTATTTAACTGTTAACTAACATTGGTAATGGTCCAAGTGGCTTAATGCGAGTTTCGATCTTCAGGGAGTAATAAGTTATACACCACCCATACTACAGCGAGTCTGAGTGTGATTAACCCATTAATTAATATGGCTTTCTATCCTTTAACCCGAAAAAGGCTGGCTACAAAACTATTACTCCGACAAAATTCCAAGCCACACCCACGCATTCACCAATAAACATTGAGCCCCACTAAACCAGAGAATTGCAACCCACTTGCTCGAAAGTAATGCCAATTATCTTGTGGCTCCATCATAACTAAAGCCGAAACCTCGCCCGATTTCTGACCCTCTCCATTTATAAACACAAGACACCGACCCTCTCTGAGAGATTGTCGAGAGAACAAAGAGAGCAAGGCCTTGCACACGACAAAGTCGGGTCACCGGTGGTGGCGGTGATCGAGATGACACGGCACTGCTCCCACTATAGCAGCAAACCACAACTCCCACACGTGCCCCACTGGCCGCTTCGTGCTCTTCCACTGTCGTTCCCTGTTTTTCTCTCTCCATTTATATCCCGCTTATGCTTATTGATCGCAGCAGCTACATGAAAACAAGTAATCCCGCTCACATCCCAACGCTAGCAACCACAAGTGCGTTTGTCTAGATCAACAATCCACGTGCATCCATTATGATCAATTTAAAACTTGCTTAATAATACCAAGAATAGTAAATATGAAACATGTGTAGACTGGTAGTTACGGCAATAGAAGGAAAAAAAAGGTTTGTAAAGTAAGTCCCTAACCATCACCGGCAAAACTAACTTCACATGTTCTACACATCTCCACAACATTTACTTGGACACAGCACAACATTCAGCTTGGTAATCTTTTCTTGGATTCTGCGCATCACCTGCTTTCTTATAGTCTCAAGCATTGCCTGGCCGCCATTATAAACTTAATCTATGATTCCAAAGGGTTGTTGGTCAGCAATGTCGCAAGTAGGCCTTGGACTTAACCCACTTAATGTCCAAGCATCTACGGGCTTCGCTGCGAGCCATTCATAAGCCTCTTTGTAGGTGTGCTCGACATGTTCCATTGCTCGCTTGAAATCCCGCTCGTATCCAGATGTTGCCCTCCACATCATGTTCTTTAGTAGCTTGCCCACTTTGAACTTATCCTTGAAGTTAGCGTACAAGTGTATCACGCAGAATCTATGTCCAGTATGCGATATGATTGTGTCAAATACTTCAACCAACCCCTATCTAAAGGGGTACAAAAGCAAAGGTTAAACACATTATGAATTTTCCCAAAGATAGAAAACGAGTATCGAACAAAACTGTATTAACTGATACATATTAGTTTACCTTTTGTTGATCTGATATGAAAGTCCACCATCATTCTTCAATCTACCCAATAGGTTCCAGCAAATAGTGAATAAACCATGCCACAATGATTTACACTCAACTTCAACAATTGCCCATGCAATGATGATTTACACTCAACTTCAATAATTGCCCATGCAATAGGGAAAAGTTTATTATTGTCATCACGGTCTGTTGTATTCAACAATATGCCCCCACTGTCATGCCTAATATGGCAGCCATCAAGGCCTATTATTGGCCTACATCCACCTCTGAAGTCATCAATACAAGCCTTGAAGGACACAATCTTAAGAATTGGGGATATTTACCTGGATAAGGCCTATCAACCATCAACCTAACAACACTTTCAGGGTTTATTAATTTTATCATATTGCAGTACTGCCTGATAAACAAGTATTGCTTCCCCATTTCTCCATGAATCATCTCATTTGCTTTTTGTTTAGCCCTGTAAGCCTGGTTCCTTCTAATAGTAATCTCCGTGTCCCTTCTAATTAGATTCACTATTTGTGTTCATGTAATATCGGGGTATTCTCTAATTACATCCAAGTATTTCCTTGTATAAAAGGTAGAGGTTACATTTCTATTGGCCTTCGCCGACGTACATGTGTGTCTACCATTGTACGTCTTGATTTGAAACACAACTTGATCCCGGTCCCAGGAGGCATGGACCCTCCATTTGCATGTCTCCTCAACACATACCATAGTCACCCTTACCCTCTCATTTTTTACATAGCAGTATTCATACCCTTAATTCAAAGAATCATACCTAAGAGCCTCTTGAAACTCAACATGATTTGTAAATTCTAGTCCAACACAGTTGGGGTGGCGCATGTTTTTTTCAGGATCGAACTCCAGATATCAAACATACTTCTTTCTATGATCTTCTTCCTCTGAGGAATCAAATGCGCTCCTCAACTGGTGGCTATTAGAATTCTCTGAATCATTATAAGCTTATCATATATCAGAATTATCATGCGTAGCTAAAACATGTAAACAATCATTTTTCAAGTTTAACATATGTATAAAGTTACCTCTAAAGTAAAGGAATCGCTAAAGTAAAGGAAAATTACCTGCAATCTCATTATTGGCCCCAACTCCTCACTGGCATTTATCGTAATCTGTGAAATTTTCTTCTCCTGACTCTCCAAACTCCATCCATCATCCTTGCGTCTGTTCGGGACCTTATAATGCAATATGAACCCACCCTCGTATTGCATTCTTATGATATCCTCCAAATCAAACCACCCAAAGAAGTCTGAGTCAATATTTTCAACAACATCCACTTTCCCCCTTGATATTCTATCACTCCACTATATACAAATTTCCTCAATAGTGAATATGAAGGTCAAAAATATTACTTACCATATGTCAACTGCATTTAACATAACAATTATACATCAAAATAAATCGACAATCAAAACACAAATCACCCACTATAAACTAGTGAAGAATAAGTCTAAGCTTCTACATAAATATAAAACTTTGCTGCTTTGCTCTTTTGTTCAAAAAATTGCACTTTGCTGGTTTGTTCAAAAAATCCTTATGCAAACAATGTAATTACCCTAAGATTCTACATGTGTATACAACATGCTATCCACAGTCAACAAAATATCAAAATTCACGTGACCAGACCCTTGTGGAGACCTTGACCACTTCAATCTAAAGCCCGCACGTGCCTAGCACTCTCTAAAGATCTTCCTTTTTGGGTCCCCCTCCAGCAAACCCAACACAGTAACATGTCATCACACAACTTTGTCGAAGAAAAATTCTATAAAAATTAGAACTTTGCGTATATAAAACCTTACCACTACTTCAACAGTGGTTGGTCACCCCCAAATTCCACTTCCCCAAGCCCGCCAATCGCTGTGAAGCCGCCGACGAACACCTTCAACCCTCCGCCGACACCACCCAAGCCCGTTGCCGATCGCACCCAGTCACACACGCCTGTTGATCGCACCGAACCACCCAAGGTTTCGCCGATCACACCCAAGCATGCCAAGCCTATTGTGTCGTTGCCGTCTGCTGAAGCCTCCCGAGTCGCTGTCGTCTACTACAATCGCACCCAACCAGCTATTGTCGTCAGCTGTGATTGCACCCAACCCACCGCTGCCGTCAACCGTTTTGTTTTCTCACCTTATGCCCTAATTTCACTCGATAAAGCAGTTGAGGGAAAAAAAAACCTTAAGAGCCCAGCTCCAATTCCCCCTTTTTCTCTTCTCACTTCGGTCAGGAGCAAAAGAGATAATTCACCATACGTGCGCATCCTATGACCCAACCCCAGATGCCCACTAAACTCCGTTAGTTTTCCCAGGGGGCTTAGTGTAAGTTTCGATCTTCAGGGATAATAAATTATACATCTCTATACTACAGGGGGTCTTAGTGTGATTAGCCCGAAAAGATAATCACCATTCAAAATAATCAAGGCATCAGACAAGTGGGTTAATCATGGCTGACTGTAGCTAGAGAAAGCTAATGAAGGAGAAGAATATGTTCTGATGAATATCTTCATAAAATTATCATATTTTATATGTTTTTATTTATTTACCTTTTTATGGATAGTATGTCATAGTATGTCTCATATTTTTACACTTTTTTGTTTAAACGTTCCCTACTTTCAACCTCAAGTCAAAAACATAATGGTTCATTAGATTGTTATTCCATTGTTACATACATTTTTCTTTATTAATTGCTTAAAAAATATTTAGTCTATCAATCACTTTTCTCATACTTTAAACCAAGGTTTAAAATCGCAGATTAATATTGGCAGATGGATTACAGTACTGGGAATCGGCAACATTTTGGTGTATTATATTACTAATATTAAATATATCAGGAATGCTAGTACTGAGGTTTTAGGGTCTATATCATTTCAGGTACTTCAAAATCTAATATGATATTTGTGATTGACATGGGTATTGCTGATATTTGATTACTTGCTTTTAGGGTTATAAATATATATTCACTTTCTTTCTTACTTAATAATTATAATATGTAAAATACAAAATGAAAGCAACTCCCTGACTAACCTGAAAGGAACAACGGATTGTTAGTATGTTTTTACTTGGGAGCTGGTTAGAGATCAGAGAGATGTAAAATTTAAAGATGATACCTGAGAATTATTATGATGTTTGACAGGCGTGTTAAAATCAGAAATCCTGAAATATTAACTCCATAAATCAAATCCACCGAATTCAACCCTCTAAATTGTATTGATATTTGTCACAATTAGTGCAAAGCTGATCACAACTTATGTCTTAACAGTGTGCTTCATTTGGGATTTATACTCATCCAACAATGACATGAGAGCATGTAACACTAGCAAACTTTCTATTGTACTCCCATCCAACAATATGATGAGATTATATGGCATAAGCAACAAAATTTAGGGCTCCCATCCAACAATTTGATGAGAATATATGGCATAAGCAATAAAGTTGACCCAAACAGGCCGGGCTCCCAGCAAGGCATCTCAGTAAACTGATCTTTTAAAATTGATTTAGTTTTTCTCAATTCTCGTCTAGTGTCTCCGAGAGCTAAGATATTTGATTTGTTAAGATCCTATTGGAACTCACCCATTCTTACTATTCCGCAATTCCCATTTTTAACCTAATGCCAGCAAGTTGCCCTGGCCATGAGAAAGATGTACCACCTTTTAGGATTGGCTATAACTAATCACTAGGAGTGTACTATCAAGAATGTTACTGATCTAATGAAACAGCAGCCGATGATGCTTAAGCAGTTGATGATGCATATTAATTATCTCCTAAATTACTGAATCGTAACAGTTTTTTACAATTGGCTATAACATATCAACAAGGAGTTAATATGACAAATATGATTGAGAGAATGAAGCAACAGTTGCTCTTAAATTAATGTATAGTAACAAATTTTTCAAAGAAGTAATGTTACCACCAAACAACTGAGGAAGCCAGAACATAGTCAAAATAGTATCAAATAAATTGTTTTTCCAAATGTGGTCATGCACAGGACTGTAAAGCATGTGGTTGGCTGGCAACGAAAGATGACAAATAAATATATATAGGACCTCAACCCCTGAACCCTCCCAATAATTTAAAAATGTCTCTCTCTGTGTGTGTGTAAAAAGCGAAATGTGAGTGTGTCAGTGGTACAATATCATAACAGCAGTTTTCGACTGTGTAGCCATGTTGCTGTGGTTTTTTTTTAATGAACTTCTATCCTTAAGTAGCAACTAGCAAGTAATTCCAGTTTCACTTGGCTTGATCATGATAAAAGGTTTGAGACGGATTGAACTACAAAAAGAAGTTGACACAGATAAAAATGCAACTAAACATCATAAATGGATCCCGTATGACCTTTCAAAAGTCCCAATATAGTCAGTAATACTAGTGAGGACATATGTAACATCCTATAGCGTAAAAAGACTAATATATGTTCAACATATAACCAGCACAATAACCTAACCTGCCTCAGAAGAACTCGCACTTCTTCCTTTTCAGCATATGAAACCCCTACATCAAAATTTTAAGTGGTTGGTTAAATCCAATCATCAATACCATTTATTAATAATCAAAATGAGTTGGGATCCACAAGAGTCAATGATTGATGAACAATGTGCATAATGAGAACTGCAAACTGTTCAAGTAAATCACTCTAAATCACTTAATAAAAATTTGGAAACATGTAGAATGACCAAAATTTGGATTGGATATATTGGAAGCAATACAACAGGTGTATTTTGAGACTAGACCCATGTTACTCAGAAACTAATCCAAAGTCGGCTAGAAGGCAACCAGATACTATAGGTCAAATTTCATACCTTAAATATCTGGCGAGGATATCCAATGCACTTGCACAACTCAAGAGCATTGGGCATATAACTGTTATGAACCAGATGAGAATGTAAGCAAACCATCACAACATAATTGGTTGCACCCCACCCAATTCTAAGATTGGCTGCAGCCAATGTGCATGGGGAAAAAAATTGTAAGCATGGGCTTAAAAGATCTGATGTATCAGATGAGATAGCATCAAATGCAAGCTGCTTGGAATTTAGTCAGCATATTGGTAAAGAAACTAATGAACAAGCTTTATCAAAACAAGCCCTGAATGCTCATCTTCTATTCATTTACAGCATGGGACTGTCACCTCTACAAGTGCTTCCAAGGAAAAGTCCATGCAAGAACCAATGTTGAAAATAACAGTTATGAAACCCGTTATATTGCGTTACGTAACCTAACGGAACCTTAGCGCTACGTAACAACTGAAAATAACTCAGTGCACCGTAACAGTACGTTTTTTATGTTGTTTTACGTTATATTACGTAACATTACGTTAAGTTACGTTATGTTACATTATTTACAATTATTTTTCAAATAATTTCTATATTGTTATTGATTATTATTTTATTTATTAGCAAATTACTATAATTTTCTTGATTAGTTGTTGGCTTGTTTGATTGCATGTGGAATTGCTAACTTGTTAATTTGCGATTGTTTCCTTATTCGCTTATTATAATTCCTCTCTGGTTGCTGAAATATCTTATTTGTTGATTTTATTGAATTTTTAACTGAACTAAAATCAATAATTACAAATAAGATAAATTGAACATTACAAAATATAAATTACAATAATGATAATAACTAGAATTGAAATAAAAAATTGAAAACTTATTTTCTTGTTTAAATAATGACTAGAATTATAGTTGGAGACTTAATATAATTTATAAAGATAAATATGAAAATTATTGTAAAAATTAATATAAAATTAGAATAGATTATGTATTACAAAATGGTTTTATATTCTTTTTTAGATATTTTAAGTTTATTTTTGAATTTATAAAAATTATTTTATATAGTTTTATATTTATTTTTAATTAAATAAATAGAAAATTATATAACTTACATTATGCGTTACGCTATATGCGACATAACCTAACAGAAATAAAATGTTTTAAACATTGGCAAGAACAAACAATTATGAATAAACAACCATGTTACATAAACAAGCATTGTAATATGCACCACTTAAAGTGAACGATTAATGATTTAAAGAAAATTAAACAAATGAACTAGATGTATTTTTTGGAGAAAAATATTTAATTAGATCAAAATACCAAAGAAAAGTTCATACTAATAAGTGATAACCATGCCCATGTTTCATATAGCATTTGTTCGTGCGGGCATGGTATCAGTTTCTAATTTGTCTTATGCACTGAAAGAAAGAAAGAGCACAACAAATAGAAGGCAGTCTGAATCCTCCTTATTCATCAAAGACCACTTAAGTTATACTTAATTGCTGACTACACTCCTTATTTCATCAACAGAAACGAATCAAATTTGTTCACAAGAATGTATTGACATGAAAAGTGAAAAGGCATAATATGATGATTGTACCACAATAGCGAGGATCAGCGAGAAGACCCACAAAAGAAATGTAGTCATCAGGTGCTCGCTTTCTTCCCTCTTGCTCCTCTATCAAAGAATACGCAATCTGCATGAGCAACAATACATCATCCTCTTCACAAGCATTTCCATTCTAATTTGTCATGCTCAGTTCATTATGTTGGCAATATAAAGTGAACTGCTCTATCAGATAGTTGCTTAAACATTATATATAAATTAGAAGTAAAGTGCATCTATCTTCAAGCAATAGGACCAGCACCAAATTGAATATATTAAGACATTCACCAATTATGCAGCAACAGATATAACATAGCAATACTATATGGTATCTGTATTTTGAGTCAAATGATGAGAACTAGACCTTCACCAGGAAATAGAATAGATTATAGGACTTGCCTGCGTATCTACAACATTGTGTAGTCTGATCCCAAACTGAAAATATAAGGCCTGTGCAGAAGAAAATGGGATCAGAACATGTGACAGTTTCGATTCAACAAGCATGCTCACAAAAATATAGACACTCAGAGACCTCGCTGTCCCGCTTGCAATCATGAATGACTTTTGTGACATAACCAGATTCAAGAGCAGGCCTACAGGCTTGCACAAGTGCTTCCCCACCTTCAACAGCATCAACCAAGTATATAGCATCCGGAAATGCAAGCTAATGAAATGAGAGAAAAATTAAGTATACAGGAAAGACAAATAGCGACAAACACATGTAGTAGATGACTATTTGCTTCGCAATTATTATATCAATGCAAATATTGAGACAAATTGTAATTTTCAACAACTTCTCATTCAAATCACGATCCAATCAGTTATACAATTCAACCAGTAAAAAGTTTGCAAGTCACAGGTATGAGTATAAGAAACTATTTCTCTATGATTTCAGTGACCACTATGTGTGCAACATGATGACACCAATAAGAGAATTTCAGATTGAAATTTGTAAAAATTTATATATGGAAAAGACACTATGAACAAATACATGTGGGCCCATGATCGCGCACACACATAAAATAACATTTTTAAGAATTTTACAACATGAAAAAAATATATAACTTTATTTAAATATATATAGATTAATATTTGTATGGAAGAGAGAAGAGGTAAAAGATGACTTTTGCTGAACTCTATACATATCTTTAATAAAAAAAACAATACACATGTGCTAGCAGGACACATGTAACAGTGACTTCTTCGTCACATTATCACATAGAAACAAGTCCCAAATATCAAGTTTTATCAACCAAAAAAATAAAGGAAGTTTCCATAGGTCTGGACTCTGGACATATGTATTTGCACCAACAGATGCACAAAAATGCTTTTGCATGGATGGTGTGAGGGTGGGAGGATTTCCTCACATCATGCGTGACTGTTTTGCATTACCAACCCTCAACCATGATTAGTTTCTTGCAAGATTTTAAATGCTGGAATCAGAACTGGAACTGCCTGATGGCTTATGGTATTGGAAATCAGTAATATTAGACGTATCAAATCGGCAATATTGGAAATATTGACAATATATAAGCAATACTGGAAATATAGTATATCAGCAATACTGTAAATAACAATATCATTATTATTGGGCTTATATCGAATCCGATACATCAAAATCTAATACAATATTCACAATACATATCAGTATCGTGAAATATTTGAAAGCTGCTTTTCTGCATATTAGTGCAGTAACCAGGATTGCTGGTGAGGCTCCACTACCTCATAACCTATTTATTAGGTTTGAATCTGAAAATTTAAACCAAAGTCCTCATCAATCCAGTTTGATTTATATAAAGATACAAAGCCTGGCAACTGCATTGAGCATGGTATCATCAGATTTGGAACTAATAACAAAAAAGACAACCTGTAATGACTTCATTTTTTATAGGTATAAATAATTCAATAAAAAAATAAATATGACCCTTCACTTTTTATAACCTCCAAAACTTTTCACTTTCTCTGACTCTCAAAACTTTAATTTTCCTTGACCTCCAAGCCTTTTCACTTTCTCTAACCTCCCAAACTTTTTATCTTCTCCAACTCCAAACTTTTCATCAACTCCATTAATTTAACAATGACACTCACATCTTTAATTCAAAAATTAAAATCTCTAAATTAAATTAAAACCTTCCATATTCTAAACTCCCAATTCTAATCTTATATAAATCTCTAAATCAAAACATATTTCGCCCATTCTAATCCTACATATCATTCTCTAAAATTTTTCCTCTTAAATTCTCTCTTCCTCTCATCTCATCGGAGTCACCTTCGGAGCAACCGAAACCACCATAGAAGTTACCGCCGGAGCCGCCATTGTTTCACCAATGAAGAGTACCTTCTTCCTCATCTTTCTACATTTGGGGCTCGCATCTTTTGTTAAAATACCTAATAAAAAATGTGGAAAGATTGTTTGTAATTATTGCAAGAAGGGAGGACACATGGAAAAAAAAATATAGAATTACACATAATCTATGTCTGCGTTGTGGGTCTAATGAGCATCTAGTGAGAAGTTGTCCTAAATACAAGCAGACTGGCAGTGAGCAAAAAGAACATTGTGTTCTGACTACAAATCCGACAGATGATTGCTCTATTGATCGACATTGAGAAACGAAATCTAGGTGAGTTCATTTTTGGACTCACTAATCATGTTATTTTATATATTTGTTGTCCAATTACATTGTTTATTTTATATAAATTGTTTTGGAATTTATAAATCACTTGTGATTTTGTCATTTTGTTATTAAATATATTAAATCGCATAGTTAGAATTTAGAATAACCAAAATATACAATATTTGATAAATCAAATAAAAACTACAATCGTGAAAAAATAATGTTTGTTATATCATTTTGTGTCGGTGTTTAGAAAAGAGGTCTTGTGTGTTGCTTCTCTAACTAAGGAGCATGCATCACACGGAAAAGCTCTTAGCATCCATACACTTACCTAACCGGTATCTTTATGGTGTCTCAAAGCAGTAAATCTTAGATATAGTTAATTGTGATTTATTGAATAAAGTATAAACTGAACGAACTCTATAAATCATGTAATTAACAAATTAATAAAATCCAATTGAAATATTGTACCTGATATGATCTATATACAAATATGAAAACCATAATTTAAATCTATATGGACTATACTTAAATAACACTGGGTTGGAGAGAAACTAAATTATGAAAATATACTCTATTTCGGTTGTAACATGTTAAGTTGTACAACTTAATAACGCAAACACCATAGGTGCATGATGATTTGCTGGATCATACCTTATTATTATTCCTGTTTGCCTGACGACAGGTCTGACTCAGTACCGGACAATCCATGTGACCATTTCCTGAGTCTGTACAGGAGACAATCGAAACAGTGAATCCCATCACTTAGTTTTTCCAATTACATTATATTCTAGACAAAAATACCTCTATTATAAAGTTGATTTTACTAAAATGACATTAAAATAACCTAAATCAATTAACACAATTATTGCAGACATCAAATCACATATTTTCTAAAACTTGTGTTATTATTATGTTTGAACATAACCATTATATTTTGCATTCTTTCTGCGTATTTTGTTTTGGTCGCAATCTGACGACCTTGATGCGCATATCCAGACTTATTTATGGACACACCAAAACTGATG
The DNA here is from genome assembly GCA_036321105.1 of Dracaena cambodiana. Lineage (NCBI taxonomy): Eukaryota > Viridiplantae > Streptophyta > Magnoliopsida > Asparagales > Asparagaceae > Dracaena > Dracaena cambodiana. The sequence continues at coordinate 5,356,485 of JAYEPQ010000002.1, read as the reverse complement.
CAGAATCTGGTGTACTTTGAAAATCAGGTTAAAACCAATAATGAATTAGAGATTCTCTACTTCCTTTTGTTTAGTTATATTGTATTTTATTTAATTGCATCTAAATTTCATTCCAATTAGTGAAAAGTCAAATTTTAAATTTTTCTATCATAATTACTGGGTATTATTATAGAAAATTTATTGAGGCTTTAACATATTCAAACCGAATATGTTGCCGGTAGCAGTTACACGTGCTCGTATACCGTATATCAGGAGTGGGACGTGACAGGTATTTTAGTGGTATCAGAGCCCAGGTTTGTCAAATCAGTTAATATGACTTGAATTAATTTGGATCCTATTACAAATTTTTGCCACACTTATATAATAATACTCTTTGAAATATTTAAATTACATTCCTTTGACTCTTACACATCTCGTATATTGTTTCTAGTCAGTGACCCATTTATTTTGATCCATATCCGAATTCGTTACTAGCTAAAGATTTCCATCATAGATAAGATTTAAATATTTATCCTTAGATAACTATTTTTATTTTAAAATTAATTTCCATAACGTTCCATTGAGTCAAATTTCCTTCCTTTCTTGAGAAAATTCGCCTATTCGTAAATCAAGCTTGAGCTCAACAAGAATAATGAGTTGTCCAAATAATAAAAAGCAAAAAAAAATTACTTTGTTTTATTTAATTTCGAGGACGAAATTATTTTTCTAAAGGGAGAAGAATGTAATGACCCTTCATTTTTTATACACATAAATAATTCAATAAAAAATAAATAATCAAATAATAAATATAACTCTTCACTTTTTATAACCTCCAAAACTTTTCACTTTCTGTAACTCTCAAAACTTTAATTTTCCTTGACCTCCAAGTCCTTTCACTTTCTCTAACCTCCCAAACTTTTCATTTTCTCCAACTCCAAACCTTTCATTTTCTTCATTAATTCAACAATGAAACTCACATCTTTAATTCTAAAATTAAAATTTCTAAATTAAATTAAAACCTTTCATATTCTAAACTCCTAATTTTAATCCTATATAAACCTCTAAATCAAAACACATTTCGCTCATTCTAATCCTAAAGATCATTATATAAAATTTTTCCTCTAAAATTCTCTCTTCCTCTCCTCTCATCGGAGCCACCCTCGGAGCTGTCGGAACCACCACAGGAGTTGCTACCGGAGCCGCCACTACTTTGCCGATGAAGAGTATCTTCTTCCTCATCTTTCTACATTTGAGGCTTGCATCTTTTGTTAAAAGACCTAATAAGAAACGCGGAAAGGTTGTTTGCAATTGCAAGAAGGTAAGACACATACGAAAAAAATGTAAAATTGCACATTACCTATGTTTGCGTTGCGGGCCTAACGAGCATCTAGTGAGAAATTGTCCTAAAGACGAGCAAACTGACGGTGAGCAAAAAAAACCTTATGTTCTGACTACAAATCCGACAGGTGATTGCTCTGTTGATCGACATTGGAAAACGAAATCTAGGTGAGTTCATTTTTACTCACTAAGTATGCTATTTTATATATTTGTTGTTCAATTACGTTGTTTATTTTATATAAATTGTTTTAAAATTTATCAATCACTTATGATTTTGTCATTTTATTGTTAAATATGTTAAATCACATAGTTAGATTTTAGAATAACCGAAATATACAATATTTGATAAATCAAATAGAAGCTACAATCGTGGAAAAATACTGTTTATGATATCATTTTGTGTCGGTGTCTAGAAAAGAGGTCTTGTGTGCTGGTTCTCTAATTAAGAAGTGTGTATCGCACGAAAAACCTCCCAATATCCATACACTTGCCTGATCGATATCTTTATATCATATAGTAAATTGTGATTTATTGAATAAAGTATAAACTGAACGAACTCTATAAATCATATTGCTAACGAATTAATAAAATTAAATTGAAATATTATACCTGATATGATTCATATATAGTTATGAAAACTAGAATTTAGACCTACATAGACTATACTTAAATGACATTAGGTTGGGAAGAAACTGAATGATGAAAATATATCATATTTCGGTTGTAACATGTTAAATTATACAACTAAACAATTCGCACACCATGAGTGCATACTGATGTGTTGAATCATACCTTACTATTATTCATTTTTTCCTCACGGTAGGTCAGACTCAGCACCGGACAATTCATGTGACCATTTTTTGAGTCTGTATAGGAAACAATCGAAACAGTAGTATCTCATCACTTAGATTTTCCAATTATATTACATTCTAGACAAAAATACTCCTGTTATAAAGTTGACTTCGCTAAAATAACATTAGCATAACCTAAATCAATTGACATCATTATTGCAGACATCTCATTACATATTTTCTAAAACGTGTGTTATTATTATGTTCGGACATAATCGTTATATTTAACATTCTTGTTGCGTATTTTATTTTGGTCGTAATCTGACGATCTTGGTGTGCATGCCCAGACTTATCGATGGCATACCAAAACTGATGCAGCATCTGGTGTTCTTTGAAAATCAGGTTAAAGTACAATAACGAATTAGGGATTCCCTACTTCCTTTTGTTTAGTTATATTGTATTTTGTTTCAGCCGTATCTAAACTTCATTCCAATAAGTGAAAAGTTAAATTTTTATTGAATTTTTTCTATCGTAATTACTGAGTATTATTGTGGCAAATTTATTGAGACTTTCGCATTTTCAAACCGAATATGTTGCTGATACCTGTTACACGTGCTCGTATACCGTATATCGGAAGTGGGGCATGACACAACCTAATAACATATGATGCCTAAGAGTCCCACTAAGCACTAACTATTAGTCTCCATCCAAACATGGAGATAATTCAGTGCTAGTTATCTTCCACAAGACATTCTTTGTATTACCAACACAAACCAACTATAACAAAGAGATCTCCGAATAGTACACATTTACCACAAATAACAAGCCACTCAACTGATGACATCATTGTAACCAAAGGTCACCTATACCAAAGCAAACGGACAAAATGTATTGGGTTTCAATGCTAAATACACATAAATCTATTGGGTCATCAAGCTTCCTAGATGCATAAAGGGCTAGGGCTAGATCGATTTAAACAAGTGGAAAGTTATAATGTTTTTGTCTAATGGGATGCACCTATAATCCCAATGCCACAGCAATAGGTTTATACATGCATACTCATTTGCTTAGCCTACATTCATTACATGGAAACATATCCAGCAAATTGAATTATTTTTTTCCCAAATATACGGGACTTGTTAGACTTAAACAAAAGAATAGTTCAATGACTCCAGAAGTATTCATTTTAAGAATGGTGCACCGAAATCCAAATAGAGTGCTGGAAGCTCACTTTGAGATGAAGAAAATCAAGAGTACGAAGATTACCTGCATTATACAGAGAGATCCATGTCGACAAAGATCAATGCCTTCGCAATCAAAACCAATCACCAGCTTCTTTTCGGATGAAGGATTAAGAAACTCAGTTGGAAGTTGAGAAGCATGGCTCACAACATGGATCGGAACTGACGAATCATCAGCATTACTCTCCACAGTTGTTCCGCCTGCATGGCATAAGCAAAACCAACATAAGGGGCTCGAAAGTAAACAGGATGGTATTGTAAAGCAAACCAACTTTCAACAAACATAAACTTGATAGAACAAAAATTGAGAGTCCAAAACATTCGCTAGCGTTTTGCTGTCACATAAGCTTTCAATATACGAGATTAAGGTTTTTCTTCATTGCTTAAAACGTAAAAAGATGACATTTTGTTGTCTTCCTCTAAAAAAAAATCTTCATTGTTTAAAACATTGGAGAAAAGATTAGACAAACATAAACCTGATAGAACAAAAATGAGAATCCAAAACACACGCTAGCGATTTGCTGTCACATAAGCTTTCAATATACGAGATTAAGGTTTATCTTCATTGCCTAAAACCTAAAAAAATGACATTTCTTGTCTTCCCCTAAAAAAAAAAAAAAAAAAACTTTATTCTAGTTCAAGCATGATCAACACCAAATAAACAAAACCACGAAAATATAAAGAGAAAAACAATCAGGGATAAAAGAGGAAATATCGATCACATATCAAATTACTGATTATATGCCCTAATTGTATTTCCCTTTCCACGAAAAGTTAAAAACCCTAGTTCCAGCGCTTCTCGCAGTTAATTCGAGATTTTCTTTTTAAAAAACTGATATTTTTTACAAATACAAATAACATTGACGCATGGAGAGTTCATTAGCAGAGCAACAATCAACGAAAGATTATCAAGTAATTAAACAAAACAACTAACGATGGAAGAAATTAGAAAAGAAAAATAAAAATTAAGAGCAGCTATCGGATAAGGAGAGAAGAAGCAAACCTGGGGGAGGATCAGAGGCCATGAGTCCGAGATCGGCCTCTCATAAATTATTATTATTAGATTTTGCGGCGAGAGAGAGAGAGAGAGGCGAAACAAAAGAGAGAATAAATTAATTAACTATTATAGTAAAAAATAAATAGTATTTAATTTATTTATTATAAATTTAAAAAATTTAAGAAAACGCTGCCTTTGGGTCAAAGCCTTACATCATCATCATCATCGCCTCTCGGGCTCGGGGTCTGAGACTGAGAGTGAGGAGTTTCTAACGAGGCACACCATTTTTCCATGTGAGCCCACTTCTTAGTGATTATTTTGTTCGAGCTCAGTTATTAAGTGGGCTCACTAGGAAAAATGGTGTGCTACTTTGGAAACTCCGTGAGAGTGTGGGTCGGTGAGAAGGGAGAGGAGATGCAGGTGGGCCCGTGGGCATGCGGGGAGTGGGCCCCACGCAAGGTGAGGGGTTAGATTCCCCGGACCTGACAAATTATTATTTGGGGATGAAATATCCCTTTTGGATATTCTATTTTTCATCAAAAAAAAAAAAAAAAATGGTAATTTCTCTTTTAAAAGATATCTATTAAACCAAGTGCGATCAAAATTCTATATCAGTGTGTTTGTTTGCATGGAAGGCCCTGTTTGGACTTTGCAAGCATAGGGGGAAAAATTAAAAATAGATTTCAAAATAAAAGTTTAGAAAGAATTAGAGGTGCTTACTAGGCTGGGCGTGCCGAATTAGAGGTGCTTACTGGGCCGGGTGGTCCGTTGGGCACGCCCGGCCAGGCACGTGCCTGGCACATGCCCGGCACGGCACTCGGCACGGCCCGGCACCTCGGCCCGAGCCGAGGCCGGTCGTGCTGGCGGCACAGGTCGGTCCGGCCGTAATTTTTTTTTTTTTAAATTTAGCCATTGGGGTGTTTAGGGGGTTTTTGCAATTTTTTTTTCCAAATAGCCCCCAACAGTTATTTTTATAGCTGTTGGGGGGTTTCTTGCAAAAAAAATTGCAGATTTTTCCCCCAACGGTCAAAATAGCCGTTGGGGGGGTTTTTGTAATTTTTTTTTGCAAATTAAAATCTTTCTTTCTCTATAAATATCTCATCATCTCCTCTATTACCATTCATCATTCTTATACACCAAAATCATTCTCAAAAATCTTCTAAAATTTTTAATTCTCAAGAAGTCTCAAGCAAAACAAGTAGCAAGTTTCAATCAAGTGATCAAAAAGTCTCAAGTAAGCAAGTCTTCAAAACAAGATCCAACCAAGTTTTCTCATTAAAGCAAGATTTTCTTCGCTATTTCGGTTTCATCGGAGTCTGCTTTTAGTGCAGGTGGTAGAGTGCTCACGGACTTGAGAACCTCAATGGCGTCGGACACATTGGAGATGTGTATCTGCTTGAAGGATTGGTACGACGCAGAAAATAGGGAACAAGACTTGACTAATGAAGATGTACTAGAGACCTTAGGCTTACCAGAAGAAAATGAAGCTTAATTAAAAGTATTTAAATTTGTAAGGATATTCATGCATTTTCAATTTTTTTTTAATTTTTAACTTATAAATCTCTTAGAAAATATATTAAGAATAAGTTGAAGGTGACAGGTAGGGTCTTCTCCCCTCTCTTCGGACTTTATATAACTTGTAAAGAGATTTATAGAGCAATTATATGAATGTAATAAGATTAAATATAATATAATATTTATTTTTATTGTTATTACAATATGTTAAATCTCCTCTTTATTTATTATTTTTTTTTGTTTTTAAAATAACCCGGGCCGGCCCGGGCACGGCACGGGCCTGCCGTGCCGTGCCGGCGGGCCGAGCCCGGGCCTAGGCCCGGGCAACCGTGCCGTGCTGGGCACGGCCAGGCTGTCCGGCCTAGAAAGAATCAATTTCAATATAACTTTAGTATTTGTGTATGAATTTTTTAAATTTTTTGAAGTAAGAAGTACACTTGGAGTAGAAAAACTATTATTTTATTGTTAATAAAAATATTATAATATTAGTATTCTAGTTATTGCATGCAAAGTAATGATTAGATTTAAATAAAATATAATATTATAAAAAATGAAGATAAGTAAAAAGTAATGATTAAATTTAAATAAAATATAATATTATAAAAAATAAAGATAAGTAAGAAGATAAAGTAGAGTTACGATATGAGATCCACATCATTTTAGTGAAAGTAACTTTTATTTTTCTTTTTGACAAACAAATATATAAATTATTGAAAGTAGCTTTATTTTCACTACTTCCATTTTACTTCAATGTAAGTAAACACACCTGAAGTAGAATAGAAGTAGTAAAAAGTTACTTCTACTACTTCAAATATTTGTTTGACTATTAAAAAAGTTCGAAGTTACTTCGTAAATAATAAGGTGGCTCTAGAAATAATTACAATTGCATATAGACAACAATATGGCTCTAGAAATAATTACAATATAACCGAATGTGCTAAGGTATTGAGTAATGCAAAGCAAAAGCAAAATTTATGAAGGCCACGAGAGGCTCTAAAAATAGGTTTAGGCTTGTTGCATCTTTCAACAACCAAGAGAGATAAAAGACACTATAAACACATAATATGCCTACTTTTGGTCACACTTGTTCGCTAAAACAAAACACAATACTTACGAGAAGAGCAAGACAAGTGGAGAATATTGAGATACAAAATGCCAAAAAAAAAAAAAAAAAAAAAAAAAAAAAAAAATCAATTTGCATGTAGTTATGTAAAAAAGAACCAAGTATAATGTATTTAATAATTTGACATATAAGAGAGAATGGTGTTGAAAATAACTGAACGGAGCGATCTTGGACATAACGTATCTAAAGGGAATCTCAAATACATCCAGAGCAAACTAAATACATTTCTCTATCTTGATTACAAGCAACAAAATAGATTCTATGCTAAAGTTTCATTATAAATATGAAAAATAAGTTGCGCTGTGTCCATCTCTCGCAGAGTTGCAAGACATAGTGCAAATCAACCACACTATGAACAGAACCAGCTTTCAATCCTAACAAATATTAAAGGATGGTTCCGATTGAGAAAAGGTTAAGCTTGAGATCATGACACTGCGAAGATTGTCTTGTGCACTGTGCACTAATTCCTGCATTCTTGCCTAAATGTAGACTGCTCTTTCTGTGAATTCCCTCTAAAGCTCTGGCATACCAATGCCAGCTTTAGCATCATAGGTCTTCTCCAACACAACATCGATAGGAGTATCTTTGGGGCCAACTGTCACAACAATTGTTAAAAAAATGCAATCAGCGTTTTGATCAAGCAAAATAGGAAGCAAGAGGTAGAAGAGCAGTTAACCATACCAAAATATTTTTCCAAGGAATAACGTAAGAAAAGCAATATCAAAATGACACCAGGTAGCATGTATTCCTACTTGATCAGTACTTTTTCTCATAATTTTTCCTCAATTTGTCTTCAACAGCTTCCACCTGAATTGTTCCAAAATCAACCTGAACACATAACTAGAAGCATCTTGCTAACGACTCACTTTCTGCGTAAAAATAAAGTAGATATTGAATCACTGACCGATGCCCACGAACCTTCAGACCTTTGTCAGTTCTCTGAGGTTCTTGTGTATCTGTTCTTCACCTCTCTTCTTCCTTATCCTCATTCTAGTTTTCTTCTGCACTCTTTCTAAACATGGACAGCCAAGAAAACCCTAAAAATCCTTTCATATCACCAAATCAAACTACAAAACCCAGATCCTAATTCTCTAATCTAGGTAAACCTAGGCTAAGGACGACTAGTTGAATCCATTCCTCCACAGGCTTGCTCTGGAACCACCTTCTTTCTTTTTATTCATAGAGGTTTAACAGAGATTTGTACCAGCTGGCTACACAAAGCATCTTCTCTTTTTTTGGGTTTAGAGCCGACAGCGAAAATACAAGGAAGCATAATGACTAATTTACTGCGAATTTAGCGGTTATGTTACTTAAACTCTCTTTACCAAGAAGTTAATCCTGAACCCCCATCTACTAGCATATCAAATGCCAAATGAACTGTACAGCCTATTACAGGCAATGATTTTCGTCTCTTTTTTTTAAAGATTTTTGTAGCCTAAATCAGAAAATGATACTGAGAGATGCATATATTTTTCAGGACCAGTCTCCTACTGACAAAATCATATATGCACGGTCACCAGAAGAGGCTAAATTCTGTTCAAAAGTTGAGACAATATGCCCAACACTTGCTAAATGCTATATCAATAAGGTAATTCCTGATCTGAAAAATGAGATCGCAACCCTGCTGACTGTCAATATTTTTGTGTATGACTTGAAATCTTTAATATGCCAATACTTCAAAAAGATCCCTATGCCTATTTTAGACAGATATCTGATAACACAATAATAAGCATTGGACTCATTCTGGAGGCTTCTGGATCAGAAAAATGAGATCGTAATGGAGCCGACTGCCAATATTTTTTCATATGATTTGAAATCTTTAATCTGCTCTAAACTAACATACTTCTGGATGCAGGCCTTATACCGGTTAGTGTTCTTGTTGGACCTGTAGGTATGATTAACTTGGACTTTCAGCACAATTTTGTCAGGTATTTTGCCATTGTTATGTGGACATTCTTTACAATGTAACGTCTAAATGCTTTGATCATTAAACAATGAACTTTACTACATTAAACTATGAAACATGCAGATGTGCATTACAGCATGCATATCTGTATGCAACCACAGGTACTAAGGGTCTAAGTGTGATATGCGGCTTCATATATGCAGCCACATATGCAAAATGTTTGTATTGCATGGCTTACAAATTTTATTTACTTATTGTTGTCCTCTGGCATTTGTTATCAACATAAGTCTACACTTTAACTTAGAAACGTTAGATCTCCACTTCTGATTGATTTAGTTTTATCTAGTTTGTCATCTATCATTAATCATGAATCACATGATATACTTCTTAAAAATGTGCCAGCACGAACATTTTAGACCTTTCCAATTTAAAATAGTTTATTTTCCTCTTTTTTTCAGGATTTTGCTTTCTTTTCTTTTTTTTTAAAATTCGTGTTAATTTTCCATGTAAAATGCAATTGCAGCAAAAGTAATTTTAAACTTCATTTCAGCATAACACATACTGGAAGCATTGATTAGCATCATATATCATATCAGAATTAGGAACTAATAATAGATCATGAATGCAACAGATGCTAGATTTTTATACATGGATATATAGCTGACAAATTTATGAGTTACACTGACTTCAGTAGTTGCCCCATGGGCAGCAAACTGCATGTCAGCAGAACACTTTCATGTATTGATGAGGATCATATATCCTGTCATGGATTTGGGATCTTACAATATATCATGAACGCAACAGATATTAACTTCTTATACATGGATATAGTAACTAGAAAATTATTGACAATGAAGTTAAAATGGATTTGTAAGTTGCTTCATTAACTTGGCGCACCAGCATCAGAATTTCCATTTTCAGATTTTTTAATGTATCTGTAGTAAGTATACATAACTATGTCAAGCCTCGAGTAAAGTGAGACAATCTCCTACAGAGAATTCATTGGCATACAAAAAGTTCTTAGATACTTTCCCATGATCAGTATGAGTTTTTGCACTAGACCACTAGGCCTAGGAAGCACGGATACTTCAAAGTGGCTTTCGTTATCATGTCAGATATGTATCAGAAGTCATTTGCAGGACTCTTGCCCGATACGTAGGCCAAGTTGGATTTCAAAAACCAAAAAACTTGCTATTAGATCCATGTTTGCTTACAAAAAGTCATCGCGTGTCCAAACTGTATCTGCTTTTAAAAGTCATAGAGATTGCATTGGGCATTATGGAGTCGTATATTGCTTACAAAAATATATAAAAAATTCTTTTGATATTAAAAGGATACTAAGCTAATAGACACCAAATGGCTTATAAAGATAGAATAGCGAAATATTTTTATTCAAGATATTGGTTCATTGGATTGAATTTGGATTTTTTATTTAACATAGTTACTTGATTAAAAATTATGAAGACATTTTCCCCTTTCTTTCGGCTTCAAAAGAAACATATCTTAATGATTAGAGGTTTTGATCTGAATTTTATATATAACACATGCATAAATACGCATATATTTATATTGTTGTGTCCTCGTGTCCTACTTTTTTAGGAATTGATGTGCTCCTGTATTCCTGCTATGACATATCCATGTCCCATACCCATACTTCATATCACCTGGTCATTAGTAACAAAAAGATCCCCTAGATCTGGGAGGTATTCATCTAGATAGGCTTGCTCTTCAAATTTTAATTCTAGCTGCAGGACCCCTGCACAGACAAGGAGATGCATCTCACATGGATACACCCTTAGCTTTCCACAGGCAAATATCTCATATTGGAGCTTTGTGGTTGTGAAAAATTCCTGTGGTGGAGGTAAGGTATAGAAGAACTATTGCTTTTTCTTTCTTAATAGAAATATTGTAGCAGGAAGGAGCAAAAGCACAATATACTCAGTTTAACGCATGCAATTCTTAAATTGAATTACTGAAAGTACCTTCTGTAGGTCGTGGCTTTCTCCTCACTTTTAAGACCTCTGGGCGAGGGATTATAGCACCAGACGCTTCTTGCCCACGAGCAATTCTTAATTTGGTTCCATCTTCCATAAAACGAAACCCGATCTTACAAGGTCTCCTGATTGAAGAAAACAAACATATTAATAATGCATGAAAGAAAAGGGTATGGAATAATTGTAATAATAACAATAAAAAACATACCCAGTAACCGGGTCCAGAACTTGCACATTTGAGACATGAAGAGGAGCTTCAACGCTAAAGATTCCACCCTCATGTCCTTGGCCTTGCTTAATGTGTTTCTTAACCTGGAGGGGAGGAAATTTTTGGTTGGTTAAATGCACATCGGTTTTATCATCATTTTTCACCATCAATTTAAGGCTTCTAACAATCCTGAAGTGAACCCTCTAAGGTGTCACAGGCTGACCCAAAATAACATGAAACAAGATAGGGACTTGTCATTGGGAATAAAATCTTAACTATACAATATCTGCCAGAGAAGGGATCGAAATTAATTTAGAGGTAACTCTCATGCAACAAACCAAGAAATGCAGGTTGTTTTGCGAACTGTGTTGTCATGTGCACAATCCTAGATGAAATAAAATTGAGAAGAGAACGGGAGTATTTTCCCCCTGCATTCTGTTCTCTCGTCGCACACTTGTACGAAAAGATCTAATCGGCGAACCTGACCTCTAAAGAATCATCTCCTTGAAATGCTGCACCAGAGGCAGTCAGTTCTTTTAGTGAAGAGCTTGCTCGTCTCTCTAATCTTTCACTCCTTTAATTTTATTAAAAATATTAAATTAATTTTGATCTGTATTTCTGATAGCTTATTGTTTTAACCCGAACAGCTTCCAACAAGACTACAAGGTTGGAAATGCTTATCCTTTGCAATAAAAAAAAGAAACCCTAGAAGAGAGAAAATGATTAAAGAAAATTCAAAAAGCGAACTTTCTTCTATTTCCTAAATTAAGAAATTCAAAATTAGTCATTTCACCTTCGGTTCGAGCAGTTAACCCTTTCTTAGTTCCCTTTTTTTTTATAGTAATCATACAATTTTTAGTGCCACAAAGAAAGCTGGCATATTTCAGCTCCATATAGAGAAAGAAAATATTTAAAAAAATTAAAGGAAAAAAAAAAGGAAATTGTGTGGTGAGAGCAGACCAGATTCTTGCCCTCGACGATGACGCGATTCTGGGAGCGGATGACTCGCTTGATCGTTCCAGTCTCGCCTTTGTCTTTGCCCCTTATAATCATCACCTAAATTTTTATTTATTCGTTGATCAAAAATCAAAATAAAAAAAAAATAAAAATCAAGCTTTGAATCGAGAGGATGCGAACAAAGGAAGAGAGAGAGAGACCAACATTGTCGCCTCTGAGAATCTTCCATTTTGGGATGAGTTTCTGCGCCGCCTTCCAACCCATCGACCTCTCGAGCCGCCGCCGCTGCTCGATGACGGTGCAGGGAAGACCCCATGGCCATTCTATGCGGACTCTCTGATTGGGCCTGGGTTCAAGGAATCGAAAGTGGGCCTACCAAAGTGGCATGCGCTTTCTGTGACCCCCGAGGGCCCGTGACCGCATTGTAGTTTTTTAGTGCTCATCAGAGCACCCGACCAAATTGGGGAATTTCTAGATGGGCACTAGATTTTTCCTAGTGAGCCCACTTTTCCTAGTGCGCACGTCTTAACTTTTTCAAAAACCTTATTTTTCCTAGTGAGCACACCTATTTTACCAAATTACCCTCACATCTCCCTCTCTTTCTCTGTCCGGGATATCCAGCCCGGACAGAGACTCTCTGTCCGGGCTGGATACCCCGGACAGAGGCTCCCTGTCCGGGCTGGATACCCCGGACGGGGGGTGGGGGTTGGGGCGAAGGCGAGCGGAGAAGGTGAGGGCGGCGGCGGCGAGTGGTGAGGGCGAGAGCGAGGGCGGCGGCTAGCGGCGAGCGTGAGGGCGGCGGCGGCGGCGAGCGGGGAGAGCGAGGGCGAGGGCGGCGGCTAGCAGCGAGGGTGAGGGCGGCGGCGGCAAGCGGGAAGAGCGAGGGCGAGGGCGAGGGCGGCGGTTAGCGGCGAGGGTGAGGGCGACGGTGGCGAGCGGGGAGGGCGAGGGCGATGGCGACGGCTAGCGGCGAGGGTGACGGCGGCGGCGGCGAGCGGGAAAGGTGAGGGAAGAGCATTTTTTGACAAAAAAAAATAATGGCAAATTGGTAAATAAAACGATCTTTTAAGTGGGCTCACTAGGAAATATGCCGTGCCCATCTAGAAACTCCCCCAAATTGCGAAGGACATCCGCCAAAATATTACTGGGAATAATTCTAAATGAGCACACAACTTGACTCCCTAATTTGTGAAGAATTACATGTTTGGCATTTTTTTTTGACAAAGTTACTTTCATCTTGGTCTCATTCGGGTACTTTATTGAACATTTAGAATGCGGCGATAATGGAATTCAATAGACCTAGTCGTTTGGACATTTTGAGTGCACTAGCAAGGTCTCCACGCTTGGTGTACATTGCGATAAGAATATTGGGGACGGTGGCAGGGAAGAAGTGGAGGTTAAGCTTGGTGAGGGATGCTTGGAGCTGGCAGCGTATGGGTGGTTGGTTTAGGTGAGGATTGATTTGTGAGAGGGACCGGGAGGGGCGCTGGCCGACCTGTCGGCTTGGTGAGGGATGCTTGGAGCTGGCAGCGTATGGGTGGTTGGTTTAGGTGAGGATTGATTTGTGAGAGGGACCGGGAGGGGCGCTGGCCGACCCTGTCGGATGGGTGAGCGAGGAGAGAAGACGACTACTGGATCGAGTGAGGGAGGGGGCGAGAGGGGGAGCGCAAGTAGAGAGTGGAGGGGGAGCAATTGGTTTCAGAGGATGCAGGTGAGAGAAAATTAGAAACGTGTATTTGAGAGAGTTAAAATTAGAAAAAGTTGGGTGCTTACAAAGAAAAACTGTCTTTATAAAAGAGAGACGGTGCTTAATGGTTCTCACTAAGTTTAGTGGTGTGCTCATTTAGATTTTCCCTATTACTTGTGTGCTATTTTTAGAAAAGAAGGGGAAAAAATCTAGGTTTGCAAATTTTTTGGGTGCCCTTAGATAACTTTGATAAATATTGTGGCAGTTGAAAATTCTTCAGAATACATATTCACTCAATGACATTCTTCAGAGCCATAAACGTTTGTGCATATATCTTTGGTTGAGTCTTTTATGCAAACACAAGGTTACAAAAAAGGGAAGAAAATGCAAGAAGCTCATATGTACACAGAGACTCCAGAGCTCAAGAGGTCATATGGATCTTTGGCTACAATGAAGAATAAAATCGTTCAATCAGACCTCAGTGATACTCCTCAGCTGTGTCATTTGAGATGCATAAAACTAGAGTTCTACTTGTTTCGCCTGTAAATGTTAAAGAAATGGAATATATTTGTAATACCTGTATAACAAAGCTTACCGTGATATGTTGAAAGCTGAACTGCATATTTGGCAAGAGTGCATCTAGTTTGATTGCTGTCTCATTAAATCATACCATTTGCAATCTTAGGCAGGTCCAGATGCTACTTAAAAAGGAGCACAAGATTTTGGCACCAGGCGATCATGATGGAACAATGTTCACATCAATCTAAAGTTTGTAGTTTCTTATTTGGTTTTCGATGGATGAGAGGAGCCGGCACTAAATTTGAACTCGAGGCTTGTAAATTTGTACATGCTACATATTAGCAATACAGTTGATACATTTTTTTCTAGGGTATGTGCCCTATATTCTGACAGTGAGGTTACTATGTACATTTTTGATAACATAGTATTTGTTCCCTTCGTTTACTTTGCAGTCAGGTTGAACAAAAACTGAACACGACTAAATGTGCCGAACCTTGGTCATTCTGCATTCTGATGTATTCAGGAACCAAACATGTATGATAACATTTTGAATCATATGAAACTGTACCGGAAGATTGATCACGTTCCCATCCATACTGGAAATTAATCACTAGATGATGTTCAGCATCAGCAAATGAACCTCCTGCAACAAATTCGAAATGTTAATATGAAGGACAAAAAAAATAATAATAACGTAGAAGATTTTGAGGAAGACAAATAGCATTAGTTAGTTGCTAACTAGCAGAAGAATGGTGCACAAGTCACAGAAATTATGAGAAAACAGAGAAGAAAAGAGAGAGCACGGAGCAAGATAAGTTGAGAAGAAGCTTTAGAAGATTAAGAGTGTATAGAGGGAAAAGAAAGTGACACCATGGCAAGGTAGGTTGTGAAGAAGCTCACACATGATGAACAAGTTGTTGAGATTGCAGACTATTTTACATTGTTGTCCTAATGGACAAGCTACTGCATGCTTCCATTGGCCAAGTCTTCATTGAACCAAAAAATTCTGCTTAGAATTCTGTAATTTTTCCCTTTAACCTTGTGCATGGAACTATAGGACTAAAATTTATGTAGAAAAAAAAATTCATGGCATTTCACATCATATTTACCTGTATGATAAAGCATGTTAACCAGCGTTAACCATGCCCAAAAACACTGGTTAAGATATGGTTGCAATCCAAAACCAGCAAGCTTAAATGATGAACCTCCAAATTTTTTTTTATCACAGGCCATGTCAGTCACTCTGCACAATGTAGGTTACATTAGCAGATTAAACTCTCCTGTAAAAAAATTTTTGGCTGGAGAAGAAAAATTGAAAAGTAAAGAGGAACAGAAAGACAATGGAGCTCTGACTATTGAAAAGCTCTCATAAAGTAGTTGTCTAAGACGTTTGTGGACTCTGCCCTTTTATGTCACTCTAACAAGTTCCAGTTGCTAGATCTCAGATCGCCATCATACAAGGGGTAATAAGCACGATAAAAACGTCTCAGAAAGAATTTTTCATATTTATACATTATGAATGCCTTTAAGCTGGGTAAACTCACACCAATCTAGACCTAAGGGTACGGTAAGTTGTATGTTCTGATCTTAAAAGATTATGCCTTAAATAATATTTTATATCCTAAATGTATCACTGATTAGATAAAACAAAATATGTAAAAGACTAGGTCTCTCTCTTAACATTTACTCTTTATCTTACTAGTCCCTTGCATGCGAAAATGCATGCATAAATACACGTGCATGCAACTCTAAATTAACATATGCACTTATGTTTATGCAATTATTGTTCTGAAGGTCCCTTTTCAAGAAATTACGTTGGATATCTTTCTTACGAAGTTGGAACCTTGACAGAGATGATGAGGTTCATTACAACACTGACGTGAGAAGTCAAGCGTGAATGTTCAATATGTCGTTATTAAAATATTTTTAGGAGCTAAAATTTTGTTCGTCAAATAATTTAAGGAGCTTCTTAATGCAATTTTATAGGTTTAGAAAGTGTTTATTGCAAATTGCATGAATCAGTGCCATCGAATTTTCTTATACAGATCAAAAAAGTAACTTTCAGGATGCAATCCAAATTCTATTTTACCGAAAGTCTTATGTGAATAATATGGCTTTCAAGTAGGGACCAACACCCAAAGTCGACTC
This sequence comes from Dracaena cambodiana, assembly GCA_036321105.1. NCBI lineage: Eukaryota > Viridiplantae > Streptophyta > Magnoliopsida > Asparagales > Asparagaceae > Dracaena > Dracaena cambodiana. The sequence goes on along the minus strand of JAYEPQ010000002.1, from coordinate 5,340,082 downwards.
CGACTAATTCTCGGACTAGAGAAGCATCCATAATCGATAGGGGTAAGCATCGATCGGTTTTGTAAACTAAGCCGATTAGGAATTGGAACTGAAGTCGAAACTAAACTACTTCGGTTAGGTTTGGTTATTCGATTCCAACTTTTGGAATAAAACTCGTTCAAAATTACCATTTAATCGTTTTAGCAAGTATATCTCTTTAAGATATTAGATTGGTCTTGCATTTATTTGTATGTGTGTGCCTACATATATTTATACATACACATTTATGTGTGTGTACAAATACACATGTATATGTACATATTAAATAAAACAGTTTATTCGGTTCGATTTGAGCTTCAAAGGCGAAATAAAAAACCAACCGAATTATTTCACTTCAGTTCAGTTTTAATTATTCGGATCGGTCCCAATCAGTTATTTCAGTTTTAACCAAGCTCTGCCCACCCAAGAAATAGGAGTCGATTGGAGTCGGTCGGATTCCGAGTCAACCGATTGTGCATCAAATCCACAAAAGAAACCTATTTTTGGAGAATCTGAGGGAAGGATAAATAGAACCCATAAAATAAATTGTAAGAAGAATAAAAAAGTTTAAAAAAAAAGAATCTTTAGCTTTTGGAATGGAGAAGATGGAAGAAGAGATCTAAGAGTGAAGACAGAGCCACTATCAGTTGATGATTTAGGACAGGACGGCGAAGGCGAAGAGCCTCCGTCGCCATTTCTCAGGTGTGGAGTTTGCAGCCTCACTTGATTGGATGCTAACCGATCAATCAAGCATCACGAAGAAGTCACCTTACTCCTTTGAGTTCTATAAACTCCTAGTCTTATCACAAAATCTCTACTTTATAACCCTAACCCTAGCCACACCCTCTGCCCCCTCGCTCACGTAGCTCGTCTCATTGTCAAGATTCTATTTTCCCACCAGAATGGTATCGAACACCTCCACATCAAAATCATCAGCCATGGTTCCTTTCTTGTCGGCAATCTCGAATGTCAAAGGCTGCGATAGGAAGAAAGGAAGGAGCGATGACAAAGGGGGTGAGGAGTTAGGATTAAGATGAGGTGGGGACGTTGGAGGTGAGGTTGGCATTGGAGGAGATGCTATGATTGAATCAATGAAGCTCCTCAAGACCCCGCTCCTCACTAAGATTTCACCTCTCACTGCCTTCTACCTTAGACAACACTTTTCCAACTCCCAAACCCTTGTCTTGATCTTAATTTGCAATGGAGGTACCCAACCGACTCCGTCGAAGTCAAACTGTATCCAATATACTCAGAAGTGATTGGAGTTTGGTCGATATGTTAGATTAGACTATAATATTGTATTTGGATTTAGTTTAAATTTAGTATCACATCATATTTTGGATGGCTTGTATGGTGTTGAAAGACTTATATATATGCATATCCCCTAACTTATAATAACTGTGAGATTGAGTTTTGATTCTGATTGCTTTCTGACAAGATTCCCGTCTTACATGGTGGTCAGAGTCATGTCATCTCCATCTGGTCAAAGTGGAAAAGATTTTTCCGAACTCCGAACCTTCCGACCAACTATTCATCTCTGTTTGCAAGAACAACTTCTGCGGTGGGGCCCACTAATAAGAGAGATTTAGCATGCTGGAACCTTCCCACTACAGTAGTTTAGATTTATTATTTGTGATAATATCGTGGAACATTAAAAAAAAAATAATACTCGCATGAGCGAGGCTGGTCACCAGCCCCGCACATCGCGAGGCTGGTCACCCTCGCGAGGCTGGCAACCAGCCTCGCGTTGGCCTTCATCTCGCGCGCAACAAATTGTCGGGCTCGGGTCTTATGTGTTCGAGGGGCTATTTTGCTTGTTCTACAAATTCTAATCTAAGTCTAATTGATTTTTGGTGCAGTATCAAGACCAGATATAACAAATCTTGGAGCAATTTTTATCAAAAAGAAACTCAAATATTTCATCAAGATTACAACAAAATTCTGTTTCTATTTACAAGGAAACCCACTCAACAACCTGGAGCCTATAAATACCCCTCCAGAAGACTCAAAAGGGATCTTTGGCCAAATCTCTCTCCCGCGTAAGCGTTCGAGTTTCTTCTAAGATCAGAAGAGAAGAACGAGCTCAAGAAATTTCCACCGCCTCCAACCATCGACGTCGGATCATCAACAAGGAATAGATCAATCCCCATAGCTGCCTCGATCCCACGATCTTCTGTAAAAAGAGAGCGACGTGTTCTATAAGTTCTCTCGTTTGTTTTTCTACTCTTAGATCTTTTCATTGTAGTCGATCAAAGAGAAATTTCTGTAATCTCAATTTTTCTCAATGGCAATAAAAAGATCCCCAATTTTCTCCGAAAACAGACTGGTGACCACAATGGGAAAAATCTCCTATACTGTAGAGGAGATGGTGGTCCAATCCGACGCTAACAAAATTGGAGAAACGATGGAGAAGTTGGTGATTGAAACCGACTAATAAAAATACGAGGATTACATACCCTCGGATTCGTCAAGTCCACGCAAGAAGAGATCCGCACGGCAAGGACACAAAAAAGTTATAAACTCAAAACGTTTAAAATCACCTGAACAAAAAGATGACCTGATAGTTTTGGATGATAAGGAGGCGTTGATTCATCAACAACCATTTGGATTTTCAGACTCTGGTCCATCAAAACAAACAGTATCCCTTCTAATATTCAGGGAACTTGATGCAATCGATACCAAAGGAGAACCTATTGAAACACAAAGACGGATCCAAATCCGCAACCGGAATCGAAGGGCGCGCCGTAGGGTACTCAAATCCCGTTTTGCACGCCAGGCTCAAAATCAACTGAGCACAAGTTAAGGTGGATGCCAGATTCAAAACAGCCTAGCACTTTCTAGCCTGACAAAGGTCAGCCTCACAAAAATTAGCCCGACACTTTTCAGCATGGCAAAAGTCAGCCTGGCAAAATTCAGCCTACCACATCTCAGCCTGGCAAAAGTCAACCTAGTACGAATCAGCCTAACACAAATCAACCTAGGAAAAATCAACCTTGCATAAATCAGCCTAGCATAAATCAGCCTAGGAAAAATCAACCTTGCATAAATCAGCCTAGCATGAACAAAGGCGGACGCCAGGTGGGTTTACAGCCAAGCATAAAAAAATAGATGCTAGCCTAGCATAACTAAAAATTGAAAATCAAATTAATATAAGCCATTATGCGAAGCTAGTTCGACCAAGCCAATATGCGAGGCTAGATTAGTATATCGGGTTCATCCAGCGCGCGAGGATGATCCAATGCGCGAGGCTAAAATTAAGCCTCAGTATCGCATAAGAACAGAAGAACGCAAGGCTGCCAACCAGTTTCATGCAAAACATTTCAAAATTAATGCTGGGCATAGAACCAATTTGGGGGTTGATAAATATATCTTTCATGGCTTCTCAGAGCCACCTGTCTGGACAAATAAACCTTGCACAAGAAGCAGACCCAACCCGCAAAAGATAGTTATATTAGCACCGCATGAAGAAACTCCGAATTTACGGAGATATCTCGCAAATAAAAGAAGGGCAGCACGGCCCCATTAGTCCTGCTGTTGCGAGGAGTTAGTAATATCAGTTTTGACTCACTGTTGCTGTCAAACCCCAAAACCATCTGTATTTAACTAGCTGTCAGCACCAGAATCTAATATTCCAAAAAGAATACAGCTGTGAAAACAAAACTCTGACTCAGATCAAGACTTGCCCACTTCCATGTCGAAATGGTGAATAAAAGGTAAGAAACATCGCGACCGCATGCTTCCTCTCAGTCCGGCAGGAGGACGGCTCATATGGCCGAACGGTCGGCCGAGATGAGTCAAAGAATTGAAGCACAAGAATGACTCATCCAAGAGCAGTAAAGGAGCATCAAGGAGCTCACAACGATGCTTACAAAGGTCGTAGAAAACACTCAAAAGAACACAGAAGACGGAGCAGGAGTTCTTCCTCTTCTAATAAAGCAAAAAAGGATGAGACCAAATCCAACCCAGATACCGAGAGAAAAAGCAGGGAGGACGGACATGTTATCGATCCCCATGCCGAAAAAAATGGAGAAGTTTCAAAGTCAAATAGAAGTATTAATGCACCGGAAAGGATTGCAAGAGACGGGAATTACGAGACCTACCCGGTAGAGTGGGAGTGCACCGTTTCTGGCAAAATATAAATATTTGAAGTTAGAATCGTATGATGGGAACTAATATAAATATTTGAACTTATACACCAAGGTCCCACAGGCGTGATTTGTTTTTTTCCTATCAAGTATATCGACATAATTAAGGACATGTATGATGGAGTAGTGGCCAATATCAGAATATGTGGTGGTTTAACTAGTGATTTTTCTATCACAATTGGATTATATCAAGGATCTGCATTGAGCCCATTCTTATTTGCTATAGTGATGGATGAGCTTACTAAAACCATTCAGGATGAGATACCTTGGTGTATGCTATTTGCTGATGATATTGTCTTAGTTGATGAGACAAGAAAAAGGGTAAATGTCAAGTTAGAGTTATGGATGTATACATTAGAATCTAGAGGTTTTAGATTGAGTAGGCCTAAAACAGAGTATGTGGAGTGTAAATTAAGTAAACGACGGACCATAGACTATAATGCTGTAAAACTAGATAGGCAAGAGATACAAATGAGCAGTCAGTTTAGATATTTGGGTTCTATTATTCAGAATGATGGAGAGATCGATAATGATATTAACCATAGGATACAAGCTGGCTGCTTGAAATGGAGGAGGGCAACGGGAGTTTTATGCTACCGTAACATTCCGTTAAGATTGAAAGGAAAATTTTATAGGACTGCTATTAGCCCAACTTTATTATATGGCACGGAATGTTGGGCCATAAAGAAACATCATTCACAAAAAATAAGTGTAGTAGAGATGCGCATGCTCCGTTGGATGTGCGGCAACACTATGAGATAGAGTGAGAAATGAAGATATTCGTGCTAAGATAGGTGTAGTTCTCATCGATGAGAAGATGCGAGAAAATCGCTTACGATAGTTTGGTCATGTGCAACGTAGATTTACAAGTGCACCAATTCGAAGAGGGGGAGTTTATCAATGTAGGACAAGTTAAAAGAACGAAAAGAAGACCGAAGAAAACATCGATGAAGGTGATACGCAAAGATATGGAGTCTAGAGGTTTAAATAAGGAGATATTACTTGATAGAAATAAATGGAGAAGAAATATCAAAGTGATCGATCCGGCGTGATTCTTTTTGGTTCATATAGCCTACCCCAAATACTTGGGATAAAAGGCTTAGTTGTTGTTGTTGTTGTAGAATCGTATGGGAAGGGATCTCCAAACCAGCATATGTACTATTTTCTTTCTCAGACCTGCCATCTAGTAGGCAATTACCCAGTGATGATAAAAATCTTTACAAGTATCCTACGAGGACCTGCATTCACTTGGTTTATGCAGCTACCTCTGAAAATTATCAATGCTTGGTCTGACGTGGAAAGAGAGTTCCTAACCCACTTCTTTGAAAACGATACCGAAGTATCTATCCACTCTCTTCTAGCAAACAAGCAAAAAGAAAACGAGACGGTTACAAGTTTCAATGAACATTTCCGCGAAATGTCAGTACGATGCCCGCATGGCATGTCGCAAAAAATGTTGGTGGAAACTTGCAAACATAATCTCCAGATCAGAATATTGTTCAAAACGGGAGTAGTAGAGTCCAAAACCTGGAAGGATCTAGTCAAACAAGGGCAGCAAGCAGAGTTCATAATCCGACGTATCAATGAATACCATGCCCAGAGGAGAATGGCCATGAATTAGCCACAGCCACAATCATCCCATCTTAAGGACTATCAGACCTGCTGTAAATAAAAAATACAAAATAATCGAGATTCTTCTTGATCACAACGGACATATGATTTTAAAGATGAACAAACAATCACATTTTTTCACATACTGAATAAAAAAGAGATGCTCAAGTTACCTAAAAATCGAAAGCCAGATAAAGCTGGAAAACATATGATCCCAAGTATTGTCCCTACCATTAAAATATTGAGCACCCAACTAATAGTTGCTATGTTCTGAAAGATAAAATTCAAGTACTTATCGATACAAATATGATCCAGTTGAGATCTGAATAGAAGATGTGCACAAATGCAACGACAGTCACTATGGGATCCTTGAAAATTTCGGCCAATGCAGATCCAATCCGTGCGGGAAGGATGGCGGTAAAGAACTACGATCCGCAAAATTTAATGGCAAAATGACCGCCATAAATAAAAAATTCAAAAAAAAATAAAAAAACAAAAAAATGAACAAAAAACGTACGATTTTTTGTTGTCCAATGCCACCAAGGTAACAGGAAGAGTAAAACTCTCGCAACCCTATGAAATCAAACAGCCCAAAGAAAAAACACGAGGCTATACCTGCGTACAACGTGAAGCTAAGCCAGTATAAAGTCGTCTAAACGCGAAGTTAACTCGAACTAAACCAACGTAAAGTCATCCAGATGCGAGGCTAACTCGAGACTAAACCAACATGCATGGTTACACTAGTGCGCGATACTAAGCCAGCACACAGAAACCATTCAGAGTACAAAAGTGAACAGAAATGCGAGGCTAAAATTCAGCTCCGCATAATTTATTACAAAAAAGAAAGTAATCTATTCCCACATGATGAACTTTATGGACAACCAAAAATGTCTCATGCAGGGGGTGAGACTCACATCCAGCCAAACAAGGATATGTACGAAGGCAGCGTAAAGAATGTGAGGCTAATACCTGCGAACAACGCAAAACTATGCAAAGCAAAACCAATAAAAATCAAAAGCTATAAAACACGATGCTAATTTGCAATCCCGCATAAGCTAGTTGAAACGCAAAGATAGCACATACACGAGGTCATTTGGCAAACTGCGTGATTTTCATTACCGAAAGATATGCGGATACAAGACAAAGTTGCAGCCAGCCATAAAACCCTCAATACGCAAAGATAAATCAGCGTGCGACAGACACAGCGTGCGAGACAGATCCAAAGCACGAAGTTCAAAATACGAATCTAACTCTCAGCCCCATGTAAACTTCAAAGAAGAAGAAAACAGTCAATTTAATTACAATGCTCATCATAACCATTCAAATGTGGCCCACACAGAAGGTGGGATCCATACAAATAAATCTTGTATACAATACAAAGCTAAACTCCGCATACAACTGTACACCCGAAAATTGGAAATTCCATAAATTCCATACATTGCTAATTTATTTTGAATTACAGCAATAAAAAGAAAATTACAAAAAAATTCAAAATTACAAGAATGAGGAAAGATTGATTTCAATTTTCCTTTTGATTTGTGGGTTCTGCTAGCGGTGGAGCTTTACTTCTGCACTCCGTTGACGATCCGATCTGGATTTGGAAAGAAAACAGTCGCTCTCTGGAGAACTCTTCCTCTGAAAACTTTCAAAGAAGACGATCTCTCCGGAAATTCCCTGTTCCTCTGGATTCCCCTCCGCAAAAAAAAAAACTCCCCCCTTCAATCTGGACCCTCCCTCCTTTTTTTATATATCGAGGGATAACTGTTCATATAAGATCTGAGCCAAATCCAGTAACAGAAACGCCGAGATCGGAGGGCAATTGTTCCCAGAAAATCCGCACCAAATCCACGTGACTGAAACACTTTCTCAAAACTGAAGAGCGTGGCGATGTGCGCGGACCACTCTGCGCGCGGAAGATCCTGCCGCAAGATCCTGCGCGCAGGTCTCATGCGCGTAGGAGTTCCTGCACGCAGGTCTCCTGTGCGCAGGGACTCTCCTGCGCGTAGGAAATCCTGAGCGCAGGGGCTCTTCTGCACGCAGGCCCACACCTAAGGCTCCACAATCATCTTTTTTTTATTTTTTTTGTCGACATAATCCCCTCAAAGTTTTCAAAACTTCATCATTGATTTGTAACGAATTTCGAAATACTTTGGACTTCTTTTTTTTTAAATTTTGACTCTGTAATTTTCATTGTGTGGCGTGATTTGGTTTTAAGGTATACTGTGAACCATCTTCTAAAATCACTATCTTCCAACTATTTTGTTGTTGGAGGTATACTGTTGAATCTCTCCGATGTATCAGAGATTGCTTCTAGTGAATTTTCTTGATGCTGCCTATTGTACTTGTGCGGCCCAGCTAGATTTTCGCTTGTAGCTTTGCTTCAGAAAATTTATTATCTGTATGCAAAAATATTTTTGATGTGCATGACAAACGTGTGATGAATTTGATAGACAGAGGTAATTGTTAACGTGTCTTACAGAAGATGAGTAAAGGTATAATGCTAACGTGTTCATTAGATGACAAGCAGAGGTATGATGTTAACGTACTCATAAGATGACAAGCAGAGATATGATATTAACGTGCTCATTAGATGACAAGCAGAGGTATGATGTTAACGTGTTCATTAGACGACAAGCAGAAGTATGATGTTAATATGCTCATTAGATGACAAGCAGAGATATAATGTCAATGTGCTCATTAGAGAATAAGTAAAGGTATGATGTTAACATACTCATATGATCCTAACCATTCAGTAACATCTAGTATGACGGATTAGGAAAAGACAGAGGTGTTATTAAACATGTCTCAAAACTCGCTTTATTCAGAGAATCTGGTCATGATAGGAATGAATTAACTAAAGAGTGGTGACAGTTAACATATTTAGCCTTGGAATTTGACTATCAGAGATAATTGTTAACTTGATAGGGAGATGATTTTCGTCAGAGATAATATTTAACTTAACGATATAAAAAACAAGTTCATCAGAGATTGTAATATTGGACTTGATGAAGTATGAGTTTTCTTTTCTGTCAGAAGAGAAAGCTTAACGTGATAGGAAATTTGATCGGATTTGATCTCATAAAGATAATTGATTTGATTTTGTATTCTGGTATCAGAGTTGTGATTTTAACGTGACAAATATTTTTGGGGAGTCACTGGTTCTGCTAGATAAAAGTGACAAGATAGGTATTATTGTCAGAGGTGAAATCTTAACGTGACAGAAGATTTGATCTCATTAGGATTTTTAGCAAACCCCCAGCTATCAACAGATTTGATTAGTTTTTACCAATTACCGTTTAAATTGGGTTAGTCATGTTATTCCCCTCAACATGATAAGTTGTCGAGCATTTCGTTTGGGTTTATATGACAAACTTTTCCTCTTGTCTTTGCTTTAGCAACTTTGGACGGACAGTGGTATATCCTTATAATCGAATAAGGATACTATTGTGACAGATTTATTATGAGATTTTTAGCAAACCCCCAGCTATCAACGGATTTGATTTGACTTTACAAAATACCATTTGAATTGGGCTAGCCATATTATTCCCTCAGCATGATAAGTTGTCGAGAATTTCATTTGGGCTTATATGCCAAACTTTTTATCTTCCCTTTGTTTAGCAGCTTTGGATAGTTCATGTTTTCAATCCTTAGCATGATAGGTTAGTAAGAAACTGGTCATTTTCCCATTACCTTGACGGTGTTGGGCAATTCATGCTTTTACCCCCAGCATAATAAGATTGGCGAGAAATTTATTCTCTTCTCGTTACCTTAATGACGTTGGGCAATTCATGCATTTATCCCCAGTATGATGGGTTGGCGAGAAATTAATTCTCTTTCCGTTATCTTGATGGTGTTGGGCAATTTATATTTTTACCCCAGCATAGTAGGGTTGACGAAGATTTCATTTGGGCTTGCTTACTAAATTTTCCTCTATCCTTAGTTGTAGAAACATAGGATTCGTTTTCTTTTTGTACCCTCGAATCGAGGCATGGAGTTACATCCTAGCGGCGAGCCAATCTTTCTTCATTTTGCTGTGTTGAAGAAGATATCGGATAACTTCATTCCCTTAAAAATAATATTTCTTCAGGAATTTTCTATTAATTGGCATCATCATCCAGTCACCGTGTTGATTGATCAACCGGTATGCTCCATTTGAATAGACCGTCTCTACTACAAATGGGCCCTCCCATTTTGGCTAGAATTTCCTTTAGTATTATGTGTTAAGATTATTGGTCGTCTGACTGCTAAAACCAAGTTACCCACTTTGAAAGTCCTTCATTTTCTTATTGAAGGCTCGAGATATTCGCACTTGATAGAGCTCTATTTGTTGTTGAGCTTTTAAGCGCTTTTCATCCAATGCTTATAATTCCCGAAGTCGTTGATTATGTTTTTCTTTGGTGGTCATTCCCGTAGCTAATGCCATGCGAAGAGAAGAAATTTTAATTTCCAGAGGTAGCACGGCCTCACAGTCATACACCAAAGAAAATGGTGTGGATTTTGTCAATATTCTTACCGTTGTGCAATAAGCCTATACACAAGCTCCTAACTTCTCGTCCCAGTCATGCTGACTTATGGTGACAAATTTCTGCAAAAGTTTTACAATGATTTTGTTGAACGCTTCTACTTAGCCGTTTGCAACCGGATTGTCGATGAAAATACATTTTGTATTCTGCACTTATCACAGAATTTAGTATAGGTCTTGCTAGTGAATTGAGGGTCGTTGTCGTTGATGATTTTAGGAACACCAAAGCAATAGATGACGTGGTGTTTGATAAAATTGACCATATTGTTCATTTTTACTTTTCTTAAAGGGATAGTTTCTGCCCATTTTGAGAAATAATTGGTTATAACTAGTATGAGCCGATGCCCACGAGAAGATGGTGGAATGATGGGACCAATGGTATCCATTCCCCACGTCTCGAATAGCTACGTAATCGTGGTTGGATGTAGGTGCTCTGTAGCCTGATGTATGTAGTTTGCATGCACCTGACAGGCATGACACTTCTTTGCATAGGCCATAGCGTCTTGACATTATTGTTGGCCAATAGAACCCTATTACTTTTATCCGGTCTCCTAATTTAGGTCCCGACTGGTAGCACCGCAGGCTCCATCGGCACTTCTTTGAGCACTTCTTGTGCTTCTTGTTTTCGGGATACATCTAGATTTTATTGTATTCAGAGCATCCGTCCATGAAAGACATCCTTTCGAATCTACAAGTATTGTCGATCATTACATCCGTTATTGGAAGCGAAAATTCATCTTTGGGGCAAACCGCATTTAGATCTCAAAAGTTAATGCAAATTCGAATCTTCCCGTTCTTCTTGGGAATATAAACAATATTTGCTACTCATTTATAGTACTTCTTTTTTATTATTGAAGCTTGACTATAGAGGCTTCTTAACTTCATCCTTGATCGACTCCATTAGGTCTGGACGGAGTCTTCTTTAATGTTGCTTTACTGGTTTTTGCATCTGGCTTAATATTTAGTCGATGCAAAACAACTTGAGGATCTTATGGACTTGGGGTTGGTTTTACCACTCATGTTCACCCGAACCACCTTGTCTTCGATAGGCAGTTCACGCTATTGAAAGTATATGCTTCCTTGGGCATCAAGATGTTTGACTAACACTTCATCTTGAGAAATAATTAGCGCATCATTTTTATCTGGAGTCAGGCTGATAGGCATCATATTCGTAGCCAACCCATTTGATAGTACCTTCATACTGATATCTAAGTCCCCATCAAAGTTTTCTGTGCTTTGGTAGATTCCATCCTTTATAACCGGAGTATCAGGTGTCGTGACATCTCGCAACCCCCTGCTAGTTTTATGATGGTAATCTGATTCATTTTCCTTCGGACACGAAGGAACGGAGCATGTTTTGACGCCCTTTGCCATGCGTAGTACTCTTCAGATATGGGGGGTGCATGTGCACGGGCGCGTGCACAACACTTTACAGGCGCGCTCCATGGGTGCGCATAACGCCCTTGCAGGTGCGTGCGCAGATGCGCACACAGCGCTCCATGGGCGCGAGCATTGTTGGATGCCTAAATTCAAACTTGGCATTTAGATGAATTCATACCTCATTTTCTCTATCATTCGGAATGATTTTGGGCCATAATGATAAAACTTAGAGGCTTCCTAATATTCATCTTCAGTATCATCGGATAGAATTGCATATGGTCGAACCCTTTAAAAAAGAATAGGTTTTTTTTTATCTACCCAGGAAGCAGGGATTTTGGTTAATATTGCTAAGCAGTGGTAGATAACTGCGACCAATATCAATAAGTCCGCATGATGTTCCTATGATGCAGGACATGAATGGCCATCGATCTGATAGCTGTTTGGTAAGCCTTTGTCCTTCTTGAGCTAGTTGAAGCTGAGCTTTGAGTGATTTAAGTCTCAAGCTATTTGACCCTCAACTTTGATGAGTTGGAGGCGACATGAGAGAATTATGTCCCACTCAAGCAATCGAAACATAGACAGTTTCATCGTGAATGTTGTTGCATTTCACAATAATGATTTTTTTTAAGAATGTGAGTATTATCCCCAGTGAAGCAGACACGACGGTCGTGAGCCTCACATGAAACTTTAACTTTTCAATGGGCTCAAACCTGACATCATCTATAATTTTGATTTTGAGAGAGTTTTGGAGAGCAAGTCTCTTTCATGTGTCTTAGAGACTACATGACCTTGAATATAAGGCTTGTACTTTTGACCTTGACTATAAGGTTTGTACTTTTAGCCTTGGTTGCATCCCCGAAGATGAGCCCGTTTGATGATTTGAACACATGAATACCAACTTCAGCCTCCTGTGTAGTGAGACATGCGAGTGTCATGGCAAACCTCAAATGTTATCTGAGACACGAGTATCATGACAAGCCTCGCACGGAATCTGAAATATGCGAGTGTCATTTTGAACTCTGTATTGAGACTGAAGAGCTCTGTGTGAAACTTCAAGTTGCATGAGTTGTCCATCTTCATCTTCAAGATTGATGTTTATCTCGGAATAAAGCTCCATTCGCTTGGTTAATTGCTATGCTGTAAGCCTCATGATAATACGAGGAAATAAGGATACCTTGGAAACTTCGTAGATCTTATACACGACTCCTAGTTGAATACTGAATAAATTCTTGATGTAGAGGAAAGAATCAATTTTTTGGTAATTTTCTTAGCCCACACCCGGCTGAAGTGTCTTCAGAGACTGGGAGAAAAGCTATCCATTTTTTATTTTCGAACCATCCAGATATTGTTACAGTTCACCATATTGGTTGTTACTTGAATAATGGATATAGCCTCATATGGTGGAATCGAACCCAGTATTGCTTTGGGAGATTTTGTTCACTTTTCTTATACATGGGAGAAGTTGAGTCTGACCGAACATTGTTACTTTGATATGCATTTTGGCTTTGTAACAAATATGAGCCATCTTGAAATACGGACACAGACCCTATCTCTTGGGTGGGTCGTACGAAAGTAAGAGCCTTTCTGAAATATCAGTCCTACCCCTTGGGTGGGCCATTCCAAATTCCGCATATTGCAGCATATGAGAATCATGTATTGAGTGATTTATGCAAGGTCGAGCCCTATGTCTGCTTCGGTTCACATGGGCTTTAGTCTCTCATATGATTTGGTCAAGATTGGGCTGAGTCTTGTGCATGATCTAATTCGACTGGGCCTCACATCTGACTGCTGAGCCTCATAACTTATGCGGGCTTCAAAATTTATGAGTGTTCTTTAACGATCTCGAGTCCGTTGTTGGGTTCAGCTTAAGTTTGAGCTTGACCAAATTTATGTTGTACGAACAGTGAAGAATTATCATGCACCATGAGTTTTGAATTCTTACATGAGAAAAATTGATTAGATTTATCTTCAATTGGAGTCTATTCTGAACAAATTTCCTGATATTGAAGATGACAGTTTCATGATAAAACATCTCTCTTCTTCGGATGTATCGTATAACATTTGAGTTTGATGTTTTGACCATATTTTTCTTCTTTTTTATTTTTTTATTTTTTTAATCCTCTTGAGTGTTGATAAATATTACCAATCCAATATAATTAAATATGCCTTTTCGACGAGTTACACGGGGAGTCGAGTTTGGCTGGATAGAGCTTGATTTTTTATAAATCGAGAGGTAACTATTCCATCAAAATTCTCATCGTGGGCAAAATTCACGTACTAAAAACATCAACGTCCAGGCGCGCATTCAGAACTGTGCGCACGGGCGAGCACCTGGGTATGCACAGAGGCTCACGCGGGCGCCCGTGGGCCCACACACATAGGTGCGAGCAAGGGGCCAAGTGGGCCCCACCCTGCAGCAGTGTGCACACAGATGCGCGCTGCAGTGTGCGCGTGAGGCCCAGCGAGCCTACCCCACTGCTGCAGCGCGCGCAACTGTGCGTGCATGCTGCATGCGCATGTGGGGCCCAGCTGCGTGCGCACATGCTGTATCTCACACGCAGCTGTGCGCGCACCCTGCTGCAGCGCGCAGGGCCCGGGGTGTGGGCCCCACTCCTGATTTCCGCGCGGGGCACCTGCTTGCGCGGGCGCGTTCCTGCTAGCGGGTGGATCCCCCGCGCGCGGGTAACCCCCACACGCAAGTTTTCTTTTTTCACGTGCGTTTTCAAGCGCAGAAAGGCTGTGGATTCTCTGTTCAGAGCGTTTCCCACTATAATTTTTCAATTAATGCTTCTTTTGTAATGGTGAGCGTGCCCGTCGAACTTGTGTCTTCTCGGTGATAGGCGATGACGTCGTATCCTTATTTAAAGGCAATGACACTCCTTTTTTTATAAATGATGACGTGTTGTTTTTTATTATGGACGATGACGCCTCATATTTTTTTTGACAGGCGATGACGCCTTATCAGTTTTAGTGGGCGATGACGCCTCACTTTTTTCCTGCAGTCACCCGGCGATAACGCCTAGGTTTCGAGCCAGAGGAATCGATGATACGTCGGATTGCGTCGCCGTTTTCTCTTCAATGGAGAAGCTCCCACTGTAGTTGTCAATTCTTATACGCCCGAAAATTGAAAATTTCCTTACATTGCCAATTTACTTTTGAATTACAGCAATAAAAAGAAAATTACAGAAAACTTCAAGATTACAAGAATGAGGAAAAATTGATTTCAATTTCCCTTTGATTTGAAAGTTCTGGCAGCAGTAGAGCCTTACTTCTATACTCCATTGACGATCTAATCTAGATTGGAAAGAAAATGGTCGCTCTCTGGAAACTCCTCTGGAAACTCTCGAAAAAGACGATCTCTCCGGGAATTCCCTGTTCCTCTAGATTCTCCTCCAAAAAAAATATCCCCCTTCAACCTGGACCCTCCCTCCTTTTTTTATATATCGAGGGGTAACTGTTCGGATAAGATCCGGGCCAAATCCAGCAACAGAAACACCAAGATCGGGGTGCAATTGTTCCCAGGAAATCCGCACCAAATCCACATAACTGAAACATGTTCTCAAAACTGAAGGGCGCGGATATGTGCGCAAGCCACTCTGTGCGCGGAAGATCCTGCGTGGAAGTCTCATGCGTGCAGGGACTCTCCTGCGCGCAGGTCACCCTGCGCACGAGCCCGCGCCTAGGGCTCCACACTCATCTTTTTTTTTCTTTTTTTATGTCTACAACAACGCAATGCTAAGTCAGCGTAAAGTCGTCTAAACGCAAGGTTATGCTCACGGCCAAAATGTGATGCTAACTCTCAACTCCACATAAATTTCAAGAAATGGAAAGCCAAAGTCTGCGTCAGAGATTTAAGGCGGCAGGCCAACCAGTAGTCTTGTATAATATCTGATGAAGAAGAAGGTGGGCCATTGACTTACAATGGGCCGTAACCAATCAAATGAAGCCCACACAGGAGGTGAGACCCGCATCCAGTAAACCTTGCAGTTAAGCACGCGTAAAGGGATCAAGCCGCGAGTTCTAAGCTCGTGTAAAGTAACTCAAGCGCAATGCTATGCCTACATGGAGTGCAAAGTTATGCTCGCAACTAAATGCGAATCTAAGTCAGTGTGCAAAGCTAAGTCAGCGCATGAATCTAACTCAGTGCGTGAGGTTAAACCAGCACACAAGTCCAACCTCGCATATATCGTGAAGTTACACTAGCCCAGTCGCAAGTCTATGCCAGCTTAAAACGCGAGGCTAAGCTCGCAGTTATAGGGCTAAGCTTGTATTCTGAATGCGCAACAACAAATTGAGTTGTACCAAGTATGCATCTCAAAAGCGTTTAACAAGAAAATTAAACGAATAATTTTCAAAGAGGAAGACTTGGTCTTAGCTGTCAAAAAACCAATTATCATGATCTGCAAAACTAAGCGGAAGTTCGAACCTAAATAGGAAGGACATTTTATAGTAGAAACTATCTACTCAAATGGAGTCTACCGTCTGATTAATCAAGACGGCGACCGAATGATAATGCTTATCAACGGCAAGTTCTTGAAGAAGTACTACATATAGCCACCTCAAAAAGAAAAAATGGAAGGGAAAGCTAATAAGTTTACCGCCCAATGCTATCAAGGCAAAGGAAAGAGGGAATGTTTAGTATTTAAGTCTAAATAAAACTCTTGACAACTCATCATACTGAAGGGAATAGCATAGCTAACCCAACGCAAACAGCGATTGGTAAAGACACCTCAAATCAGTTGATAGTTGGGGGTTTACTAAAAATCCCCACAACAAATCTGTCACAACACTATCTTACGAAGATACATCATTACCCAATTCTTCAAAAGCAAATGGGAGAGGAAATCAAAATCCTCGCCAACCTATTATAATAAGGAGTAATATGCGAATAGCCTAGCACCCTCGAGACAAGGGGTAAGAGAAAACTAAAATTCTCGACCAGTCTTATCATACTGGAGGTAGAAGTAACCTAATGTCGAAAAGGCAAAGAGAAGAGGGAACATTTGGCATTTAAGCTCAAATAAAACTCTTGACAACTCATCATGCTGAGGGAAATAACATGGCTAGCCCAATGCAAACATCGATTGATAAACCCATGTCAAATTCATTGATAGCTGGGGGTTTACTAAAAATTCCGTAAATCTATCATGTTAAGCTCTTATCTCTGACAACGAGACTCAAAATATCTCGTCTCAAAATAACCAAATCTGTCATATTAAACTCTTATCTCTGACAGCGAGTTTCAAAACATCTCATCTCAAAATAACCTAATCTGTCATGTAAAGTTCTTATCTCTGACAGCGAGACTCGAACCATCTCATCTCAAAACTACCAAATCTGTCATGTCAAACCCTTACCTCCGACAGCGAGATTCAAATCATCTCGCCTCAATACAAATAAATCTAACATGTTAAGATCTTAGCTCTAACAGTGAGATTTGGTATCTCTGACAGCAAGATTTGGTATCTCTGACAGCAAGATTTGATCCATCACAGAAATAATACACCCACTGATCTTAACACGATCACCGGCTCTGTCTGTCAGCCAAACGAACCACTCCATAATATTAAACCAAACAATCTCGATATGTTTAAGAGCACACCTTTACCAAAACCTCATGGGTACGTTAACAGTATACCACTTCCTGTGGTTCTTTGACCCTAATCCAGTTATCTCGGTATGTTTAACAGCACACATTTGCCAAAATCGATGATCCTGACCCAATCATCTTGACTGTGCAATTAACCGCCTCCACCAAAACTTAGACATGTGCAAATAGGCGCCTTTACCAAATTTCTTAATCTTAACACGATCATCCCTTCATAGACACGTAAGTCCGACCTCTGTCTATGATTTTGTGATTCTAATCCGATCACCAAAACTTTGTTTGTTATCCAGACAATTCAATCTTATAATGATCAACAAAACTCAGCTTGTTATATCCTTAGCAAGATTCATTGGGCAACTTAAATAGTTTAGATTTGGAACACCAATTTTGAATAGGAGTCCAAAGTATTTCAGAATTTTCAGAAGAGACAAAATTTTAAAACTTTAGAGGGAGTCTTGTAGAACATTAAATAATAATAATACTCGCATGCGCGAGGTCCCCATCCCCACGCACTAGTCGTCGGCCTCGTGCTGTGAGGCTGGTCGGCCTTCGTCTCACGCAAAATAAATTGTCGGGCCCTGGTCTTATGTGTTCGAGAGGCTATTTTGCTTATCTACAAAATCTAATATGAGTCTAATTGATTTTTAGTGCAGAATCAATACCAGATACAATTAATTTTGGAACAATTCTTATCAAAAGGAAACTCAAATATCTCATCAAGATTACAACAAGATTCTGTTTCTATCTACAAGGAAACCCCCTCAACCGCCTGGAACCCATAAATACCCCTCCAGAGGGACCCAAAAGGAAACTTTGGCCAGATCTCTCTCCCGCGCAAAAGTTCGAGTTTCTTTTAAGATCAGAAGAGAAGAACAAGCTCAACAAATCTACACCGCCTCCAACCATCGACGTCGGATCATCAATGAGGAACGGATTAATCCTCATAGCTCGGATCATCAATGAGGAACGGATTAATCCTCATAGCTGCTTCGATCTCACGATCTTCTGTCAAAAGAGAGCGACGTATTTTATAAGTCCTCTTGTCTGTTTTTGTTTTTCTTTTCTTAGATTATTTCATTGTAGTTGATCAAAAAGAAATTTCTGTAATCTCAATTTTTCTCAATGGCAATGAAAAGATCCCCGGTTTCTCCCGAAAATAAATATAATTCTTATTTTTGGACTATACCAATTTAGATTTATTATTTGTGATAATATAATTCTTAAAAACATGATTTGAAGAGGGGTTATATTCAAATTTACATGAGATTTAATTTAAAGCTAAATTTCATGAGATTTAAGAGATTTCTATAATTTCTTAATCCGTAACGGGTTTGCATGCAAACCTGCATGAGATTAGTCTGGAGTCACCCAAATTTTCGCTTGCATTTGATTTGGTGAGTAGGCCCTAAGCCCCTGGACGTCATCAACACACATCCTTTTGAACATTGAATGCAATTTGATTTTGCACTTGTGTCAAGAAATTTTACTAGTTTAAAAGGTTAATAATTAAATTTTAAAAATATAAACTGCAAAAGAATATTAATGAGATCCATATTAAATTTTACTATTGAAAATTTAATGCAATATACTTTTACTGAAGGTCTTAAATGAAAGTAATGAATTTCAGAAAAATAGCTTTAACTTGCAATTGACAGTGGTCGGACAAGAATTATGAGAAGTTCTATGGATGGAGACTACACCAACTTTGCAAACCAATAGCTTCCTGCTTTGAAACATCATGCAACTATATTGCACAAAAAGCTGGATTAGTGAATCTAATAGAGACATCCTTTGGCTTATACCTTCAGTAGATGGCAAGTTTATTGAGTAGAATCTTACAATTGCATGTGTACAAAAGAAATAATACTAAATCATCAATGCAAGACCTGCATCTCTGACAGCTATTCGCTCATTTCTTTATGGAAATTTTGATCAGGTACAGGTGATACTGAAAAGGACAACAAGAAATTGGATTGCACTGGCCTTCGGGTTGTTTTTCCCTCTAAAGAAAGGAAATTGAATTGCATTACCAAGCATCCTGATGGTGTTACGATGAAAAACCAAAGCACTACTATAATTTAGTTTAAATCTTCAAGTTCCTGCCCGAAACTCTGGAGTTATGTGGCGAACTCAAGGTATGTTAAACTCTCCCACCACTTGAAGGCCCCTATCTTTTGGGTGAAACTTGGGTTTTTTATGCAGTGTCTAGTGTTTTCCTTTTCAAAAGTTGCTCTTAAATATGCACTATTGGCTTGAATTTGGGTGCTCTGCTACCGTCTTATATTCCTTGTCACTGCCACTGAATGGCTTATGCAACTCATCTTCCTTACCTTATTAAGGTGCATAAAATGGGAAGAGCGTTGGAAAGAATTACTTGGATGCAATTCTCTTATTTCCCCAAAAAAGAAAAGAGAGCTCAATGTATATAATATAATGGCTCTTGTGATTTACATTCAAGGAGATTGTGCCCACATAATGAAAAGGAGAGAGAGAGATACCTAAGAGCCACTATCCAATATGATGATCAGATGTGGTTTAGGCAATGCAGTAGATTAGCAAGAATGTATCTTTATCAGTTACACTTAGACTAGATAAATCATTAATGTTTGTTAGTTTGTCAGTCGAAACTTGTATGTTAAAAAAAAATCACGTTAACGGTCTTTACCAATATACTTGTATGGCATTATGTGAATTTAGTATTAATTTGACATATTATTGTTCTCAGCTCATTGTCGCCCCATTAATACATTGTTATTTTCATATCATGTACTGTTTACATAATTGAAGCCTTTGATGTCAATAATGCTTATCCTGACAGCTCCATCTTTATGCACAAATATCCAGGAAGAGGTGTAGCTATTCTAATTCAGACGATGATAAAAAGGTTACAAAAAGAAAACCTTATTGTAAGCTCTTAATGTTGGCTATGTGTATGCCTTATTACAAAAAGAAAACCACTTTAGCTTTATTCTACACGAAAGGTACTTATTTAATAAGCTTTTAATGTTGGCTATACATATCCTTTTTCCCCACTTTGGCTTTATTCTGCAAGAAATGTTCTAATTTAATAAGCTTTTAATGTTAGGTATACGTATCCTTTTCCCCCACTTTAGCTTTATTCTACAAGAAAGGTTCTTATTTAATAAGCTTTTAATGTTGGCTATACATATCCTTTTTCCCCACTTTGGCTTTATTCTGCAAGAAATATTCTAATTTAATAAGCTTTTAATGTTGGCTATACGTGTCCTTTTCCCCCACTTTAGCTTTATTCTACAAGAAAGGTTCTTCTATATATATAAATAGGAATGACCAAAGTTGGTCTTGTCACTGTAATTGCAGTAGACATTGTGTGTGGTGCAAAGATTTGTGCTATGTCTTCGCACATTCAATTTCCAAAGTACTCAGGCAGGCTGCTATCCACATTTTTGACAAGGCACGACACAAATTTGCTAGCAATCCAATGTTTGCCAAGCAATTATAAGCACATTAAACATGCTCCATTCACACTTCAATTTTGGGAGTTTCTAGAAATCATACAGTATATATAGGCATGGTTTCCCTAGTGAATTGTCCGTCACATTTACCACGGATGATTCAGTAAACATGAGAAACTCTAATGTAAGGAAGAATGCATCTAAAGCAATATAGCAATGTAAAGACAATTGAAAGGAGACTTACTTCTATATATTTAATGAAAATGAATCTTATAGGACACGTCCATCCATGCCATCAAGGAGCCCTGTCCAAATTCCCTTTACTGGCGGTAACTGTGCAACAAAAGCATTCCATGGAGGATAACCAACACCACTTCCACGAACACGTCCATCCATACGTAATGAGAGATACCTTCAACATCAATTACAAATCAGTTTTTTTTTTCCCCATAAGAATTATTGAAAGGTGCAAGCAAGAGTGCTGTCATGAACTGATATACATATACAGTTTGGCATTGATAATTTGTAACAAAGCAATATTGTGAATCTAAAAGTTCGAACAGTTGGCACTAAAGAAGCACTCCAGTAAAAGAGAATGGCAGAGGGTAAAATTTACACTGGAGAATCGAGTGAGACGTTAGCCAATTTCTTCTGTTCGTCTATCCACCTGCACATGAAAGAGAGAAAAAAGTTGCAAAGAAGAAGATGAAAACTAATAGGAATTTGTTGATAAGACGAAAAATCAAGAAGAATTTGTTTCCAAATTCGCTCTTACTTGGCCCATTCAGAAGTGTACACAGGGGTAAGCTGCCAGAGCCTCTTGTTTCGGTCAGCAACACCAATCTCTTCATCAATCTCATCAAATTCAAGATCAAGTGTTTTTCCATCTGTAGTGAAAGGAACCACCAGAATTCCTCGATCAACAAGGCCTTCAGTGTAAGGTTTACTACGTTTGAAAGATTCCTCAATGAATGATGCAGGACCAACAAGGATGACAAGGCGAGCAATTCCTCTCAAAGAACTAACAGGAATGATCTTATTCTCATTAACTCGCAGCTTAAGTTTCGAAAGCCCTTCTTCTCTCGAGAGCCTAGATATTTGTGCATTCTTAGCATTATTTTCCCTTATATAGAGGAAAGCAAATATTAAAACTGCTCCCAGATCTATACCAAGACCATTTATGATCTCTGGAAGTTCTGATGATCTTGATGGATTTCCCAGAGTCGATATCAGCCTTGGGATGGCTATCAGTCCTCCTAGACCAGCACTTGCAATGAAAGCAAGATAAAAGAACATGCGCACAGAACGAAATGGAGAAAGGACTTCACTTCTTATCTTCGCTGCTGAGCTGAAGAAATATAGAAATTATGATCAACGGGATCGTCGAATATTACTTTACATTTCAGAACCACTGCATAGATATCTAACAATCTTTTTTTTTTTCTCTTTCATAGCCCCATTTCTTTAAATAAATACTTTCTAGCTTCCAAATTGCATGGAACCACACCGCATGATAAACTAACAAGTCTACAGAACAAGAACAATACGCAGCATGAATAAATTTGTGGGTTAAAATTTGTCTCACATTTTCAGACACTTACTGAAATTGCTCGCTTTATGACAGAAGCCTGAAATACACATTGTCATTAACAATGTCAAGCCAAGAATATCAACAAAGATGAACTTGAAGGAGAGCTTGTAAAGGCTTCTCCTTTTTGTACTCCCAATTGCACGTCCACAGGCAACTCAAAGTGGCTCGGAGGGAGCTGGCAAGATTGACAACAAATTTCTCCAAACCCCTTCCTAAAATGCCACCTATTTGTCCATTTTATAATATAGCGTGCATAGCATTGCCAATTTCACAACGAAGCACCAAAACTATGAAGTTGTGATGATAATGCGTTCTCTTATACGTGAGCCCAGCTAGAATTGAACTGATTGGCTCCGGTATCATTTAAAATCAGAGAGGTTCAGGATATTTTTATTTCTAATCTAATTTAATTTATTATGGTTTGGCTATCAACTTCAATTTCTTCACATTCTCCGAACTTTCTGAAATAATCATGTGGAGGACCTAAGAAACGATTTAACTAGCTTCAATTTTATTCAAATTCCTTCACCAATCACATCGTAGCAAACCTAAAGCTAACTTGAAACTGATTCAATGTACAACCAATAATAATAAATAATAAGTGGAAAAGTGAGGATTTGCCTGATCTCGGTGGACGGAGACGGCTTGTTCGCCGCCGAGCAGCGAATGATTCGAGGAGCGCGATCTCTGCGTACACTTGGATAGAGAAGTAGAAACCCTAGAGACGAAATACGAGAGGAAGAAAAGGGCGAATCTTTGCTTGATTTCAGGTAAAGCGCAAGCTTTTTGTAAGCGTGACTGCAACTAGGGTTTGGAGACGAGGAGGTAAGAGCTAGAGCATCAGCCATGGTCGTCAATTTTTCTCCCTAATTTTTTTTTTTTTTTTTTTCCTTCCCACTTCATTTTCTCTCTCTTTTAATTTTTTTTTTTATATATTTTCCTCTAATAGTTTCTAACGG
Source organism: Dracaena cambodiana (assembly GCA_036321105.1). Lineage (NCBI taxonomy): Eukaryota > Viridiplantae > Streptophyta > Magnoliopsida > Asparagales > Asparagaceae > Dracaena > Dracaena cambodiana. Next base: position 5,316,814 of record JAYEPQ010000002.1, on the reverse strand, counting down.
CTCTGATCCGGGAAATTCTATGCGCACCTCACTTGACTTAGTGAGCACCATTTCCCCTATGATGTAAATCACTTTACTATAGGATGTGGTGCTCACTAAGTAAACTGTGGTGCGCATTTAGAATTTCCCCTCTAATCCTGCCTCTCGCTCGCCTGTGCTTCGTAGTTTGTGAGGCCGAACAAGCAACACGTCTTTTTTTGGCGCAAAATATATTCTAATTTTGTTGATTTTTGTAGATAATTTATATCTTTGGAACTTTATTTTTCTTATTCTTTCTCCTTTTCCGGTTATTATTGAGTCATCAAGAAAAAAAATTTCTAGCTAAATTTTAATTGAATGTTGATTGAAAATTTTGGCAAGGCAGGATGTTTAGCTAATTCTTTACAAAATCTGGCTAAATAATATTTAGTAGAATTTTGTTTTAGAGAAAAAAAAAATTTAAAGTAGCATATATGTGATGAATTGAGCAATGAGCCTTGCTTTAATGGTATCATCCCTATACATTTTGTGAGAAATTTCAAATCTGACTCTATTAAGAACTCAATTCAAAAAATATTGTAAAAAGTTACAAATTCAATTTCTGGTAGGGATTTCAATTTTGATAATGTTAAAATTGTTTGTGTAAATTTGACTAGAAAACAATACACTAAGATTCTTAATCATAACCATAATCCTCGAAATTGGATCCTGATTTGGACTCCATGCGACGAAGCTAGCACATACTAAGATTTAAGCCGGTGTCACTGATTCGGGCTCACCATCCTCACGAGCTTGCGTTGTCTGATTCGATTCAGCATGTTGACTCGAGGTATCAAATTAAATTGCATCGATCTATGAGAATGCTTTTTAAATATAAAATATGGAATGGAGTTGCTAGATGCGCCCCATACTTGACCTAGTGAGTCCCATGTAACTGATTCACTTTATTTACAAGTTTATCATTTATAAATTTGGACGAAATTATCCTTATATTTTTCTTAGTGAACTCAACTACCTCTTTTCCCTCTTCCCGTTTCTACTAGTGAGCCCCAATCCCTTAAACTCCCTCTCATCTTCACGCGAGCGCTCCAGGAAAGAAAAAAAAAAGAGAAAAAAAAGGGAGAGGAAGAAGCGACTCCAAAACCCTAAATTTTGAAGTCAATAAACAGTCTAAAATAAAGGATGAGTGAAAATGATAATTTTTAAAGATTTTGGAAATATGTATTTTTTTTTTTTATCTTAGTGGTCAGGGTTACAGCACCGGTATAGAGACCCACTTGCCTCAACTGTAACCCCGACCTATTTATTTAATTGGCTGGTTTTTCCACCCCAGCCAAGGATAATTTTGCTATTTTGAACTTGCTGGTCATGGATTATTTCAAACCCTAAATCCTACCACTATTGAACAACATAGAAGTTCAAAATTAGAATGAGAGAAGGAAATAGGAAAAATACCTCCGCGACAGAGCTTAACGGCACGTCGTCGCGTCTTCTTCTTCACGACACTAGGCGTGCTAATAGTGACAGGGCAGAACGTCGCTGAAGAAAGAGAGAGGAAGAAGAATAGAGTAGGGAGGGGATGAAGAAGAACAAAGTGGGGAGGAAGAAGAAGAGAGAAAATGGGTAGTTGGAGAGCCTAATTTCCTAGTGAGCCCCATTTTTCCCTCTCAAATGGTTTCGGGGACAAAACTGAAAAAATTACGAGACTCACTAAGAAAAAATGGACTGGTTTAAAAGTACGTTAGGGCTCACTAAGAAAGGGCTCCCCGGGACAAGTATGGGGCGCATCTAGCATATCCCAATATGGAAATATATCAGTCTCCTTAGGCTTTGATGGTGCATTTCCATATGGGTTACAATCGAGTCTATATTATATTACAAGTTTGAATTTTATGGGAAAATATGCAAATGGTAACCTGCTGATGATTATTTGGCCCGTTTACGATAAAATAATTCTTATTTAAATTTGGAGGAGAAGAAAGATTAGCTTAGACATAACATTCATACTTTATTTTATAATCAGTGAGTTGCAACCACATAAGTGCATATAATAAAGAAAACTTATAATATTTTTAAAGGAACTATTTATGATTATATTTATTTTATTAGTTTAAATCTCAACACCTTGTTCTACTTGCACGGGTAACTTATCTCTTTTAGTTTCAGTAAATATATCATTACCATTTAAAAAGGCCAGCACAGTGCTATAAATCTCCCGCTATGCGCGGGGCCAGGGAAATGGTCCGACCCTTTCTCGGACCCCGCGTATAGCGGGAGTTTTGTAGCACTGGGCTGTCCTTTTTAAATGGTAAAGATACACTTACTGAAACTAAAAGAGATAAGTTACCTGTGCAAGTAGAACAAGGTGTTGAGATTTAAACTAATAAAATAAATATAATCATAAAAATTGAAATCCTAAGAACTTATAGTATCTGAATATTAGATAATATCTAAATCCGACAATATAGTTGCTATTAAAATTTAGAAAAATTCTAGTATTATAGCTTGAGCCGTTGTTAGAATTTAGAAAAATTTTAAATAACTAGTATTATAGAAATTGGGATCATCATCGAGCCTGTGGCTGTCGTATGATTTAGTACTGTCAAAAATGTAAAAGTGCTTTTTTTCCCTCCTTATGTCGACATTAAAAAAAATTACACTCAAACGTTACATAAGTACAGAACATAACACTTAAAAAAAAAAATTAAATGAACATAACACTACTGATTTATTAGAAAACCATGAAAAAAAATATGTATTGCATGAGATTGCGGATGCAAATTACTTTTACTATTTTTGTTGTTTGTTTGATCTAAAAGTAATTTGAAAATTACTTCCTATTTGCTATGTTGGATAACGTAATTTATTCTTAATTTTTCACATATCAAGGAAATAAGATAATAAAAAATTAAAAGATTCATTTCTTATTTCCTTCGGTCTTCCAAAATAAAAATATGAGTCCCCTCACCTCCTTCCTCTACAGCAGTCCTTTAGTTCCTCTCCTTTGCATTAGGTCTTCCAAAGATGATGTTTTGATCTCAAATTTCCTATTGAGTAAGTTTTCAAAAAAAAAATTCATTATTATTCTCTAATAAAAATAGATTTTTTTTTTTGGGATCTTCTCATATTTTTAAACTTACGGATCTAATTTATTGTAATTGTGGGATGATCTTCAGCTTGTGAATCTGGGTTGTACTTAGCTTTTTTTTTTTGCTGTGATTTTTTTTTTTTTTTTTTTGAATTTGAGCCATAATCTATCTAGTTTTTTTTAGAAAATTTGACTACAATCTTACATCTCTTGTTGCGATTTTTTTTTACCTGCGATTTTTTTTGAGTTATAGCCATCATTTATCCAGTTTTTATAGAAATTTTGCTGCGATCTTAGATTTCCTGACTGCGATTTTTTTTTTTACTTGAGATTTTTTTTTTTTGTATTTTAATCATCAAGTTTTTTTAGAAATTTTGTTTGAGATCTCCTGCTACAATTTCCTGCTGTGTTTTGAGTTCTCTCACTGTTTTTTTGAAATTTTATTTTTTTTACCTACAAATTTCTCGCTTTCGTCATAGAAGCGAAAGAAAGAAGAGAGACATTCATTTGAAAATTATTTTCATATAAGAAACTTTTCGATATTGATCAAATGTGTGTCTATAAGGAACTTTTCATTGATCACGAAGATAAATATTCCACTGATTGTATTCTGAGTATAGCCCAACCAAAATCATAGTCTTTGCACACCATCTTAAAGATTCATTGGGGATCTTATCAAAAATTTGTCATTTATTTGATGCTGGATTTGAGCAACCCAGATTTTATTGAATATCTGCATTTGTTTAATGCTGATTTTTAATAACTAAAATGATATTTTTAACAAAAAATTGTTCCTGTGAGTTATTCAAATTATCTTATATTCAAGAAATGTGCAAGTCTACCCACCCACCCAAAATTTCCTTTTCTCAATGCCTACTGGAAGACATTATTTAGCTACAAGTTCTTACAAAAATATTTTTCTCCATATCTACTCCTTAATGAAATTGTTGTATCCATTAGAAAAGCTTTGGTAACTCGCCCCCCATTTTTCTCCATGACGACTAATGTGGATGCTCAAATAGATAATTCAATCTTGTTATGTTATATTGTTTCCTACAATTAACGAGTGCTAATGTATACATTGTTGAGTTTGTGCCTCGCATCCGTTAAATATTCAGATGTGATCAAGGATGACTCCCAGTTGGACTTGAGTTAGAAGACCAGAATTCTAATTGGATTGGAATACTAATTAGATGTTGATAGTGTTATTCTAATAGAATTAGGATATGAACACTATATGTATCTCTTGTATGTGATATGAGAGATGCGAGAAATAGAGAGATATTTGGATCTCTTTTTTTAAGATATTTTTCTTATAGTGGATATTTCTCTCGTTGTTCCCGTGAACGTAGATCGAATTTTGTCGGCTGAGACACGTTAATTCTTGTGTTCTTCTTGTGTTGTCTTGCTTTCTTCCTCTCTCTGATTTCGATGGGGATTCGATCCCCAACATACATGTATAACTAATTTTTGTATTGTTTTCGTGCTATTGATGAGTGCTAATGTATATTATACTAGTAGAATTGATAAAAGCATAATGCATATACAACAAAACTATAAGTGTGTTTGATGTTCTAAGTTAAACCAGTGATTTCTCTTAGCACCTGGCATGGGATGCGATAAAAAAAATTTGAATGTCAATATATTCAAAAAACAGTTTTAAAAGTTCTCAGTACTTCCAAGGTATGGGTTTTCCTGTTGTTCGGAGAAAATCGGGAATCTTTTTATTGCCATTAATAGAGAAAAATTACATATTATCAAAATTTTTCTTTTTGATTACAATGAAAGAAATAAAAAGAAATAGTCAGAGAGGATTTATAGAACACGTCGCTCTCTTTTTACAGAATATCGTGGGATCGAAGCAGCTATGAAGATTGGTCCTATCCTTATTAACGATCCGACGTCGATGGTTGGAGAGGGTAGAGATTTTTTTTGGCTCGTTCGTCTTCTCTTTTGATCTTGGAGGAAACTCGAACTCTTGCGCGGAAAAGAAATCTGGCCAAAAGTCTTTTTCTTTGCCGGTCCCACTTCAAAACTCTCACGCGTAACTTGAATTGGCAAAAGGTTCTCTTTGAGTTCTCTTGAGGGGTATTTATAGGTCCCCAAAGTTGTTAAAGAGGTTTCTTTATAGATAGAAACAAAATCTAAATGTAATCGTGATGAGATATTCGAATTTTCTCTTGATTTGATTTGCTCCAGATTCATTGTATCGAGTCTTGTTTCTGCACCCAAAATCAATTAAACTCAAATTAGAATTTAAATAGAATTTATAGAATTATCAAACTCAAACAGAATTAAATTAGAATTCTACACTCAAAAATTAATTTGATTCTGATTAAAATTTGGGTATCATTAGAATTTGTAGAATTACGAAAATAATCTGGAGTGAGCCCCAACATATATTGCAATGAGAAAGAGTGAGAGATAGAGAGATTTTTTTTTTTTTTTGCTCTTCGTGAGGCTTAATATTTTTTTCTTCTTGCTTTCTCTTTTCTTTTTCTCTGCCTCGCACCTACAAGGCTTAATCTTTTTTTTTTTACTTTTCGTTTCTTTTTCTCTGCTTTGCACCCGCGAGGCTGGGAGCCCAACCTTGCGTCCGCGATTATTATTATTATTATTATTATTATTATTATTATTATTATCATCATCATTATTATTATTAGATTCGGATTTGAATTCGAATTCGTACGGGGATAATTTTTCTCGTTATACACCTGTAAGCACTCAACTATCACAAAAAACTTTCTCAAAATTATATTTTAAGTATTGTACCACTTACAAAAGAGTTTTGATTCAACTATCTTTTAAATTGTTTGTTAGAAATCAACATCTTATTTTGTCTAGTTTGGATACAGCTTTAGTAGTATATTTGTTGTGCACGGTGGTACAAGTCACATGTTTTAAGTTTCTTCGGTCGTCCAGAAAAAGTAAGCCTCTATGTTGTCATGCTAATTAAATCTCTTAGGAAAAAAAAAAAAAAGTTAATTATACTCAGACCCATATAGTATGATAATGTATAACTTATCACTCCTAAACTTTAAAACTCTCATTTAGACTTCCTGAACTGTCTAAATCACCGTGTTTTAATTACACTCAGACCCCATCGTCCAAGGGATCTAACTGAGAGTTTTAAATTTTAAGAGTGATAAGTTATACACCCACCATACTATAAGGGGTCTGAGTGTAATTAACCTAAAAAAAAATCTTCTTGATGTTTGATGACTTGATATGTGTAATTGGACTATTTTACTTTCTTCATATTCTTTAAAAAGTATATTCACAACTGCAATGCAGATTATGGAGTTCATTTGACCTTGTAGTGTGTGATTGTTGCAAAACAAACAACATAACTTGTGAAAGTAAAAGAAGTATGCACTTCTTACTTTCCATATAAACCAAACAAACAAAAGAAGATCAAGAAGCCTCTCCTGCTCTTCATTTTTGGAAAGTTACTTCTATTTTTTTCCCTACTTCCTACACTTTCAAGTAGTCAAACACAGCCTAAGACTTCCAAGTAGTCAAACACAGCCTAAGACACTGCGGTAGATGGTCAGATGTGGACAAGGTAAGGATAAGATCCGGCACAAGGAAATTCTAAATGAGCATACCACTTCTTGACTCCGAGTGTGTTTGTTTGTTTGCATGGGAGTTGAATTAAATTAATGGAAGTGAGACTATTTCTATTATTTCAAGTATTTGATTAGCCAATAAATATATAGGAAGTTACTTGTTATCTGATGATGTGGAGGCTATGTAGCAACTTCTAAATTTTTCTTCCTATACTTTTGGCTTGGAAAAACTTAGGAGTAGAGGAACAAGACAAAAAAATAATATTTTATTTATATTTGCCATCATTATCATTCAAAAGTATACTTTTATACATAAAAAATATATAAAATATTATAAATCTAGTTTTATTTAATCAATTGAATAATACTCCTTTTACTTCTTAATGTACTTGTTTATTTCAAAAATTAACAAACAAATACAAGAAGAACTCTACTTCCATTTTGAAAGTTGTTTCTTAATTTCTTCTTTACTTCTATTGTTTCTAGTGATCCAAACATACTCTTAGTGAATACATATTTCTAAATCGGATATTGGTCCTTCAAACCGTTTAGTAATTAGTTTCTGAATGATTTTAACATCGTTTGAAAATTAATCCCTGACCAGAAAAAAAAATGGGGTCAAATAAGAAATACAAATTTATAATTTCTTACAATTTTATAAGGTAGTGCTTCGATGATTAGTTCTCAAACAGTTTTATCCCGGAAAATAATTTCCGACTGGAGCCAAAAAAAAAATGAATAACAGTGTCCAACAAGAAAGGACAAACTTGTAACTTTGAGTAGTTGCCTCTCACTATGTATTGGTGTGCTCATTTAGTATTTCCCCCTCCCTCTCACTTGGACGATTCTACCCCTGTCCCCGTTTTTGGGAACCGCCTTAGGGAAATTCTATTTACACACCTAAATTTACTCTCCACGCATGGTTAAGTTTACAATTTATTTTTTTAACTAAATTACCCTTTTAAATCATAAATTAAGGCTTTTAAAATTTAGAACTACAACTCATCATTTTTCTCCTCTATTTTTTTTCTCTAGAATCTTTAAAAATATTTTTTTAGTAAAATATAATTTTTTTAAAAAATACATCTCCCACAACCCATTGATTTGATTTCTTAACCTCTTAAATTTTTTAAATTCATGTTCCTAAAAAGATTTAGAGAAATTTTAAATTCTTCGAATTCACTATAACAAATAAAATTAGGGTTTGAAGTTTTAGTTTAAGTTTTTTTATTTAAATGAAAAATTCCAACATGCAATTGGTATCGAAGGACAAATCTAAGTTACAATTTAAATTTATTCTTATTTTTTTATGTGTATTTGTTTGCAATTTATTATTATTTATGATTTTTTAGGAGACGTCGGCTACTGGTCGGATTTTAATATCCGACCAAGCGATTTTTTGGTTGAATATTAATACCCGATCAATATATTTTTATCTTGGGAATTAATATCCGACTCGATAGTTTTGGTATTGGGTAACATAAGGAGATAGAGAGAAGGAGGATGGTTAAACTTGGAAAAAAATTTGGATGCATAAAGTAAATTGGTGACATTTCCCAATAGAAGTTTGATATAAAGAGCACTCAGTACGTCAAAAATAAATTACAATGTGTAAATAGAATTTCCCCTCTGTTATGGCATCTGGCATTACTCAAATACCCCTACAAAGGGCTAGATATTTTACGCTGCTTGTAAATGCTCACTGATGCTCTATCCGCTGATAATCCAAAGAGTAAGATACTAGGCTTTCAACGGAATGTCATGCATAGTATATGTATATATAGGGAAGATAAGATAAGATGTTATATTTATTAAAATTCATCAATTTTTTATCTATCTGATTGAAAGCAAAATCAAAATTAAATCTCAAAAAATTGGATATGATTCAATAAGGGTTGAGATTATACAGAAAAAATAATTTTATTATGGACGGTGGGAACGAATTGCAATAATCTAGTTTATTATTATTATTATTATTATTATATATATATATATAAATAAAAAAAAAATTACTATAGTCTAATTAACCTAATAAAATTATTACATGTGCCATCATTCAAAATAATAAATAAATAAATTTTCTTAGCATGTCTGTATTAAAATAATAAATAAATAAATTCTCTCGACCTGTCTGCTTTGCTTTGCTTTTGAATGGTGTAATAATTTTATTGGGCCAACCGACGGCGAAGGAAGTCTCGAGAATTTTCCGTCGATCGAATCTAATTATTATTACCAACTCCTTTTCTTTCCCCCATTCGTTTGTTCCTCTCTCGCCGTCATAGAGCTCTCACGGTCTCAACAAATGGCGAGCGGAGGAGGAGGAAGAGAGAGCGGCGAGATCGGAGAGGTGACCGACCGTCGGAAGAGGGGGAGGAGGAGGAGAGCGAGGGCGAGGGAGAAAGCCGCTGCCGAATCCAGAGATCAAGAACAGCAGCAGCCGATCGCAGAAGAAGCGGAAGAAGATGAGGAGGGGGAATCGACGGATCCGCTGGTGGTTCTTGGATCAGATTTGGTGACGAAGGTGTTGGAGTTTCTCGACGCACGCAGCGTGGCACGATTGCTTGTTGTTTCTCGCCGGTGGCACGACGTCGCCACCAGCGACCGCCTTTGGGCTCCAAAGGTACTCAACAGATCTACCTCTGATTTCGACGCGCAATTTTGAAATTAGAAGTTTTCGCTGCGTGTAATTGCCTGGAATTGTTATTGTTTTGCTTAATTAGTTGGAATTTTGGTGGTGTGTGGAGAATTAGGGTTGCAATTGAGTAGAAGCTGCTGATTTCATAAAAATCAGCTTTTCTTGATTTGTAATGCTGCATCCTAGGGAAAAGATTAAATTTCTTCTTATTCTGCGCTGTATTTCGAGTAGCAATGATGGTTGATCACTTCATGATGAGCCTTGAGATTTGGAAACTTTTCATAATGCTCAGTTTCTGTCGATATCTATGCCATTGCAAACTCCACGTGACCATTGAAGTCATGCTAAAAATATTAATTTAGATAGTTATATGCGCACTTCTGTTATGTTGATAACTGTTAAAATCTTTGCATATGTTGTCATCCTGGGCAGCATGATGTTAGGATCCTCGGCAAAGAATGCTGAACATCAACCCTTGAGTCTCCAAGGTGTTAGTTATAACTATTTCTGATGGTGTGGGTTGGGCTCCGTGGGCTTTCCTTGGCTGCTGCTGAAGCAAGGGAACCCACCCTTTTTCTTTTTATTATGCTGCTGCTGTTGTTGATCAACCCGACCAGCATTTAGCACCAACCCGTTAAGGCGTGCACACTAATACGGACGCCCCAATGGATATTAACCGTTGGTGGCTATTGATGGGTTCATCCATGGCTTAGGAGGAAGACGGATAGGAGGGTAAAACAGTAATACTTGTAATTGAGCAATATATAAGCTTAATTTCCTTTTGTGTAATCCTAACTGAGAATTAAGTCCTCTTATCTCCCAATTTCTCTTCTTCCTTTCTTCTTCTCCAAGTCATCTTTATCTTCTTCTTCACTGTTTCAAAACTCTCTAAATCTCTTCCTCTTTCTATTTTATTTCTGTTATTCTCACACATTCTGCAGGAATGCCAAAGGGATCTGGTGGTGCAGGCTCCTCTCAGAGGCCAACTGAAGGGGACTCTGACATTGGTATCAGAGCGCCAGGTTCGACGCTTTCGGTGATCACCGAGGGCTCTGAAGGCTCTGCCATTGCCATCGCTTCATTGGTGAATGGTGTCGAATCAATGCAATCAGTTGTTCGCCACCAAGCCGGCCAGTTGACGGAGGTGGTTGGACAACTGAGGACCATGAGTGAAGAGTTGAAGAGGATCCAAAGCGATCGATACCATGATTGGATGGAGCGGATCAGTGACAAAGAAGAGTTGAAGGCTCTCATAATCAATCTAAACACTCGAGTTGGATCCAGTCCTGAATCAGTTCAGCGTCCTTCCATGATGGTATCTCCTCATACCCGATCCAGTCAGATTCAAGATAGAGAAGGAGGAGGTAGTAACCCACGGGAGGGACCCCTTCTCCATTCACCACCACCTCCACCCTTGGATGGACCTCTACTACTAGGGGTGAGCATCGGTCGGTTCGATTCGGTTTTTTGAAAAATAATCCAACCGAAAACCGAACCGAAGTTATAAAATCAAAACCGAACCGATTGAAAAAAGTGAAAACCGAACCGAATTTTCGGTTCGGTTTGGTTCGGTTTTCGGTTTTTAGGGTTTGAAACTAATTATGTGATAAACGCATGTTTTTTATAGGAAAAATAATAATTTTCTTTCTATTTTTTCTTTTTCTATTTATTAAAATAACAATCACATATTTTTCATTAAAAATTTAAAAGAAAAACACATTGAAAATAAATCAAAGAAAAAAAATAAGCTATAATTCCAAAAGTTCGGTTTTTTCGGTCGGTTTCGGTTGGAGCTAAAATCACCGAAACCCGTAAATAATTTCGGTTTTTAAACCGAACCGAAAACCGAATAAACCGAACCGATCGGTTCGGTTTTGCAGTTCGGTTCGGTTTTTTCGGTTTTATGCTCAGCCCTATTTACTGCCCACACCCCCTTTGCTACCCAATCCACCACAGCCGCCTCATCATCCCCAAGGATCATATCCCTATCCATTTTACAATTCTCCTCCTCTGCCACCGGGCTATGACCTAGTTCCTATTACAACAAACCCCATGACTCAAGCTATTCCCTCTAAACTGAAGTTGGAATTTCCCATATTTTTGGGTGAAGATGTTAGAGGATGGTTGTATGTGATGGAGTAGATGTTGGAGTATTACCATATAGACATGGAGCAGAGGGTGCGGTTTGCGGCAATGCACTTAAAGGGGTCTCCTCTACAATGGTATAGGTGGTTATTGCGGGCGAACCGGAGACTACCCACTTGGCCGGAGTTTGCGAGGGGAATCATATCCAGGTACGGGAGGCGTTCTGTAGTGGAACATTCGGGGGAGCGCTCTAAGTTAAAGCAAGAAGGATCCGATTACGATCAATACCAGGAGGAGTTTACTAGACTCTCTTATCAAATTCCAGAGCTTCCCGAAGATTACCTTGTTGGGCGCTTTATCAACGGCTTAAGGGATCTAGTCAAATATCAGCTTATCTTGAAGAAGCCTACAACTATGATGGAGGCTATGAGGTTGGCTCAGGTGGAGGAAGAGAAGCTAGCGGCATTGAATAAATCTACATTTCCAAGGGGCACACACTATCCTGCAAGTAGTGGAGGAAGCAGTGGGCATCCATGCCATGCAGTGTAGGTCCAGTGAGCAGCAACACAACTCACCATCCAGTTAAAAAACTATCACCACAGGAGATAAGAGAAAAGAGGGAGAAAGAGCTTTGTTTCTATTGTAATGAGAAATATGTCGCGGGTCACAAGTGCCGGCACCAGAAAATCTTTCGTTTGGAAATTTCACCCGAAGAGGATGAAGGGGAAATTGATGAGCAACTTGAAGAACAGGAGCAAGGAGAGCAGGAAGCACCAATTGAATTAATAGCTAATTCCATGGCAAGGGTAGGAGTGAGTTTTATTCGGTTAGTGGGGAAAATATTGGGCAAGAAAGTGAGTTTCCTCATAGACTCAGGGGCTACACATAATTTTATATACCCGGTGATGGCCAAAAGGGTGGGACTACAGCCTAGAGGAGTTACTGCTTTTAAAGTTGAGGTTGCAGATGGCGAGAAGATTGCGGGTAGAGAATATTGTAAGGCAATCTTGATTACTATCCAGGGGTTTGAATCCAATGCTGATCTACTCGTAGTTCCTCTGGGGGACTCTCAAGTTATCCTCGGCACCTTGTGGCTCAAAAGTTTACTATGGGACTTCTCACAAAAGACACTCAAGTTTTGGAGAGAGGGGAGGGCAATGACCTTAAGGGGAGTATTATCCCAGGAAGTGGATGTAGTTGAGGGGAATCTAATTACTCATATGATACAAATCAAAGGGCTTGCTTATATGATACAGTATGTGGACGAGGAGGAATCAACATCTACAACAGAGCCATTTTTGGAGAATCTTCAAGGGGTTTTGAATGAATTCATTGAGGTGTTTGCCACTCCCCAAGGTTTACCTCCATCCCGTGCATGCGATCACCGCATTCCTCTAATTGATCCGACCTTCACGGCCAATGTCAGACTCTAGCAGTACCCTTTCCATCAAAAGAATGAAATCGAGAAGTAGGTGCAAGAGATGCTCTCCAGTGGAATCATTCAGCCTAGCTCGAGCTCGTTTGCATCCCCAGTTGTCTTGGTTTGGAAGGTAGATGGGAGTTGGCGACTTTGTGTGGACTATCGAGCTCTCAACCGCAACACCATCAAAGACAAGTATCCCATTCCCCTAATTGACGACCTCTTAGATGAGTTACATGGTGTCAAGTTCTTCTCTAAGCTTGATCTTCGGTCGGGTTATCACCAGATACGTGTAGCCAAAGAGGATGTGCATAAGACGGTTTTCAAAACCCACGAAGGACACTACGAGTTCCTAGTAATGCCCTTCGGTCTCACCAACGCTCCCTCAACCTTCCAAGGCCTCATGAATCACATTTTCCGACCGCATCTTAGGAATTATGTCCTTATATTTTTCGATGACATTCTAATTTACAGCCATACATTGGATGATCACAAAGAGCATTTGAGGATAGTGCTCAAAGTCCTGAAAGATATTTCACTCTTTGTTAAGAGGTCTAAATGTAGAATTGGATGCTTGAGTATCAACTATTTGGGATATGTCATCACAGAAAATGACATCTTTGTGGATCCTAACAAGTTACAAGCTATTCGGGAGTGGCCATTGCCGAAAATGATGAAAGCTCTTCGAGGGTTCCTGGGATTAACCGGCTACTACCGCAAATTTGTCAAGGGGTATGGTAGCATTGCAACACCACTTACAAACATGCTTAAGGGAGGAATTCACTGGAGTGATGAATCATGTAGAGCTTTTGAGCACCTTAAAGATGCACTCATGTCACCTCCGGTACTGGGCATGCCTAACTTTGAAGAAAGTTTCACGGTGGAGTGTGACGCTTCTAAGCTGGGCATCGGAGCAATATTAATGCAAAATGGACACCCATTAGTTTTTATCAGTAAGGCCTGGAAGGGGAAGGCCTTGGCTCTCTCCACTTACGAGAAGGAAATGCTCGCCATTCTGTTAGCAGTCCAAAAGTGGCGGCAGTATTTGCTTGGGCGCCGGTTCACTATTCGAACGGATCAACGAAGCCTCAAATTTCTTTTGGACCAGTGGTTCTGCCAAGAATCACAACATCCCTGGTTACTCAAGTTAGCGGGATTCGACTACATTGTGGAATACAAAAAAAGAGCGGAGAACAAGGTGGCAGATGCGCTCTCGAGACGTGATGAAGAGGACACAAATGAGGAGTTGCTTGGCAATATGGGGGTGTCCATAGTTGAGCCTACATGGCTTTATGAAGTTAAGGAAATGGTGAACTCTTCGGCCTTCTTCAAGGAGTTGCAAGAGAGGGCAAATCAAGGGAAGTATTGAAGGAGTTTGGTTCTATAAAGGAAGGATTCTTTTGGATCCCTCATCTACACTCTGTAGTACTATTTTCAAGGATCATCATGAGTCTCCAACGGGTGGTCATTCAGGGGCACATCGCACAATAAAAAGAATCAAATTATCATTCTGGTGGGCCGAAATGAAGGCTTACATTAAGCAAGCCATTCGAGAATGTGATGTTTGCCGGCGGAACAAGGGAGAATCGGCGGCACCTCCAGGCTTATTGAGTCCCCTGCCTCTTCCACAAAAAGTATGGGAGGAAGTCTCCATGGACTTTATTGAAGGCCTGCCAATGAGTCAAGGGAAGACTGTAATCATGGTTGTGGTGGATCGGTATTCAAAATTTGCACACTTCATTCCTCTCCAACACCCTTTCACTGCTCCAAAGGTGGCTCAGGCATTCTTCGAAGGAATTTTCAGGTTATATGGGCTCCCAAAAGCCATTGTTAGCGACGATGATCGCATCTTCATCAGTTTCTTTTGGTCCGAACTCTTTAAGATTCAAGGTACGCAACTTCATCTTAGTTCAGCCTATCATCCGCAGTCCGATGGGCAGACTGAGCGCATTAATCAAAGTCTTGAGTGCTATTTGAGGTGTTTTTGCTGCCTCAAGCCGGGAGAATGGCATAAATGGCTTCCCTGGGCCATGTTTTGGCACAATACCACATGGAAGGCCTCAACTGGGTTTACTCCCTACGAGGTAGTTTATGGGCATCCCCCGCCTATTGTGCTCCAGTATGTGCCTAAAACGGCAAAAGTGCAAGCCGTCGAGGACCTCCTATACGATAGGGTCCGAGTTAAGAAGTTGCTTATGGACAATCTCACCAAAGCCAGAGACCGCATGAAGGTGTTTCTGATCGCCGAGGGTCAGAAAGAAGCTTTGAAGTAGGTGATATGGTGCTCCTCAAATTGCAGTCGTATCGACGAAGTACAGCTGGAGGAAACATCCCCCAGAAACTCTCTTCCAAATACTATGGACCTTATCCGATTGTGGAGAAAATAGGAGCTGTTGCTTATCGCCTTAAGCTTCCTTCTTCAGCCAGAATCCACGACGTCTTCCATGTATCTCAATTGAAGAAATACGAAGGCAAATCTGTAACCATCCAGTCAGGTCTACCTACCTTTTGGGAAGTAAAGCCAAAAGAGACAGAAGCAGTTGTAGAGAGAAGGATGATCAAGAAGGGGAATAGAGCTATTACCCAATGGTTGATTAAGTGGAAGGATGAAGAAGCTTCGGATGCGACCTGGGAGAATGCCACATTAATCTGCGAGCGGTTTCCCACTTTCAACCTCGCGGACAAGGTCGCTTTGAAGAAGGGAGGAGTGTCAGGATCCTCGGCAAAGAATGCTGAACATCAACCCTTGAGTCTCTAGGGGGTTAGTTATAACTATTTCTGATGGTGTGGGTTGGGCTTTGTGGGCTTTCCTTGGCTGCTGCTAAAGCAAGGGAACCCACCTTTTTTCTTTTTTTTATGCTACTGCTGTTGTTGATCAACCCGACCCGCATTTAGCACCAACCCGTTAAGGCGTGCACACTGATACGGACACCCCAACAGATATTAGCCATTGGTGGCTGTTGATGGGTTCATCCATGACTTAGGAGGAAGAAGGATAGGAAGGTAAAACAGTAATACTTGTAATTGAGCAATATATAAGTTCAATTTCCTTTTGTGTAACCCTAGCTGAGAATTAAGTCCTCTTATCTCCCAATTTCACTTCTTCCTTTCTTCTTCTCCAAGTCATCTTTATCTTCTTCTTCTCTGTTTCAAAACTCTCTAAATCTCTTCCTCTTTCTATTTTATTTATGTTATTCTAACACATTCTGCAGGAATGCCAAAGGGATCTGCAGAGGCCAACTGAAGGGGACCCTGACACATGACAACTATCATGTCATTATAGTGCCAGTAGATACGATATCTACTTGGTCCATATAATTATTGTAATGGCTCTCCTTAGGCATTCTTGTAATTTTTATTTTATTTACTGTCCATTCACTTGAGGGACTATGTATATAATCTATTGTAGCTTGTTTTGTTAACATCTGATTAATAGAACATGGGGGGATTACCTACAGTTTATGCTAAAAAAAAAAACTTTGCTCATAACATGCTGAAAAAAATCTTCTTCATGGAAAACCTTTGTGCTGAACTTTCTTTTTGATCCACTTGTGCAACATATTTAAGCATTTGCAGATTTACTTTACTACTTTGTTGGAGTTTTTTGAGGGATTGCTTTTTCTTCTTTGAACTGTTTTTTTTTTTTTTAAATAATATTTTTTTTCATTTGGTCTGTCCACAGTCTACTTTATGTAGAAATTCACCATGGATGGCCTGCCTTTTGCAGTGTGAAGAATTATGGATGGGAAAGGCGCACATCCCTCGCATCGCAATGGTGCGAGGAGCATCAAAGCTAGCAGTGTACTCCATGTCTATTATGGATGGAAAACGAGTGAGTGATGCCTTTTTATAGAATATGAATATACCTTGCTGTCCTTCGTATATTAGATCAAGCATCCATGAGGAGTGCTTTGTTTATTTGGTACATCACATATGATGATTAGTGGCATTATACTTTGAGTTTAAGTCCTTCACCCAAGATCCTTTGGTATTGGGTTCACAATTAGTTAGTTCCATATGTTGCAAGTTTGGCAAATATTGAGCACTGTTTTTTTAAAACCACACATTATCATTGTCTTTTTGGGACTTTGCTGTATATGAGCACAATGTACTAGTTTGCTTGTTTATTGACTGAAATTCACTTCATGTGCAATGTTGAAAGCAAGCAATCTTGTTTTTCTCTTCGCTTATATATAATATAATTTCGAGAACAAGTTCATTTGTCTAGCCCTTCGTCCTTTGAAGCCACCTTTGAGGATTCCCTTGCTGCTCCAGCACTACCTCTACCTTGGTTCGCTCTTCTATTGCATATCAGATCTCCATTTCTTATATAGCAGATTGTGATTCTGTATTATAAGTTCTTTTTTTTTTGTTTCTTACATTTGTGTTTCTAGGAGAACTGCTAACCATGTTGAGCATTCAAGTTTCTGTGAATACGCCCATCTGCACTACTTCTACCAGTTTGAGCACTGATCAAACAATTGGATTGGTTAAAGAAAAATAATCATGCCAACTGCTTCATCATGATCATTCTTGGAGGTGATGCTTTTCTTTCAAACCTCAGTATGGAATAAAGAATGTTCAATCCTTGCACTTCAAAATTTATCTTTTAAACTGCATTCTCTCTGTACTATTATTATTTTTCATATCGAAGTATCCTTCTCTTTCCTGTTTTACCATGTTTTCCTTGCTCCAGTGGAATTATATTTGAAGCTTTAGCCGGATGTTTCTGCATTGCCTCAAAATCTCACCATTGGTAGGTATATTTAATCAACCATATACCACATGCTCAAGCCTAGCTATATACTACATTTCAATACTCCCCAATTTGATTGACATGCAGCCCTACAAATCAGCTAATTTGTTTTCCTTATTCTCTTCTCTCTCTCCATCATTGGTGTAGGTAATTCCATCTCTGGCATGCTCTGATTGGTGATTATGAACAATCATTAATTTCTGGTATTTAACTGTTTTCTGGAGCATCCTTATGAAGGAGCAAACTATTGTTTCTTGTGCTGACGTTTAGGCCATGGATCACTCACTTCCATCTGATGGTTACATCTGTAATTGAACTAGTTGTCAGTGTTATTTTTACTACTCCCTATTCTATCGAGCAATTGGTAACTTTATTTGTAGATGATACCTATAATGATTTTTGTCTGCCATTTCATTTGAACATTATTGTTGCTTCCTTATCTCTAGTTCGTGAACAAGTCTGTTAACTCTTCACGGGGAGGAGTATGCATAGGCCATGTGTTTGATGGTGATGTATGCTGATCCTACCAGAACTTATGATATATGTAATGTATATTACTATATAAATCAGATAGGGCTGTACTACAGTGTCTCACATCAAACGTGTGGCCTTTCCTTCCCAAGAAGAGCAAACTAAGATATATTCATTTAATTTTTTGGTTCTATTACCTTGGTCCTCTCCTCTACCTTTGTTCAACCATGATGTATCCATTGATTTTATTAAATGAATAATCCACCACATTGTAAGTGATTAATAAAATTTCTAAAATTACAAGTATAATAGGTTATACTTGTGTCAACCATGATATTTCCATTTATTTATTTATTTTTTGTTGAGAGAATTGTCCACTGACTTTTGTGTAAACTGTGAACCTTAGGTATTTATGAATATATGTGTAACCACTGTGATCAACTTCTTAAGTATTGTAGAAATGAACTATTGTAATTGTCGCCTGAAAGATGTGATTGGCATACTTAAAATGTGTGCTTTTTATCCATTGCTTTAGAATTTCCAGATAAGAAAAGCCTTGTCTTGTGACCATCTTTGTAATGCCCCCACCCGAAATCTGGGTAGTGGAATGCCGATAACATTTCTCATAGGAATATGTTAAGTCTCTGGTACAATATTAATAGTTAAAATAGTTTATAATTTACCACGAATTCCTCCCTAAAAAATGCTTTCTACGTTTACTTTATGGATTCATGGAAATCATTATAAACCACATTCTTGTCTCATATCCGATGTGGGAATATTCGAGGAAGGGTATTGCATTTCCCCTCTCATTAAGGATCTGGCGTTCTCGTTAGAGAAGCGCTGTAACATACTAACATTTCACTCGGCGATGTGGGATCTTAGAAGTGGCTCCATAAATTCAAGATGTAGGTTCAACTTTTGTATGGCATTTTGTTCCGTGTAACACGTAGTTCCATGTGACATTTAGTTTGCACACTTCTGGCTAGTGTCTAGCTCTGATACCATTTGTAATGCTCCCACTCGGAATCTTAGTAGCGGAATGTTGGCAACATATTCTCGTAGGAATATGCTAAGTTTTAGGATAAAATCAATAGTTAAAATAATTTATAATTAACTATCGATTTCTTCTCCAAAAAGACTAGCTATGATTACTTTATGGATTCATGGAAATTATTATAAACTATACTAATTCTTGTCTTATATTCGATTTAGGACTATTCCATATAGGATTATTACAATCTTGTTAGATTTACACCTTGTTTGTGGCTATATAAACATAGATATTTCTTATTTAAATAAAATAGCATTGCATGTCAAGTGATTTGGTCACAACCTATTGCTACAACTCTCACTATATAGCATGTAAGGAAAATACTAGCAGAAACTATTGCATGTTTTTATTTATTACTGAAAGACAATTGGGTCCTACAAAAATAATAACTTCCTAGTTCATACAAATTATTATCATTGGTTAAAAGCATATATATATATATATATATATATATATATATATATATATATATATATATATATATTGTGAGAATGATCATATTAAGTACTTGGTAAACTTCTCATTAGTCCAGTTTTTGCGGTTTCATACTTTCTAACCTGATATAATTTTGGTTATCAGAATCGTATCATGAAGGAGGATCTCTGTGATCATGTTTGGGAATTCCGCTTCAAAAAGGTATGGTACACTATCCAAAGTTTTATTACTTGTATAACTGTTAGCTTCTAAAACTTACAAGGTCTAGTGATTTAGAACACTGAATACTTGAAAACTCTTGAGCACACATTTGGCTTTGAGATAGATTATCAAATTATTTACTATATGACTGAAGACAATACCAAATGCGCCCACAAATGTTTGTTAATGCTCTTCTCTTCTTTCTGGTTAAGATAGTTATTCGAAAAGCTAAGTTATCAATGTTTTTGTCTGATGGTAACCACCACATTCAACTATCCATTGTGGAGTGTCTGTAGTGATAGATAGTTGTCGATGAAAATACTTGACCAATGGTTTGTATCGTGGCAACCTTATAGTAATTTTGTTATACCAAATTGTCTATGAAAGTACATGACCAATGGTTCGTTCCATGGCAACCTTGTAGTAGTCTTGTTATACCAATAACACCATTGTGCTGTCTCTACCGATTGTGGTTCTAGTCTTTTTTTTTTTTTTTTAACTTGAACATAAGAAGCAAGGTGCTAGATGTTTCCATTTTTTTTTTTTTATTGGGAGGAATGGTAGATGTTGCATTTTAACCAGAGTGTCAGAAGCAAGTCTACAGGCACATTCATTTTCTTAGATAACATATGCACTTAAAAGTAGATGAAAGACTGAACATTCTTGGGATGCTGCAGATAAAGAATGGGTAAATGTGATCTTTCAAAGTGTACGAGTATAATGTTAAGTCACTGGTAGCACTAATAATTTTCCATCTAAATTACTAAGTTATCGTTGAACTTCAACCATTTGTAGGCGGCTCCTGAATACTGGCTTAACCTTGACCCGTCGTGGAAGGGGACTGGTCCCCCAATGCACCGATACTTTCATCCTGATGGCTCGCAGACAGCTGACTCCGATGACCAAGTGTGGGGTGGCCATGAGTGCACTTTCTCAATCATTACCAGCTATGTGGGGGAGGGGCAGATACGTGAGCACTATGTGAGGATAAACCGGTGGCCTCGGATGACTGTATCAAGAAAGGATGACTGGAGTTGGGAGCTGTCCAACCAGCTATATTGCTACAATAGTGTTCCTGATGCCGAGAAGAAGGGGGGCACAGGACCTCTCTTCCCTGTGTGGTAACTTAATGACTTTTAAGCATCTAGTAGAAAACATATCCTATCAAAAAAGGAAAAAATGCGAAAAAAAAAAAGAGAAGAAAAAAGGTTCTATCATGAAGAACACTATTACTATAGCTACCTTATACTGCTTATGTTACTAGTGGTTGCAGTGTTGTATATATAGGGCTAGTGAAAATGAAGGTTTGTGAAGAAAAAAAGAGAAGAAAAAAGGTTCTATCATGAAGAACACTATTACTATAGCTACCTTATACTGCTTATGTTACTAGTGGTTGCAGTGTTGTATATATAGGGCTAGTGAAAATGAAGGTTTGTGAAGACCATCTTTTGTGTAAGCCATGTGTACTTAGGTTTGCTTGTAGATATATTTACTGTAGAAGCTTGTAAGTTTTAGAACGCTTGTGCGTGCTAATGTGTTTGAAGAATTTTGTAACAATGAGTAGTAATTAGCTTGTTGTATACTGTTTTGTTAAACTTTGTTTAGCATTAATGTGCTATGATAAATACTAGTTTTTGGAAGAGCATTTGACTTATTGCTGGTTAAGTGTTCATTTCATTATATTTGCATTCAAACTGTAGCTTGTCTTATGTAGCTTCCCTGAGCTTAACTGTCAGATTTAATTGATGGAATTCTATATATTGGATGCCAAATCTAACCACCCCATAAGTTGATTGATACAGCATTGTGATGGGTAATGGGAGCTTAATGTTAGTTATTACTACACATTCATCATGATTTTTTATGCTTTTGAATCATGCTCATTTCTCCTGAGTAACTAAGTTAGGACTGCCAAATGATTAATGAACTAATAATGATTTAACTCGGGGTATGTAGTATACAATATTTTTGACACAAGCTTTGGATTAAACACTGTAGGATTACTGACTATAGGAACTAATAGTATCCCAAATTTTAAGGATTGGAACTTGGAAGATACGTGGGAAAAGGGTTTAGAGAATAAGAAAAGGAATGATAACGAGCATTTTGGACGTGTATAATGAAGATCGATGAGCACACCTGTTTATGGGGCACAGCATCAGTACCGAAGAAACTCCTAGAACTAGGGATATACCAATCTAAGCAGAGGATTTAGACGATAAAGATGGGCATGAAAGTTACTAATTTGATGTAGATTTTGGAATTGGTAACCAGTGGATGCTACAGAGAAACAGTTGTAGGTACAATGGAAAAAAAAAAAAAATTGTTTCCAGCAAGAGTAACGACGAGTATAAGACAAGCTAGTCCATCTAAGCATCCAGCTAAGAGAGATATTTCAGTTGTTAGATCATCCAAAACAAGCAGTTATTCTGACTGTCACAGTAACCATCATAATAAGTTTCTGTCATCAAAAAACAGAAAGGGGAGGGCTATCTGACTGCTGTAGAGCGAAATAGATCTAGAGAGGAACAAAATGGCATAAAGGAGAAAGGAATAAATAGTTACACCCACTAGTTTCACTGATTAAAGAGGAGGGACACTTAAGTAGTTCGAAATCTGACAGAAGAAGAAGATGGGAGTAAAGTGAAGGGCAAGAAGATCTTTAATGAGCAGAGGAAATAATTCCAACCCTGATGACTAAAGTAAAAAAAAATTCTATAAAAGGCAAGGTTAAGATTTAAGAGTAACTGCAACTCACACAGCTAAAAAAGCAGTTACCCAATTCGGATAAACACAAAATCCCCCCCTAAAAAGTTCTCTGTAGAAGCTAACCAAGCTTCCCTCTCCAACTCCTATGCCGCAACAAGTTCAGGCGGATTACTAGCAATTTGTTGACGAGATGGCATCAACACTCGCCACCTTTTACCCCAACAGTGCGATGGAAGTAATGGAGATGAGCCGGGAGCCATTGACACTGTTCTCAGCAAAGTTTTGTGGCTGGAACTCACAACCACATGGGCAGGGGTTGTTCGTAAATAGCAGAATGTGGAAGCAGCAGTGCAGCCAATAGTTATGCAGAGAAGAGGAGAGAATCGAAAGAAGAGGAAGCGTGAACAGCACATTGATGGATCTCAGAGGAAGGGGAAGAAAAGGATTGGTATCGAGTTTGGAAATAGAGTAAAGAAGAAAAAGGAGAAGAAGAAGACTAGAGTCAGGTGAAGCTCGAAGGAGATGGGGACAGAGAAAGAGCTCACTTCACGGACATTGGGTCAGTCATCTTGAGCACTGCTGTGAACGTACTCTCTTGGAATATTAGGGGGGCCTCAAAACCCTCACAGGTCATTTAGAGAAAATATCAGTAAGTATGATCCTGATATTATTCCCTTGCTTGAAACTAGGCTGGATCAAATTGAAGTTGTACCTTTCTTTGAATTTGATGTGTAAGGAGTACCAGTGTTTTTGCTATTCCTTCCGTTGGATTGTAAGGGTGAGCTATAGTATTATGGAAGAAGAAACTTTGAGATGAAGTTTCAGTGTGTTTCTAGATACTGGTGTGGTTATGGATGAAAGAGATGAGATCGATATACCATAAGTTGTATACAATATAGGAGGATTATATGGAATGAACTGATTTGTCTGAATGATATGGAAATGCCTCGGGTTGTAATAGGAAATTCTAAAAACAAGAGAAAGGAGTCAGTTTGAGAGTTGGGGTATCATAGGATCTCACTGTTTTTCAGTTCGTATATAATCAAATGAATCAAATTTGGAATCTGCTCAGGCAAGTTTTGCACGGACAAATAACCATAATGAGACTGATCACAGAATTCATGAGAGCTAGGATAGAGTAGTATCGAGCTTAGCTTGGATGTATGAATATCCTGATACTGAAGTGGGTAAAGGAAGCCTGCTCGCATCTGATCGTGTCCCTATTATAGTCTGCACAAATTGGAAAGTGGAGAATGAGAATGAGAGACAGGGAAGGGGTTTTCAATTTCAGTAATAAGGATTTTGTGAAACTAACAGAAGCTTATCTGGGTACAGGTTGTTAATCAAAAATATAAAGGAAGAAATGGAGAATGAAAGGTTGCAGACAGCTCACCTATCAGAGATAATATTGTCTGAGGAGCGGTAAAGGGAAACAAAGTATCAATAAGGAAAGATACTTGGCTAATAGAAAAACCTCTAGCTATATTCCCCTTACCCTAGTGATACGGTTAATGACTCCAACATAGAGGAACTGAGAGATGATAATGAGCAGTGCAATAAGCAGAAATTGGCATAGCTTATACAAAATGGCGGAGCATAAGGTAGCTCAGTCGACCCACAAGAACACAAGAAGGGAGATCTTACTAGCTACCTGGAAAAACATGGGTAAAAAGAAGAATCTGATATGTTGCTTGGAAAATCTGAAACAGGTACTTACCGACAGGAGATATGCTGACCAAAAGAGACATTCGGATTCAGAACAGGTGTAGGATATGTGATAGAGACATCTCTGATTCGAGAGATGTGGAATGAGATGGATTCAGAACAGGTGTAGGATATGTGATAGAGACATCTCTGATTCGAGAAATGTGGAATGAGATGGAGCTTGGGCAGGGATGAATATCAAATACAGTGGCAATTTGATTATATGTGCATCTGAATAAAAATATTTGGTGTTTGGTGCAAAGACGCAACATTCGTTGGATGCAGATTTGTTGCAGGTTTGATTTGCCTCGTATTGCATATGCTCTATCTGCTTGGTTAGAAATTGCTAGTTATTATTTTGGTGACAAGACACAGCATTTATAGGTGTAAGAATGATTTCAGGGCAGTTAAGAAACAGGAAAATGCACAGCCTGCTTCAAACTTGTAGCTGTTCTCTGCCCTCATACATTAGTTTTTGCACTGTCATTGAAATTCCTATCTAGAAGGAAGGAAGAAGGAAGAATGCATGAACAGCGAATAAGAGACACAAACTTAGATCCACTATTGAGCTACAAACTTGATAATGGAAGTGGATAGGTACAGAATAGGCACACATAATACAGTATTATACAAATTTGAAACTGATACTCTTTGTACTTGATACATTTGCTTTCACTCCACTTCTTTGATTTCATCCAGTGCATATTGGTTTGTAGAGACACCAGCATAGTTGACTTTGGTGAATCGAACGGTAACTGGGTAGCGTGTATTTGGATTCTGTCGAGATTATGAGTTGTCAGCAGTAGAGAATAGAAGTCGAAAAAAGTGTTGAGTAATGAGGTTATACCTGATCGACAGTCACAACTGATCCGATTCCATTGTGCCAGTAGGATTCCCTTCTGAGGATCTTCACCTGAGAAGAAAAGTTGAAGAATGTCAGAATTTTTATTGTATGTTCTTTAGCTGATATTGTATTGTTTACACTTTATAATAGCCTTCTTCAGTCTGAAGTTCCTCTTCTTCTCTATTTCTTATTTAGTTAGCTCAATTATAAGTTTATATTATGATTTTAGCTGTGAAGGACTTGAAACGTGGTTTGGTGATTCCATGTGTTTTGTTAGGACTGCAATGTTCTCGCCATGATAATTTTCTGCTATTGTATCGGTTTTGAATCTTAGAAATAGTAATGGACGCGTCCATTGTCTTCCTATATAAAATTTTGAATTAGAAAAATAAAATTTTTATTTTTAATTCAAAATTTTTTATTTGTCATGTCAAAAATTGATCCATAAACACATCCACATCCATTACTGTCCTTAGTTTTGAAATGTTTGAATATAAACAGAAATAGAAAGTATAGGCAATTTACCTTGGAATGTTATACTGTTATTACCAGATCCCAACAGAGAAACATATTAACTCTAAATTCTAAAGGAAAATGCTTATTACACTCCTATTCTATTTGGTTGCCCCTTTGGAACTCAATTGTAACCATTTGGTCAGGTGGTAACCGTGGTATAGAGTTGGCAACAGAGGTGAGCAGAGTTTCAATTTAAACTGAAACAATCCATCGAAAACGGATCCAAATAGACAAAAGCTGAACGAACAAAAATAATTCAATTGGTGTTTAATTTCAAACTTTGAAACGAACCGATCGAATTATTTAAAAAATATATATACACATAAACATATATTTAAAATTTAATATCAATTGGATATCTCGAAGAGGAATGTTCTTAAAGAGATATGCATGTTAAATAGTTAAACTATAATTTTTAAATAAATTTTATTGAAAAAGTTATAACCCAATTATCAAACCGAATTAGTTTAATTTGTTATCAGTTTCCATTTTTAATCAGTTTGGTCCGATTTTTCCAAAAATTGAGAAAAATCAAACCGAAGCGGATTGATACTCGCTCTTAGTTGGGCAGTAGGTTGTGGAAAGATTCAGATTTACAAAATTTTTAGAGAATTTGATTTCATCGAAATTTTAAGATACCTTGGCACCTCTCTTGGGACCAATCGGTGCCGCCTTGGGGGCCTCTTTCGATTCTTCCTCGGCTGTAGGGGTTGGAGGTGAGGCTGCGGACTCCTCGGCTCTCACCACCAGCCTCCTAGCCCTGGAAGGCTTGTTGAAGAAAACAGAGGTCACTCTTGAATTGCTGCTGGTGGTGTTGGAGACGTTGGAGGTGAACACGAACTTTGAAGCAGCTGAAGCTAAACTTGAAGTTGCCATAGCTCCCAAGAGGCGCTATTTCTCTGTTTTTCCTTGATGCTAAGAGAAATAGTATGATGATAATAATAATAATAATAATAATAATAATAATAATAAAGAGGGCGATATATTTTTGATGTTATTATCTCCTCCCAATTTGGAGTTGATGATGGGATGCATTCTGTCCAGCTGAGTGAGGACACGTGGCATTCTATCCATAGGGATTGGATAAAACCAGCTCACTTGTCTTCGAGGCAAAATCGGGTTAGATATTTTGAGATGGTATTATTTGTTGCCCGCGACTTGTTATGCGTTTCCTTTCTGTTTTTTTTTCTAGTGTGATGGTAGTTTATTGTTTATCTTTTTAATAAATTATTGTTGTGTTTCGGTTTTATAATTTATTATAAGAATATGAAAAATAACTTGGACACTTAGTACAGTGAAATTCATAAAGGATTGTTGTATTCAGTACAGAATCCAATAAACAAATAAGCTCACTAACATTACATTTGAAATCTAAACGACAATCAAACCTCTGGCTGGCATCCGAACTAAAATCCCAATAAAATAATAATAATAATAATTCAATTTTAAACGACCAAAGGAAGAGTCCCACAATCATACTGGACAGCATCCACAATCTTGGGCTGAACGAACCTAAAGAACACATGGTCCCTGAGCCACTCCACGGCCCAGCCCATAACTCCAGCCTGGCCACCCTGCTGCACCCAACCCGACAAGTACGCGCCCAAAATCAAACCTGCAGCCCTCCACCTCCTCTCCTTCACATACGCCTCGATCCCCTTCTCCACTCTCTTCTCACTTTCGACTCCGCCGGCGTTCAAGAACGGAGCAATGTTTCTCGCGAGCACCACCGCATCCTCTAGCGCAGCGCCCCCGCCCTGGCCGAGGTCGGGAGTCATCGGGTGGAAGGCATCGCCTGCGACGGTCACGGACCCTTTGTGCGACCTGCGCAGGATAAGGTCCCATGGGGCTCGGTACATGAGAGGAGCCCAGGAGAGAGTGGAGAGGTCCGTGTTGTGGACTACTCGGAGGAATTCCGATGGGTAGTCTCTGGCGAGGTTCTCGGTAACTTCTCTATAGATTGCTTCGGTATCTCCCCTTGCCATCTCTCTCTCTGCAAATTAGTAATCAGCCATCAAATATGTTAGTCTATGGTCGTGCCGACTGAAGTTGCAAAATCCAGCTCTCTTGCCTGCAGCAACGTAATGGGTAGTGGCCCAATAGACGTCGGTATCGTTAAGAGGAACAAATCCAGCTCTTTTGCCTTGTCCGATAAGCATTTGAGTCTCATGCCTGAATCCGTGGCCTCGAGGAAAGACGGACAGACCACGGACAGCTGCCCGGCCCGAGTCAAGGGGAGGACTCTGTCCCAGCCATTTTGCGACTACTGAATGAACCCCATCGCACCCGATCAATACCTGTTGTAATCATCAGTAAGTCTTGAGTCCTGCAGATACTTCTACATTTGTAGTTTGAGGGGATAAAGCCTTGTTCAGTCAGGTACCTTTGCTCTGATTACAGTTCCGTCCTCTAGTTCGAGAAGAGTGAGTGTCGAAGAATCCTCCAAAACTTTGGTCTTGACTGCGGCGAGCTTAGAGGAAAATCGTATGGTATCGGGAGAGAGCTCCTCGGCTAGAGCTTCTAGCAGTACCTTTCTGTGCAGACCCCTTGCTCCCATGCTGTCCCAGGTAAACAACACCAAAATCAGTTAACTTTCCATTTTTTTTCTAAAGTTTATGAAAAGTGATCATACCAACTTACCCTTAATTATTTTATATAAAGCGGTCATAAAAAGTAATCAATAAAAAAGTAATCCATAAAAATTACAAAGATCATTACGACCAATTAGTTAATTTCCGTCTAAAAAAATATTCTCTTTCTACTTTTAGCTGGATTCAACATAAAAAAAAATACTGAATCTGTTAACCAACTTTCCATACTAAGTAAAAAAGAAAACAACTTTACACAATTGACATTTCCATAAACTATTCTCTATTAGAAGTAGAGATAATAGAAAATATATTCTCTCTACTTTCTAAGTCAATTTTCGTGACACTTTCTATGAACTAGGGATTAACAAGAACCTTTGCTCCGACCACTTTGTCCGCCTCTTATTAGATTCGGTCATAGTTTGGTCGGAGTATAGAGAGTTGCACGATCAGAACTCTGTTTACATAAATCCGGAATCGGTTGGGATTGGTCGAAATGGTATCGGAGTCAGTCGAAATCCAGTAGTTGATGTGTTCTTAGGAACTTCCTAGTAAGATTCTCTCTCTCTCTCTCCCCTTCTCACTCCTTCTCTCTTCTCTCTCTTTCTCTCTCTCCCTCTCCCTAACTGGCAACCTGCTCCTCTTCTCCTTTCTATCTCTCTCTTCCCTCCCTCTTCCTCTCCCTCTCTCTCTATATGAGAAGAATTTTCTTTTTACTTATGAAAATATGACTAACTCCATTATATTCAGACTACATCTGAGAGGTTCTGAGTCGGCTAAATTTCGGTCGGATTTTGCCTCCTCTCTAGCTATAGTCAGAAACGGTCAGAATCCGATCTCCGCCAAATCTGACCATTTGTTCACTCCTACTGTGAACCCCTAAGCCGGAGACAACTTTGGAAAAGAAAAACTAAATACCTTTTTGCAGTGCCTGTATAAGAAATTTCCTGTACGTCACCGGTTTCAAGGTTGATCGCCCGGCCACTGCAATCCGAAAACGAAAACATCACGGCAAAAGAAAAAAAAAATTATATATATATATATATATATATATATAGAGAGAGAGAGAGAGAGAGAGAGAACAGATGAGATGAAAAGGGGACCAGAATCCGTTACATTTCAATGGGGCGATATATGGCGCTGAGCTTACGGGCGACGCCAAGCGCCTCCAGAGCTCGCCAAGCGTTGGGAAACAGAGACAGTGCCGCTCCCGCAGCACGCAGCTTGTCTGCCCTCTCGAGCACCAGGCTCTTCACTCCCGTCCTCTGAAGCGCCAAGGCTGTCGCCAGCCCGGCGATGCCTCCACCAACGATCACCACCTCTCGTTCCTCCATCATTTCCAACTCTTATTTTTTTAATTGTACACACAATATTAATTTGAACTCTGTATATACATTATGCAGGCGTGTCTCGGTGAGGATCCGTGGCATCCAAGAAAATTAAGAGGGAGAAGTTGGACCCGGAACTGACTGGGGAAGCATTTGAGGCTGAGGTTCGATCTGAGAAACTCAAGGGAAATTCTAAATGCGCACCACATATACCTAAGGGCAGTTAAGCAATGAGTGTTGTCCATCCTCTACATCTCTTTTGCACATGACACAATAACTTGGGCCCAACCATCCCCTTTTGTAGAGATTATCTCATATTAGAATGGTCTCCTTCTCAATCAACCGCATGACGAACCACACTTTCAGTTGATACTTCGACCTCCATATCAGTTTTCCATTACGTATCCTTATGCCTCTATCGACGAAAGGCAATTATGTTGTTAGAATATAAAATAATTTTTCTTAACTCTCAGCATAACTTTAGAGTTTTGGTATAATAGCATATACTTTAAAATAATATCAAAACAACCAAATTCAAATTCTATTGGGTGCACATTAGTGTAACTTAAAAAAAAAAAAAAAATACTACTTTCTAAAGTTCAGTTTCGGATCAAAATTGTTCCTCAACCTACTGAGACGTATTAGAATATAAAATAATTTTCCAAAAGTTAGGTTTTGGCCTAAAATAGTGAAGAGGTGTTGGAATGTAAAATAATTTTCATAAATCCTCAATGCAACTTCAGAATTTCCTCTTGAAGACTAGATGGTCAGCGGACAACAACGTTGGCTGGCTTACCTAAGGGAGCTTCCAAAGGAGCACACCATTTTTCCTAGTGAGCCCACCAGACTAGTGTACTTTTGGTCCAGGCTGAAAATTGGTCTGTGGGCTCACTAGAAAAATGGTGTGCTCCTTTGGATACTCCCCTTAGCTAAAAGGGGACGATTTGCTAAGTAGCCCCACGGAAGCGCAGCCCAAATAGCCCCACGGAAACGCAGCCCATGCTCCTGCCTGACTTCAACAGCCAAAACGGGAGTTTCTAGAGGAGCACACCAAGTTTCCTAGTAAGCCAACTTGTAGTGTAATTCTGTCGCCGTTATTAAGTGGGCTCATTAGGAAAAATGGTGTGCTCCTCTAGAAACTCCCGCAAAAACAAAACATTAAACGGGTGCTTTAGGATGCATTTGTTGTATAAAATCAGATTTTACAGTTTTTATAAAATTGGAAGTTACAAATATTTAAGAAGAAATTATTACTGACTGAATGTTTGAACTAAAAAAACCTAGGCGCATGTGAGAGGAATCAAGAAATTAAAGTTTTATTGGAACTTTCTGATGAACATATGAGCACATTCTAAAAGGACGGGACTTGGACGCGTGGTGTGTAGGCACTAAGGGGAAAAAAAATAACTAGCTGAGGCAACAATGCCATACACCCACACTCATGTGCGCGCAATCTAGATGCACACATGTACCTAGGTGAGTGCAGCACCACGTGCACCTAGGTGCATGTTGCGCTCACCGTGCTCGTGCCCTGGGCGTTCGCTGCCATGCGGCCACGGCGTTCCTTCCGCTTCGTGCGTTTCGTGCGCTCTGCCCCACGCACGGAGTCTGTTTTGTAACGATCCGGATGATCTGCTGTAACATCCCATGATCTGCTCTCTGATTACTTTCCAAAATCTATAAAAAAGACTTCTCTACATAGAGAAAAGACAGTGACAGATTGGAAACGGAGACTAAAAGTCAAAGACAGAGAGAAGCTGTAACGCCCCCAATTCGGCTCTATTTTTTTTTTTCCCTTCCTCAAATAGGGGACGCCACTTAAATACTATAAATAATCCAACAGTCCCATGATCTTGGAATAACCGTAACTACTGTCATGTCGAGATGAATAACCATGCCTGAAACTAAAAGGATTTCATTTATACAGAGAGTTGATTACATAAAATGACACACTGCTCTAAATATTACACAAAAGAGTTAAATACTACAAGTTAAAGCAGTGCCCAGTAAAAAGAAACAAGAACAAGAAGTGCGAAGTACCCAAATAGTATTGTGCTAGTATCCTCTACTCGATCTGGTCAGTGAAGTAAGGATCGTTGTCTGGAACAATCTCCCCTTCTCTACTTTCGTGATCTGGGCTTAAGAAAACCCAAGGGATTAAACCCAGCAAGTAACACAAAAGCAAGAAACACGTGTACTATCACAGTACAAATAAATAAAGGAATAAATAAATTGCGTTGGTACAAACGTGTCCTAAGAATACTAAAAATGAATTGAGTAAGACTATTCATTCAAATAGCAGAAACAAATCATGTAAAGGTGACGAGTGTAAACGAAGTAAATATCAATCATGTTGCATGTGACCAGAACTATGTAAGTCATTCACAAGTTTCGTGTAAAATTTAACAGGTCTATATCATGTTAGTGTTGGAAATGAAACTCAATAATGGATAAAATAGCGCGCAATTTCTCATATTGTACAAGTGCCCGTGCATACCCGAGACCCGGCCTCTGACTCATGGCGCTGAACCATGACACATCGCTAGGTGCTACAAGTCAGACCCCGTTAAATGAAACAAGTAACGGGCATCACCCATATGGTGACTCATGTATCAGACGGTGGCTCAGTACCACCCAGTGCTGCTAGTAAAAAGGCCCTCAGCACCTAATTAAGAAGTTGGCCAACAAGATCCTTATACAATACAATACTTATCTATCCATCATGTAGTTTTTCTCATATTAGTAATGCATATGATATACTTGAATTAAAGGAAACACGTGGACTTTCATGTCAAATTGTATACATATCATTTCACAAGAATCAAGAGTTCAGGAATCAAGATTTGGAATCATGTACACATGTATCATAAGAGTACTTCATGTCATGTAATAAGAATACTAGAACTTGTTATCATGTCGTGTAAATAAAATACTAGAACTTGTTATCATGTCGTGTAATAAAGATACTAGAACTTGTTATCATGTCGTGTAATAAAGATACTAGAACTTGTTATCATGTTGTGTAATAAAGATACTAGAACTTGTTTTCATGAACAATCTTGCCTTCATATATCATGTTGATATTCATATGTCATGTTATCATAAATTCGCGAATCATGCCAAGTGTGTAAATCCGTGTTTCTCTTGAACGCGGAGTTTTTATGCGAGGTTAAAAATCGCCAAATACGAAGCTAAAAATAGCCAAACGAGAAACTAAAAAAATAGCCAAACGGGAAGCAGAAAATAGCCAAACGCGAGGCTAAAAATTGCCAAACGCGAGGCTAAAAATGGCCAAATGCGAAGCTAAAAAAATAGCCAAACGGGAAGCAGAAAATAGCAAACGCGAGGCTAAAAATTGCCAAACGCGAGGCTAAAAATGGCCAAACGCGAAGCTAAAAAAATAGCCAAACGGAAAGCAGAAAATAGCCAAACGCGAGGCTAAAAATTGCCAAACCCGAGGCTAAAATAGCCAAACGCGAAGCTAAAAAATAGCCAAACGGGAAGCAGAAAATTGCCAAACGCGAGACTAAAAATTGCCAAACGCGAGACTAAAAATAGCCAAACGCGAGGCTAAAAATTGCCAAACGCGAGGCTAAAAATAGCCAAATGCGAGGCTAAAAATAGCCAAACGCTAGGCTAAAAATTGCCAAACGCGAGGTTAAAAATTGCCAAACGCGAGGCTAAAAATTGCCAAACGCGAGGCTAAGCCAAAAATAGCCAACATCCGTAAATCAGGTTAAGTATGCAGTCTAAAAATTTTTCTAAGTATGCAGATCCAATATGATGTGAATTTATCCATAAAGAAAAAGGAATCATGTACTCATAATAAAAATCAAATAATTTCCAAGAAAAATCATACATGCTACTTGTACTCAAATACGATTCAAAGAGAGAACAAGAACAAGGTGATACTTGCCTCTATTCCCTTTAATCTCCTCCTTTGTTTTAGTAAAGTCTCCCTTCTATTTCCTTTGCTCAACGAACTAGAAGAACTAAGGGTAAAGAGTGAATTTTTTTTATTTTGTTCTTTTGATAAGAATTCTCTTTGAGAGAATAAGGTTATATATGCCTAAGGGCATTTTGGTCACCTTGTCCTCTAGCCTAGCCCTAAGGCTTCTTGCATGCATGACAAATGTCAACTAGAGTGCCATCTCTCACTCTCTTCTAACAATTCATCCCTACAAAATGCCAAACGGGATGCCCTTAGAAACTAATTAAATTTGAAGGTGTATAGAAAGAAATTTTTAACTTGATAATTTATAATTTAATAAACATGATAATTTTAGGGTGTTACAGAAGCCTTCAGACTTCTTCTTCCTCCTCCAACCAGAGTTTGGTGCTGCAGAATCAAAGCTTCACGTTCGAATCGTCAACAGAAGACGCGAATTTCTTCCACTGCTGCTAAAAATTTCACGAAAAATTAAAAAAGGAAATAGAGTTATCTTTTTTCTCCACTCTTGTAATCTGAATTGAAGTTGTGATTTTTCTTTTCTTTTTGTTGTAATCACTTAAAATGACAATGAAAGGAAATTCCTCGAATTCGGACATACATGGTGTTTTTTGAAAAACAAGCATTGCATCATTTTGGAAAAATGAACATATTCGCATATTAAGCCTTCGATTTATTAACAAAAGGTAAAAATAAAATTTATAAGCAAATAAGTATTTCTCACTAAAAAAAACTAGTCACAATTATTTTATAAATTTATGAAAATCCTTATAATTATATAAAAACTAGTTAATAAAATGTATTTATGAGAATTCTTATAACTAAACTAGCTTTTATCTCACATTTAATTTAAGGGTTAATTATAGTTAGACCCCCTGTAGTATTGAGAATGTGTTACTTAACACCCCTGAAGTTTAAAACTCTCAAAAAACTCGTTGGACTTAGTTATTTTCACTCTCTTTTTTTACTAAAGTGCACTCTTGTCCCTCAAATTCCTATTCTACTCTCATCCCTCTTTTTAACCAACACACTTATTAAAGGAAGAGATAATGGTAGAATATGAATTTGAGGGATAAGAGTGCACTTTAATAAAAAATGAGAGTGAAAATAACTAAGTTCAGGGGGTTTTTTGAGAGTTTTAAATTTCAGGGGTGTTAAGTGACACATCTCCGATACTACAGGGGGTCTACCTGTAGAATTATGAAAGTCTCTTGTTGCGAGAAATTTTTCTTCTCTTCATATATATTTTCCTATAGCTAAATTATTCAGCGCTAGAAAGCACTACAAGGTGCTTTAATAAAATATTAATTGTTACAAATAATTTTTTTAATAAAATACTATATTTATTGTTACCTTTTTGCAAAAGTTTAATTAATTATATATTTTTTAACTTACTTTTTTATTTATACTCTGGTGCTTGAGATGCTTTATTCAAAATTTTTCGTCGCTTCTATTGAAAGAGGAAATTTTTTTATTATTTATTGGATAAACTTATAGAGAGATTTAGAGAGACATAGTATTTAAGTTTTGAATAGAATTATTAGAGTTTTGAGAGAGATGTAGAGAGAAACATAATCGGAAACGTTCTAAATATTTAGCAACAAACTCCTAATAAAAACGTTCTAAATATTTAGCAACAAACTCCTAATAAAAATGAACTTTTTCAAGAGGTGTACAAGATTGCATCTATCAAGAACTTGCCTATAAAATAACAATTTACTATTTATCTTACTGAACTAATCTCATATAATAAACCACATACTATGTAGAAGAGAATAATCATAGAATAATGAATATGGGTAGTAAAATTTTATATGCATTAAATTTTTGATTAATTATAGTTTGCGATCCATTCATAGGGATGTACGAACACGGCGGACTTCAATCGAGTCGACCGGTTCTGATCAGTTTCTGTTAGAGTTCGATCGAAGTATGTAAACCGAAACTAATTAGAAGCATTTGCAACTTATTATGACTGATCTGTGCACCCTGTTCAGATCCACCAAAAGTTATCGATCAACGAAAGCAGCCTCTCACTCTCTATCTCTCACTTTCTTCAGTTTTCATCCTCTTTTATAGTCACCAACATCTCTAGATTGACTTAAATCCATCGAACTATGCCTTTTTGGGTAATTTTTTGGACGGGATATCCCTCAATTTTGAGATTGAATGCTAAAATTGAGAGCTTTTTGAATTTTATATATAAAAATGTAAATTTATTATCAGTGAATGAAAATTTCCTAACTTAACAACATACATTAACCAACCTGTACACAAAAAACATTTTTGATAAATTAATATGTTGAATGGTTACTTGATTAGATTTAGAATTTTTTTTTTGCTACTCCGGAATTGAGAGTTAATTATTCCAAAATATCATTTTTTTTTGCATTACTGAAGGTGAGACGCTAGCTCAGGAAAAATTACGTAAACTAGTGGCAAAAATATAGTAATCCAATATTTTTTTTTCACATTTTTATTTAATTAGGATCTCCGCGTTCTTAACTTTAATAAGATTAAATATTTATAAATTTTAAAACTCATTTACACTTTCATCAAGTGTTACAAAATGTTTATTTATTGGAAACCATTAAAATTTGTAACAACTTAATGGATGATCAAATTAAAACTAATAATAAGAAATTGGATATGAATGAATCCCAAAATATCGATATTATAATCCAAAAGAAATTTTTTTAAAAAAGTTAATGAAGGAATGTCTATATGATCCGATGGATTGCGTAAGGAAAGTGGTAGTAACGGAATCGGGAAAAGTATATCGAAAAGACAGTTTTTTTCTATTATATTAGTATTAGTTAATGATTCCGGCTCGGTGAGTCTCTTCTTACGTGATGAACTGTTGACACTAGTCCTGGAGACAGTGAAAATGAATTGCATGATAAATTGCATGCATGGATTTTCAGCTCATTTCTATTTTTTTTTTTTTTTTTTTTTTAATTTTTTCTGCAGTAAAGAAACAAAAACTAAATAATATATGGGAGTAAAGATATTATAAACACTCTCCCTTCAAATCCTAAACCCACTCGTCTCTTCTTATCCAAAAACCCCAAACCATAGGAAAAAATCCCCCCCAAAAAAAAAAAAAAAAGAAAAAGAAAATCCCTTACAATGTCATATTTTCTATCATCTCCTCTCAAATTCCCCCCAAATTCCCCTCTCTTCTCCCCAAAACCCCGCCAATTCCCCCTCACCTTCGCCATCTCCACCGCCAAGCGCAAGCCCCGGCGCCGGAAGCAGGCGAGAGACGACGAGCCCTCCTCCAATGGAGCTGCCGTCTCCTCCATCGAGCGGAGCTTGCGTTTCACTTTCATGGAGGAGCTCATGGACCGGGCCCGAGCCCGTGATGCCTCGGCCGTGTCGGACGTCATCTACGACATGATCGCCGCCGGCCTCAGCCCCGGCCCGAGGTCGTTTCACGGTCTCATCGTGTCCCATTGCCTTTCCGGCGATGTGGAGGGATCGGTAATTACACTTGATTTCTTGAAAAAAAAAATGGAAAAGCTTTGATTTTTATGCAATGAGGTGGTGGATTCAGATGCAGTCGCTGAGGAGGGAGCTGAGCGCGGGTCTCCGGCCATTGCACGAGACGTTTGTGGCGTTGGTTCGGCTGTTTGGGTCGAAAGGGCTTGCGACTAGGGGGCTGGAGATTCTTGCTGCGATGGAAAAATTGAAATTTGATATCAGAAAAGCTTGGCTAGTTCTTGTTGGTATGTTGTTTCTTTAAAAATTAAAAAAATTAAAAAAATAAAAATATATTTTTTCAATTCATCTTCTCTAAGATTCATTAGACTCCTATTTGTGAATGCAGAGGAGTTGGTGAGGAACCGGTTTTTGGAGGATGCAAATGCTGTCTTTTTGAAGGGTGCTAAGGGAGGACTAAGAGCCACGGATGAGCTTTACGATCTCTTGATTGAAGAGGACTGCAAAGCTGGGGACCATTCGAATGCTTTGACTATCGCCTATGAGATGGAGGCTGCGGGGAGAATGGCCACCACATTTCATTTTAATTGTCTTCTGAGCGTACAGGTACAGGATAATACATTCCTTCTTTTTTTTTTATTTATGACAATTTATGTTTTGACTGGTGTTTGCAGGCCTAATCTTCATATTGCTACTACCTAATTTCAATCATGCATAGAATTTTTGTTTCCCTTGGAACAAATTTATTGTGACGCACTGGTGACACATTGTTGCTTCAAAATAACTGCTACGCTTGCAGAATTACTACTTACTACTTAATATGCATACAGTTAGCAAGTAATAGTGGATAATTTGATAGCAGTTAATACAAATAACGAATCTCGAACCTTGATACCTGTTTTATTTGCTATTATCTGCTCTGAACATCTATACTCATATATGCAGTTTTTTTTCGTTCTTACAGAAACAATAAATCTTGCCCCATGTATACTATCGGCTATGATGAAAGTAGCAAACCATATTCAATACATCATGTTCAAATTTATTGCACACTATTTAGAGTCTCAAAATTGTTTTATGATAATCCTTTTAGCAGTGCTCTTTGGCTTTGAAGATCCCTATTTCAAATGGTCTCCTACGTTTATTGCCAAGCTGCCATTTGCCTATAGCTTCTCCCCATTCAGTTTCTCTTTAGTCCATATGAAATATGATTCTTCTTTCATGCTTTTTTTGACTATTAAGAGTAGTATTCTGTATGCACCCCCTAATTCTAACAATCAACTATAACATGGCAACATGAAACACAAGATATTTAATGAGATTAGGTACTGTAATATATCAACCATAGTGGTTTAGTTGGAAGCTAAAATTAAGAAATACTCCTAGAAAGATAAAACAATGCAAACTAATAATGACTATCCCAAAGGATGTATATTGTATCTAATAACAAACTCATGGACTGATAAGTTCTGCCCTTAATTAACATAAAGAAATTCATAAACATCCAAGTTTCTAGGCTTTTAAATGGTATTCAAAACTTGAGCCCGATAAAAGTTGATCACATAGGTTAAGTCCCATTTATGTTTTATCGTCGATACGATGGGTGTGGGTTCAACTTCTGCAGCGATCACACCTTTAGAAATCACCAAAAATCTCAAAGAAGCAAGCCTCACCAACTTCAAAATCACCTACTCAAGAATGCGAAGGAAAGTTTGATCGTTCTGAATGTCTTAATATTGAGATTCCCTGTCAAACAACAAGCATCTTTCTTAAAGAATTGTCAGCAATAGAATGACCGTAAAAAGGGGGGAATGTAGAGACGTAGAAGCAAGCAAGAGGAATAAGTGAAGGTAGAGGGAAAAGATCTTAACAGGCGAAGAGGTAAGAATATGAGTACAACCGACTGTATAGAGCTTTTATCATCCTCAAGCTATCTTGAATCTGATTAGGTGTTTATCACCAGTTTCAAACAAGACATATTTGTTGACAGGGCAAAATTGATGAGGAGGGGGCTCACATCTTGCCAATATCTCAAAAAATCCAAATAGAATCAAAGTGGATGGAGATTTTAAATCTAATCAAATCCAAATTAAATCTGATCTAATCAAATTGGAGATTCTGCCAAATCTTTTCTTGGTCAAATCAAGACCAAATTCATCGAACCAAATCAAATTAGATTAAATCAAATATTTGATGAAGACTGCAGTATATTTCCATCTCTATTTATAAAACAGGTGATCCACCTAATTTATACCTATAAATAGATGTTATAAGACATTGTGGAAGTCACCTATGGGGAGACCTAAGGTCACGTGCTTAGGCATGTTCATAAAAATTAGCAAACTGATTATCGCAATGCTGCTTAAGAAAAATTAGTAAACTGGCCATCGCTATGCTGCTCCCATCTCTGTCGGATGGTCAACGAGAATCGAAGCAAATCTCATAGCCACATGAAGAGCCCACTACTTTTGTAAAAAGAAAGATGAATATATAAATCTCTCTTCTTGTTTTCTATTTTTATTGTAAATTTTTTCATTGTAATTTTGAGAATATTGTAATTTAATGTCAGTGACAATGAAGAGAATCCAAAAATTTCACTGAAACCAAAATGACGACCACAATGGGAGAACTATTTTTAGAAAGTGTGGTGCAATCCGATGCTCAAGATGGGAGTGACATTCGATGTTTTGACTAATGACGGTTCTAGCTTCTGCAGAGGATAGACTCTCAAGCCCACTATTTTTCATGGACACTTTGACGTTGTATCCAAATCTTGCAACGGGCTCCGAAAAAAAATTATTTTTTTCTCCTCTCACTTCAGCGGTTTAAGATGACGGCAACAAAGATGTTTGATAAAAAGCCTATGACAAAGTCTTCATCTTTGACGGAGATGCAAAGGAAAAGCAGGAGAGACCAATGTCCAAGGTGAAGGAAGTGGCGAGCTTCTCGCCATACTTGAAGCTAGTGCCAAGCTCACGGGCAACGGAAAAAGTATTCCCATCACTGGACTT
Source organism: Dracaena cambodiana (assembly GCA_036321105.1). Lineage (NCBI taxonomy): Eukaryota > Viridiplantae > Streptophyta > Magnoliopsida > Asparagales > Asparagaceae > Dracaena > Dracaena cambodiana. Next base: position 5,277,031 of record JAYEPQ010000002.1, on the reverse strand, counting down.
CTCTCAAACACCTGCACAAGAATTGATTGCAAAGGGCCAGTGAGCACGGCGCCTCCTCTCCCTAGTCTACTCCCTCTCCCCTCTGATCCAATGCATCACCAGCTTCGTCTCCATGGACCTCTTGGCCAACTCTCTCTTTGCTGTCGGCGCATCACCGATGATGGTCCACGCCCTTGCCGATATTCCTGATTACACTATATTCCTGATTACACTGAGAAATCCGAGGGGCTCCACGTCAACATCGGCACCCTCTCTAACGGCTGACTATCCTCCATGTAGGCTGCGAAAGAGACCACCGTCAGAAATGGGCAGCCGTGGGTTCTCGAACTAGTTGCAGTTTGGGTATCAGACTTCATAAGAGAGGCTTGCTTGGGGCTAGGGGTGCCGAGGCCTATTGTTAGAGGGACATGCTATATTGTGTTCTCTTCTTGATTTGGATTTCAAATAATATGTTGCGTGCTACTGCCGGCCAGTCGGGCCTTCACATCCTCCATGAGATTGTCCACCGTATCGTCATGTACATCTTGGGTCTCAAAAGCCTCTGCCCTCCAAAGAGGTAGAGCTGACTGTGTGCAAGCAGGAGAATGCTATCTTCTCTACCCTAGATGTGTATATGATGCATTTGCAACTTCCAGAGTTTCTCAGAACTCCTCTGAACTCTCGAACTCTCTGTGCTTGCAAATAAAAAGTTTGCATATTGGTATCGGGGAGTTCTTGTCATTTACTTAACAACCAACCTCATCAACAAATCTCCACCTCACGTTTCTGAAGTTCATGGTTTCTCTCTGTTCCAAACAACAGTTGCAATTTCATAACTTTGTCTTGTTGCATACAGTGCCTGTCTTGTATGAGAAGTATGAGGATAAAGTTGACGCCTTTGGTGAGAAGGTGATTGCAGAGTTCCAAAAAAAAAAGTTTATGTTTCAATACCAAGATCCCAAAGGGTACCCGTCCCTCATCAATGAGATCTTGGAGGCGGTCGAGGGCAGTGATGCCGATGCGAAAAGCAATGTGATGAATAATGCAGAGGTGCTCCTCCTAAATGGCGAGTCCATTTCGCCCCCTTTCTTCTTCCGCTCACCATCGCCATCATTTCCAATAGTGCACTGCTTGTTGGGAGACACGCAGGCCAGTGGTTGGGAGTGCTATGACATCCCCATCATTTGCGAGTCCTACCTTGGCGATAATCCCTACGTTCGCATGACGAGGGCGGTGTACAACAGAGTGCAACATTTCCACACGACTGCTCAAGATGTTTTGTTAGCAGCCGAGCAGGATGCAAGGTTTAAGAATATGGAGATTTGCTAGACCTGTGGCAAGCTCAAGAATGTTTGCCAAGTGCGCTTGCTGAAACTCGGTTACGGGCTCCTTGTCCAGGTCCAAGAGACGACGATGGTTATCAACGACTCGGTCCTGAAGAGCAATGTGAATCGGGAGTACTTTGCCGAGGTGCATGATCGAAAGGCTAGAGTTGGTATAGATTATGAGTCATCTTATGGAAAACAACACCCAAATGACACAATCCTAAAGCTTCAGAGAACAGGGGGTTTCGAATACTGGATCTCCAATCACTATGACTGTTGGTCGTACAACTCTTCGACAAATTTGGAGAAACCATCGATGAGAGCACAGTTGATCAATGTAACTACTGCAGTTCTCTCCACCGACTTAAGGAGTTTGGCAATATCTCATGTGGCAAAATAATTGCCACCAGGGCATTAATTTTCTATCATTGTAGTTCGATGTTACGGAGCTTCTTGAAGCCATTCGGTCAAAGAGGTTAATCTTGCATTTTGTATAATGGCGATCGTTTGAATTCTCTACACAACATGCATACAAGGAATGTGCAGACATACTTGATCGTACATGCTAAGAGACTAGCGATGTTTGGCTTTGAACATGGATTTTATTCATCCGCTTCCTGTTTGACGAAATGCCTAGTAGGGAAAAACATCGAGATCGAGACATGGTCAAGTCTTCCCGGGCCGGCTATGGATGGCCTACTCGTGGACGGTTTACATGCAGAGCACCAACGGTGGTGGCATCCATTCATGGGGATTGCTGCCATACAACAGCCCATAGCAAAAACCTAGGACACAACCCTAAAAATCCTCTCTCAAAAAGGCGCATAGGCCTCATCTCCAAAGTAGCAGAGCAAGTTCTATTACATGCATTGGCGCCTCACTTTGTCAAATCCCCAATTTTGGGATTTAATCCGAGGATTGGACATGGGATCCATGCCCTCTTAGAAACCCTTATTGCTAATCTCCACATCAAACTAAATTGCCAGTATGAGCTTGAGGCTGCAGTGGCAGCAGAACCTATATCTAGCTTGGCATCTGGCAACCTTACACCAGCTCTTCATCTGCTTCAATCAGAGTCTGATAGTGCACTCCTAGAGGTAGAAAAAGACATGAAGCAAATGACGTGGAGAAAGTAAAACCAAGTTCAAGAGTGAACTCAAAATCACCGCAAGAGAACACTCCAGGATTTAGCTAAATTTGCCAGGACACGAAGTTACACCCGCATATAACGCGAGGCTAAACCCGTGTAAAGTCATCCAGATGGAGCACTATGTCAGTGTAGAACGCGAGGCTATGTTTGCAGCTGAAACACGAGTCTAATTCAGTGCACGAGGCTAAACCAGCGCACGAATCAAATGCAATGGCTAGGTTAAGTCGGCGCACAAGTCTATCCTCGCGTATAACGTGAGGTTAAATCTGCCTAAAGTAATTCGAACGCGAGATTATGCTCGCGTACAACGCGAGGCTAAACCCCACATATAAGTGAGGCCAAGCCAGCATAAAGTTATTTAGATGCGAGGCTAATTCAAGAACAAGCCAGCGTAAAGTCATCTAGATGCGAGGTTAAGTCGAGACCAAGCCAGCATAAATTTATCCAGAAACGAGGTTATGCCCGTGTATGAAGCCAGCGAACGATGCAAAGCTATGCTAGCATAGATCACGAGGCTACGCAAGCACAAAAACGAGGCTAATCTCACAAACTATCTGCCTAGTGCAAAAATACCAAAATGCGAGGCTAAATGTCAGCCTTGCACAGAAGAACAAGAATGCGGGGCTAAGTGTTAACTGTCAAAATGCGAAGCTGTAAGTGTTAGTCTTGTACAGAAGAACCAAAATGTAAGGCTATGCGCGCATGCAACGCGAGGCCAAATCAGCATAAAATTCTTTAAAACGCAAGGCTAAACCCCACGTACAACGCAAGGTCATGTCAGCGTAAAATGCGAGGCTAATCTTGCTGCAAGAATGTGAAGTAAATTCAGCGCGAGGCTAAGCTAGCGTGCATGGATAAACCCAGTACGGGAGACTAAGCCAGCGTACAAAACTCATTAAGAGTACAAAAGTGAATATAAATACGAGGCAAAAATTCAGTCCCGCATAGTTTACTACGAAGAAAAAAGTAATCTACTACCACATGATGAACTTCATGGACAGCCAAACAAATTCCATGCGGGGGGTGGGACTCACATCTAGCCAAACAAGGATACATATGAAGCTAGAACGTAAGGTTATGCTCGCATACAACGCGGGGTTAAGCCAGCGTAAAGATCGCGAGGCTAGTACCTGTGAACAACGCGAGACTATGCAAAGCAAAGGCAGCGTAAAGTCATTTAAACGCGAGGCTATGCACGCAATTGGAATATGAAGCTAAATCAGTGTGCGAGGCTAAGTCAGCGTTCGTGGATAACTCAGTGCGTGAGGGTGAGCCAACGTAGAGAACTCATTCAAAGTGCAAAAGTGAATAGAAACGTGATGCTAAGTCTAAGCTCTGCGTATAAGTTCCAAAAGAGCAAGGCTAACCTGCAACCCCGTGTAAAACATTTGAAATGCGAGGATAACACTTGCGTAAGAATAGCAAAATCAGAGACTATCTTGCAGTTTGTGTGATTTTTGTAGCTGGAAGAAATACAGAACACAAGGCTAATTTGCAATATGGCGTAAAACCTCATTACGCGAGGCTAAGCTAGCGCGCGATGAACACAGCACGCGGGGCAAATCCAGAGCATGAGTCTAATCCAAACCGTAAAGAAGTCCAAAATGTAAAGCTAACTCTCTGCACTGCATAAGAAGTCAGAACACGAGACTAGCTCTCAGCCCTGCGTAAACTTTAATGAAGAAGGTGGTCAATTGAATCCTCATCGTGGTTGTGGGACCCACGTCCCGTAAACATTGTATACAACGCAAAACTAAACTCTGCATACAATGCAATGCTAAGCCAGCGTAAATTCATCTAAACGCGAGGTTATGCCCGCGTTGAGTGCAAAGTTATGCTAGCAACTAAAATGCAAAGATAATTCAGTGTGCGAGACTAAGTCAGCGCACAAATCTAACTCAGTGCGCGAGGCTAAGCCAACACACAAGTCCAATCCTGCGTATAACGCGAAGTTATACTAGTCCAGTCACGAGGTTAGCCAGCTTAAAATGCGAGACTAAGCTTGCAGCTATAAGGCTAAACTTGCATTCTGAATGCAAAACAAATATCACATAACACCATCAAAGCCGTAAATTTTGCAATTTTTTGGTACTTTTCATTGGGGTCAATTCTACAAGAAAATCAGAATCTGTATAAATTTTATAAAATCAGAGACCAGAGAACCCTTAGATGGTTGGGACATATTACAATTCCTACTTCTCGTAGTAAGTAGGGATATAACTACTTCTCACATGGGGTGGTGATACATTAAAATCCCTACTTTTTTAGAAACACTTTGCTGAATTTTAATACGATTTTCAAGGAACAACCTTGACAATTGTCCTCCGATCGTGCAAGAAGAAGAGTTGTCGTAGGAGTTGGGGTAGTACTAATATTTTCTCACAAATATGTGATCCCTCTGGGGGTGCTCACTTACTGAACCATGCACAAACGACGTGACAGAGTACAATGCGCTCATAATCAATTTTTAAATAGCTCAGCAGTTGGGGAGAAGCATCTCAAGGTATATAGCAATTTGAAGCTTATCGTTGACCAGATGACTAGAGAGTACGAGATTAACATGAAGTCCTTATGCTCTATTATCAAGTGGCAATCAAAATGGCCAATAAATTTGAAAAGTTGTACATCAATCATGTGCCGCGACAAAAGGATATGTATGAAGATGCCCTTGCGCCACTTTGTCGCGACTTTGGCGCTGCTACCTGAGTCAAGTAAGCGCGTCACTATTGGGAGTCGCAATCTTCTTTGTCCTAAAACAGTTTTGGAGACAGATAAAGTGCACCAAATTGGGTTGAGTCCTGAGCCCCTAAAATGGCGCTTTTCATTTATAAATTGCGCACCATATGACATATTTTCGGAAGATCCAAAAAAAGTGGCCTCAGTAAAGAAGGCAACTAAATGTTACTATGATGCAGTGCTACAAACCCTGTACCACAAATCACTTGATGATATCCTACTTTGCCATCTCTCAAAGAAGGAAACTCGAGAAGTGTTTGGAGAAACTCATGGCAGGACTTGTAGGGCTCACCAGCCATGGCCAAAACTTTAAGTTCGCATAAGAAGAATTGGCTACTTTTGTGCAGATGTTGTGGCATGTGCCAGGCATCGCAAGCTCACCCAGTGCATGCCAACTTCATATGCAAAGTGCTAAAGTATCTGCACAGCTTCAGGCCAATCACTCCGCCCTCATCCAAAGACATCAGTTTATACTGGTGACAACCAATTACACCTTCAAATGGGCTAAAACAGTCCATATGAGAAAAGTTAAAATGATTCGTCAAGTAATATGATCTACCGCTTTGACGTAGCTCAACAGATTATCCATGATAGCTGGCCCCAATTTGCCAGTGAGGACCTCTCACGATTCTGCAATAAGTTCAGAATCCAAATTGTTGCCTCAACACTGTAAAGTCTGGCAAGTAATGGTCTAGCTAAAGTTTTCAACAAGATCATTATGAAGTTCCTCCAAAAGTTTCTCTTCAAGTCTATGCGATTGAGACGAAAACTTGGGAGAATGTCTGTAGGCTAAACCTGCACTCTGACTGAAACTATACAATTTTCTTTGGTGTATGGCCACGAGATCATCTTGCCTTTTGAAATCCAAATTCCATCTCTACAAGCTTTGTTAGCCACAACAATGACAACCGAAAACATTGGCAAAGGCTTCAAGAATTAGAAGCATTGACGAAGATCGCTGAGAAGCACAACAGCAAATCCAAATTTATTAAGCACGCATCTCAAAAGCATTCAACCCATAAGACCATAAACAAATTCAAACCCCAAATAGAAAGGACCCTCCGCAGTAGAGATAGTCTACTTGAATAGAGTTTACCATCTAATCAATTAAGATGGCTTCACCCGAAGGCCACAATGGCCAAGAGGAGAGGAAATTGAAATCCTCACCATCCCTATAATACTAGGGGTAAAAGTATAAATGTCAATAGTCCACAAAAGACAATGGGAAGAGAAAACATTTGGCCTGTAAGCCCAAGTAAATTCCTCGACAACTCACCATGCTAAGGAGAATAGCATGGCTAACCTAATGCAAACAACGATTGGTGAAGGCACCCTAAATCCGTTTATAGCTGGGGTGTGCTAAAAATCCCATGACATATTTGTCACAGTAAACCCATAGCTACAAAAGCAAAGGGGAGAGGAAATCAAATTCTCGATAACTCACCATACTGATAGGAATAGTATGGTTAGCCCAACGCAAATGGCGGTTGGTAAAGTCATATCAAATTCGTTGATAGTTGGGGTTTGCTAAAATCTCACGACAAATTTGTCATAGTATCGTCCTATAAGGATATATCATTGTCCAATGCTACGAAAGCAAAGGGAAGATAACAAGCTTCTCATCAACCTATCATGCTAAGGGATAAAGCATGAATTGTCCAATGCTACGAAAGCAAAGAGAAGAGAACAAGTTTCTCTCCAACTCCTCATGCTAAGCTAAAAAGCATGAACCACCCAAACCTGTAAAGGCAAAGGGGAGAGGAATTCAAATTTTGGACAACTTATTATGCTGAGGTAAAAAATATGAACCACCCAAAACCGTAAAGGTAAAGGGGAGAGGAAATCAAATCCTCGATAATCCATCATGCTGAGGTAAAAAGCATGAATAATCCAAAGCCGCAAAGACAAAGGGGAGAGGAAATCAAATTCTCGACAACTCATTATGTTGAGGTAAAAAGCATGAACGATCCAATGCTACGAAAGCAAAGGGAAGAGGAAATCAAATCCTCGACAACCCATCATGCTGAGATAAAAAGCATGAACAACCTATATCCGCAACGACAAAGGGGAGAGGAAATCAAATCCTCGATAACTCCTTATGCTGAGGTAAAAATATGAACCGCTCAATGCCGATATGGCAAAGAGAAGAGGAAATTAAAATCCTCTCCAACCTATTATGATAGGGAGTAATCTCCAAACAACCCAGCACTTTTGAGGCAAGGGGCAAGAGGAGGCTTAAGATCCTCGACTGATCCTGTTATACTGAGGATAGAAATAACCCACTGTCGAAAAGGCAAAGAGAAGAGGGAACGTTTGGCATTTAAGCCCAAACAACTCGTGATGTTGAGAGAAATAGTATGGCTAGTCCAATGCAAATGGCGATTGGTAAAGGCATGTCAAATCCGTTGATAGTGGGGGTTTGCTAAAAATTCCGTGAACCTGTCATGTTAAGATTTTATTTCTGACAGCGAGATTCGAACCATTTCACCCATATCACCTCAGTACAATCAAATCTGTCATGTTAAGCTCTTAGCTCTGACAGCGAGATTCGAATTATCTCACCCATATAATCTCAAAACGATCAAACCTATCATGTTAAGATTTTACCTCTGACAACGAGATTTGAACCCATCACAACAAACACTACGCCACTTGATCATAATACGATCACTGGCTCTGTCTGGCAACCATGCGAGCCACTCTATAATCCTAATCCGATTATCTTGGTATGTCTAACCCTGTCATCTCTACAAGTTTAACAGTACACCTCTACTGAAACTCCATAGGTATGTTTAATAGTATACATCTACCTATGAATCTTTGATCCTAACACGATCACTGGCTCTGTCTGTCAGCCAGGTGAATCATCGGCTTTGTCTGTCAACCAGGCGAGTCATTGGCTCTGTCAGCTAGGCGAGTTACTCTTTCGACCTTAATTCAATTATTCCGACTTTGTTTGTCAACCAAGCAAGTCACTTTGTCATTTCAAACTAATTATCTCGGCTCTGTTTATCAACCAGACGAACCAATTTGCAAACTAGTTCCCATCATTACTCACATTACAATCAAAACACTCAGCTTGCTAAGGTATCTCCACACCCTTAGCAAGTTCCATCTTCCTTAATTAATCCACCAATCAACCATTCTTCCCAAGTTCGCTTAATGTCGCCCGTTCACTCCAATCTCAACACCATCTTCAAAATCATCACGTTACAATTAACTTTCGCCAATTCCATCACTACAATCAAACATAGCACAAAAGCTTAGAGTGATGCATTAAATTCAAGGTTACCGAAATATTTTTTTATTCATGATTGCAGAACAAAAGAAGCAACAAGGTGCAAAATTCATTATCCATTGCAAAACATAAATAGAGCTAAAAAAATCAAAATAAAGAAAAAGATCGGAGTTTTTTTACTTTTTAGCTTTCCCGAAAGCCTTCTGTCTCTCCTACATCACCTTCAAATTCCATTGGCGAATTTCTTCAGCAACAATCACGATGATTCGGCTCTACCTCATTGACGGTTATTCACTCGGCAGTTTGAGTGCGAGTCTTCCATAACCTTATTTCTTATAATTATCTCCTGTTGGATTGGAGCCTGTTGATGGTTTTAATCTTCATAGCACAATAGAAGCACAAAGCTAATAGCTTCGAGTGATAAAACTAGGTAATCTCAGGTGAATATTAAGAAGATCGATCAAAGGATGTCCTCAAAGTACTACATCAACAAGTCACTCAAAACTGCTACATTAATGATCACCTCTGGTAGTCATTGATGATTTAATTGTTGTTATACTATAATCATTGAATAACTCATTGATCAATGAATGGTTCAAGCCTATGACAAAATCACAATAAAGAAATCAGAAGTATTTCGAAACTCATTACAAACTAATGACGAGATTTCAAAAACTTTAGAGGGGGTCTTGTTGATAAGGAAAAATTGATGAGGAGGGGCTCCACATCTGCCAATATCTCAAAGATTCCAAATAGAATCAAAGTGGATGGAGATTTTAGATCTAATCAAATCCAAATTAAATCTAATCTAATCAAATTAGAAATCTCAGAGATTCTTCCAAATCTTCCCTTGGTCAAATCAAGACCAGATTTATTGAACCTAATCAGATTAGATTAAATCAAATATTTGATGAAGATTGCAGTATATTTCCATTCCTATCTACAAGGAAGGTGATCCATCCAAGTTATGCCTATAAATAGATGTCATGAGGCATTGTGGAAGTCACCTATGGGGAGATCCAAGATCACGTGCTTAGGCGCGTTCATAAAAATTAGTAAACTGGCCGTTGCCATGCTACTCAAGAAAAATTAGCGAACTAACCGTCGCTATACTGCTCCCATCTATGTCGGATAGTCAATGAGGATCGAAGCAAATCTCATAGGCACGTGAAGAGTCCACTACTTTTTAAAAAAAAAAGATGAATCTATAAATCTCTCTTCTTATTTTCTATTTTTATTGTAATTTTCTTTTCATTATAATTTTGAGAACATTGTAATTTAATGTCAGTGACAATGAAGAGAATCCAAAAATTTCACCGAAAACAATATTCAGTATGCCCTAATTCTTTCAAATTTAGAACTGTAGTCTTCAAAATTCGGGTACCAATTCAATTCCCCAAGTGCATATATTTCCTCAAATATCTTTTACTTGATTAGTATAAGTAGTTGCCATAACATTGCGATCCCTTTTATTGACAACCAGTCTATCTACACTGTACAATCACTAGTTTTAAAAAATTTAGTCTAGTCTGATTGTGTAGCCAGCAGTTATTACTCAACAGTATTTTTGAGTTAAAAAAATCTTGCAATAGTTGGATAGAGAAACATGTTGTCCGGAGAGTGGCAATATTAGACCTCATTTTATCTTGTCAGAAAGGGGGAAAGGAAATGGAGGGAGATGAAGATGAGACGCTGGTTTTTATGAAGTCTTGAAAATAAACTCCAAACAATTTCATCCATTGTTTACTGAATTTTATTGAACACGAGGCTTGAAATGCTTCTGGGATATGTGCTACTGTTGCAATGAAATCATGCTATTATCATAATTTTATTATTTGATTTGTCCTTGAACACCTGGGCCCCCTAGTGGTTTAGTGTCCAAATAAAATCTGAATTTTGAAGCATCCAGGTAACACTATCAAAAATTAGTTATACAGTGGATACAGTGTCCAGTTATTGTTATTTTAATTATATAAATTATACTACGAAATGGTGAATTCTTTTGTGTGTACAAAAATGTTTTTGTTCGTCAGTCAGTGTAACTTCTGTATGAAATTTCTGGTGTGGCAATACTCAGAACCTTGGAACTGTCCTGTGTGCGTGCTTGTACACTGCCTAACTTATTGAGGTATAATGCAGGCGACTTGTGGGATACCTGAAATAGCTTTTTCCACATTCGAGAACATGGAATATGGGGGTGAAGGTATACTCTTTCTTCTTTCTTCCTTTAATGTGTTATACCTGTAGCAACAGTAGCATTCTTCATAATGATTGCCCTATATTCTGTCTTGAATCACTTAGTTAAAGTTTTATGGGCACGCGAAAGGTGGAGGTATTTTCCCATTTGAGGCAACTTTAGCTTTCTTTTATTGTAGCTTTTCAGATTTTAATCTAGAATAAATTTGTGTTGAATCGTTGATAGCTAATGGCTGTTCTAGTTGAAAAAGCTGGATTTTTATACCCTGCTTTGTGAAAACAAAGCTTAGTGTATGCTTTAAGAATTTTTTTTTTCTGGATAGGTAGTAGCCCTGGGGACAGCTTCCTGAGCAACAAAAAAATAGACATTATTTGCCATACTTTTAAAAGGTACCTAAGAGTGTAACCTAATTCCGTCCAAAAAGAATTAAATAATTTAATTCCATTGATGAGTTGGAGTTAGATTGCTTGGCCATTAGACCTTTTTCTATATTGCCTATGGTAAGCCTATGCATCCTAACCGAAGATGCGTAAAGTAATTACAACAATGCACTTGTGTACGCTAGCTGTTCAAGCAAATTCACACTGGTGAATTACAATTATTGATCCAGTTATGATATCTGCATCCAAATCTAATGCCGTTAAGTGCACAGTCTATCCAAAACTGAACCTATAACTATAAACATAGTAGCATCTGGATTTGATCCATATCGTGGAAGAAAAGTGGTCAGATTCAGTTTTTCCTTTTTTTTTTTTCTTTGTGATAAGAAATCAAACCAGAAGAATGATTCGTTGATGAATTGATGCTGTCCATCCACCTTCAGTGTACAAGAAGCAAGATATTGAATGACACTTAAAGTGGTAATGGGGGAGGAGAACCTGCAGTTTAACATGGAAAAAGTGACACATTTATTTTTGAAAGATGAATCTTGTGTTATTATTTTGGAAGTTGTAAATAAAAATGATTGGCCTAGTGATTTCTATGTCATTTAGTCTTGGGCAGTGTTTTTGTCTTAAATAAACTTAACTTTTAGCTATTAGACAAAAAGGAAAAAAAAGGACTCAAGCTTTTTATACCAAGAGCTTGAGTATAGATAATCAGGTCTTGTAATCCATATCAGAATCCAACCCATAAGTAATTCAGGTACTAATTTTTTGAATCCAACTGTGGAAAAATTGTAACTTTGCGGTCTGATTGGTGGGTTGCGGTGTGCCATTTACCACTGTAGTCGACATTGTTTCATCATAATTTCTATCCTATAATATTTAATTAGACATCTTATTAGTCTGCATTGTTCATCATAATTTCTATATCCTATAATATTTAATTAAAGTCATGCAGTTTGAGACATCTTACTCATGCAATAAACTAAGTGTTGTAGAATGGATTTTTTTTTTTCTAGTGATGGAACAAGTAGAAGTAGAAGTTAGGATTTGTAGTATACTTTATCCCAACCAAAAAATTTGTGTCTCCTGTGTAAGCATGGTACCAATGGCTAGCACCTATAAATCTTTTACCTTTGTTCACATTAAAGTAAATACAAGAGGAAATCTGTTGTGCCATTTTCTTGACGGGAACAAAATGTTTTATTAATCACTTTACTGTTTTATTTTATTTTTCCATATATATATATATATAACAAAAAATAAGAAAATAATTGTGTTCTTATGCTTAGGTAGTGTTTCAAAAAGCGTGAGCCAATTCTGGGTATTTATGGTGGAGTGTATTACCTAGACCATTCTAGGCACATGCTTAACCAAAGTGTCTTGAAGCCCATCTATTCAAGTGGCCTTATAGTCTTCTTTAATAATATTGTCTCTGGGTGGAGGATTTCCATGTCCAACATCTATTATTTTAAAAGCGACTGGGTGGACTCCTAAGAGATTTTCTAGATATAGGTGGTTCTCTGATTGCCCAATTAGGACGAGGTGGTCTGTGCTGGCCAAACAAAGGGGGAAAAAGAACCTCACTTTTGGACTCACTGCCTCTCCCTCTTTTGTTGTTGCGCTCTCTGGCGCCTTCTGCCTTTGCCGGCGCCATTGCCACTGCTCGCACAACCTTCTTGCCCTGGGTTGCTGTAGGCTCCATGCTAATTCGATCACAGAATGGGGCCAGGTGGTTTGGGATCAAGTCCTAACCCTCTTTATTGTGTAAAATACATAAATATTTGTTGTATGTGTTTAGTGTATTTTCATGATTTTTATGAATTTTGTAATACCTACTACATAAACTATTAATATAAAAATTCCGAAGTGGGCCTGGGTGGCTCCTAGGCAATGGGCGACAACCTACTGTCCTGCTCCGGTCTACGCTTTTGAAATACTGCCAACATCTTGCATTCATATTAGAGTGCAACACTAGCAAACGTGTCTACTGATCATAGAAGAGGACCATTTGATCCATGGGGGAATTTTTATTTTATTTTTATGTTGCCATGATTGCTCCCATATGTATGTTTTAATTGATGAAGATATTATTCACAGTGTACTTTCAAATTGCTAGTATACATATTTTTCTACGTTAACCCCTTCCTCTCTCTCCCTCTCTCTCTCTCTCACACACACACACACTGCACACAGGCACATGCTACCGGTTGGCTTCGTATCATTCTATATGCAATATACTAATATCTCCTAATCTCAGTTGGCTTCTTTAGTTATATCAGTCCTGCCTGCTTTTTCTAGCCATGACTTGGCAATAGCAATCTGTTTCTTAATTCTGATCCTGAGACATCTTGATAGCAAATTCTCGAAATTCCAAGTAGCTTGATCTGGCTGGCTATGAGGCTGAAACTATATGTTGCGAACTACTTTCATGATTAATTGTGTCATACTGGACATGTCAAATACCTGTATCTTATATACTTTGGAACTTTCGATAGCTTGTGTCAGTGTCAATATTGCCATGTTTGTGAAACTGAAACCATTCTAAAACGTAATAACAACAAGAGAAACCTCAGCTCAGGGCCTTACTTGGATTGGTTTGTGATGGAGATCAGATTTGGATCTTGTTAAGATATTTGATTGGATTTTAGATTTTAGTAGGATATTTAATTGGATTAGTAGTTTGGATTTTATTAGGATTTTGTTTGTTTGGGTTTTCCTGTATATATGGGTTTGTATAGAGAATTAAAAAAGATGAATAATATTTGAAAATTTTGAGAAACTTCTGTCGTGGATTTCGCAGAATTAAATCTTTCCTCGTGGATTAATGGAGAGTGGGCGTGGATTTGCCTGGGTGGATTCCCAGATCCCGTAAATTCTTCCCCAATTTATCTATTTTTCCCAATTCATCCAAAAAAAACCCTAATTTTCAAAACCCTAACCCTAATTTCGCTTCCGTCCTGCGTCAAATTTGGTATCAGAGCCTAGATTTTCTTTTTCATCACCATCTTCTTCTTCCACATCTCCATCCTCTTTTATTTCAGTTTTTTTTTATTTTTAAAAAAAAGAAAGGGTTTAGTCTGATCTGAAAAAAAAAAAAAAAAGCTCAGATAGATCTGAAAAAAAAAAGCTCAGATCAGATTTGAAAAAAAAAGTTCAGATCAGATCTGAAAAAAAAAAATTCCCCTTCTCTCCAACAACAGCCACATGTTCCTCCTCCTCCTCCTCCTCTTCTGTTCTACCCGCAACAGCCAAAAAAAAAAATACAAATATGAAAAAAAAAGTACAGATTTGAAAGAAAAAATCTAATTTTCTTCTCCTTTTCCCTTTCTTCTCTCCCCAATTTCTTCTCCTCTTATTTTTCTCCACCTACAACCACCCAACACATCTTCTCCTTCCTCTTTTATTTTTATTTCAATTTTTTTATTTTTATTTTTTTAAAAAGAGAGAGATCTATTCATATTTAAAAAAAAAAACAGTTCAGATTTGAAAAAAAAAGATGGAAAAGAGAAAAAAAAAAAAGAGGAGAGAAGAAAAGAAAAGAGAGAGATCTGTTCACATTTAAAAAAAAAAAACTGAACTTTCAGATCTGAAAAAAAAATTCAGATCTGAGAGAGAGAAAAATAATACAAATTCTTCTCCCAATCCCTTTACTTGCCCTGCACTTCTTCTTCCCCTTCATCCAAACCAGTAACAACAACATCAACAACAACAACAAGTAAGAGCAGCAGCAATAAGCAGGAACAACTGCAAGTAACAACAGTAGAACTGCGGCAGTAGCAGTAGAACTGCAACAGCAGCAGTAAAACTTCTACAGGACAGCAGCAGGACAACAGCAACGGCAACATAACAGCAGTGGCAGCAGCCAGTAGCAGCAGAACAACAGACCAGTGTAACAGTTAAGGAAAAAAAATGGTGATTCGAAGTTCATTTGGACGTGAACTACAAATCCCTCCAGGTGATACTTAACTTAAACTGAATTTCAACTACTAAATTCTTTGCAAATATTATTAGATTGTAATAATTTGTAACGAAATGGTTAATTGCTTCTCTCTAGTGATCTCATATTCATTTGCATTTAGTAATTGATTTAGTAGGAGAAATTAATTTAATGCATGCATTTGGGTTGTCTGAGTCTTAGATTTTGCACTATCATCTGTATACTTGACTAATTTGTATTGCATGATCCATTCTGTATATTAAACGTGTCTCATTTTACAACACGATCTAGTTGCCATTCAGAATCAAATAGGTCTCATTATATTTATGATCTGCGTGCTGCTAGAGAAATAATAGATAAAAAGTTCTAGTATAAAGATCCCGTATTTGATGGTTATTTCTCTAATCGCGACTTTATTGATTGGTTAGTGAATATAGAATGTTATTTTGACTGTTATGAAATGTCTAGCAAGCGTAAATTTCAACTTGTTAGGAGACGATTAGTGGGACAAACCAAAGATTTTTGGATTTCAGTAGATATAGATCGTGAGAATAGTTATAAGAATCCTATAAACTCGTGGGAAGAGATGAAAGATATTCTTATTGAGCAGTATCTTCCTACGTATTATAGGACTCGTCTTTTAGATAAATTGGAAAATAGATTCACTCTATAAGTTAGAACACAGTGCCCTAAATGCGACAAATATGGACACTCTGCCTTTCAATGTACCATGATCAAGTGTTCTAAGTGTCGCATATCTTGACATTATAATTATAGGTGTTCCCTCAAGAGTGAACCTATAGATATCATGCCTCCTAATCACGTTGACGATTCAGAAGTTATTGAGATTCATGTTTCTAAGAAAAGTACTGTAGTTGAATCACAATTGGAATCAAATATGTCTATTCTTTTTGCCGATACTACCATTCCTTTTATGGTTAATGATGATATTATTAATGAGATAGAAGAATCTAATACACATGCACCAACTGAGATTTATTTTCCTATTGAAATCCATGCTACTGTAAAAAGTACTACTATACTACTGATATTCAGAATGTTTTGGTAGAGTCTAGTGCACCCTTACATGATACTAGGTGTTCAATTTTGGAGTCAAATGTAGATGAAGAGAGCGAGTATGAAATTGTTGACACTAATATTGCTACCGGTAAGTCTTTGAGTATCCTTCCCATATTTTGGCAGGTTACTCCTAATACATTATTTTCTAGCGATCGTTTGGAGTTTCCTTTCGAGATTTATTAAATTCTCACACAGTGTAATGACGTTATATCATTTGCGGTGATTGATGTATGTCATCTTAGAGAATCAACATATCTATTTTTTGGAGTTGTATCATTTGAGTCTGTTGCATTGCATTTGCCTGATATGCATGATGAGATTTCTAGACAGATAGCAATTTGCAATGATGAGTACAAATTTATTGTATATCCACATAATATTTTGCAGGAATTTGTACTTGATAATGAAGTAAAAGTTTTGATTCCCCTTGAGAGGTTGCTTCCAGAAATTGTGAAGAAATTATACGTTTCACATTCAAATTTTTATGGAGTTTCGATGAAAATTGCTTCTATTACCTATGGCCTGGATATTTCACGGGATCCATATTCGACTACTTCCATTATAGGTATCTTTCCAGATTTACCGTGATTCGACAGAAGTTCACTAAAGAAGCCAGTTTTCCCTCCACCACTTTTGTTCAGATGTGATGCACGAGGTATGGTTTCTCGACCACCTCCATGGCCTAATTGGAATACTTCGTGGATGCGAATTAGTTCAATCCGGACGTATTTATCATTATCTCCGCATTCATCGGGGATGAATGCTTTGAAGCCGGGGAGAATTGATGGAGATCAGATTTGATTAGATTTGAATCTTGTTAAGATATTTGATTGGATTTTAGATTTTATTAGGATATTTAATTGGATTAGGAGTTTGGATTCTAATAGGATTTTGTTTGATAGGATTTTCCTATATATATGGGTTTATATGGAGAATTAAAAAAGATGAATAATATTTGAAATTTTTGAGAAATTTCTGACGTGGATTTCGCAGAATTAAATCTTTCCTCGTGGATTCGTGGAGAGTGGGCGTGGATTCCCAGACCACGTAAGTTCTTCACCAATTTATCTATTTTTCCCAATTCATCGAAAAAAAACCCTAATTTTCAAAACCCTAACCCTAATTTCGCCTCCGTCCTGTGTCAGTTTGACTCATACTTAATATGTACCTAGCCTAGTTGTGACCTACCCCATGCTAAATTCAAGCTTCAAATGGCCAGTTAACGTATTTAATTCAGTGATAAATGATGAAGAAATCTGTTTCGAGGGTTAACTTGGGTGCTCAATCAATATCCATTCCTTTTTAAGCTAGAAGCTTACCCAACCATAGATTGCTAGGGTTGGAATAGATGCATCAACAAGAACAACAATAGCAATTCAGCCTAAATCCCAAACTTTTCATGCCAGTTGTACGAAGCTGTTACCATAGTAATTACCATCACCTTTCTTACTGCCTCGGTTGATCTTGCTCCCCTTCGACAATGATTCCAACATTCTTAATTGGCTAACTCTTGGTCCATTTTTGAACACATACAAAGTTGTCTTGAACCAACTTAGACATTATCCCTCATCTTTCTGTCACCTTGAACCTGTCATTCATGTGTTTTCTTATCCTTCCTTTGATCCCATTACTGTTCATGCTCCCAAACATTATCATTTCAGCTATATCATTTTTTTTTATAGCAGGATTGGCAGTGATCAACGACATATGTGTTCAATCAAGCAAGCTGTGGAGAGCTATGATCCACTAAAGAACAAGAAGTATGATTGCGTTTCTTAGGTTGATTAAATTTGTATGAGATCTTTGATGTTCTCATTTTATGTTCAAAATTATCTGTATATTCTGGAATTAGTATAAGTTGATTCATGACATAGATCCATTATACAACTGGATTGACTTTTGATCTGGCACAGCCACTATTATGTTGGACATAGAAGGATCCTGTTAAACCCAAGGGAAGTAAATTAAAAATCTCTGAAGTTGCCCATGAAATATTTCCGTCCATTTTATTTTTCTCTCACTTCTTTCACTTTCTTTCTTGCTCCTTGATTGTTGTTCTGCTTGACCACAAAAGCTGAAATTTGGATGTGTTTTTTTAATTATCATTCTAGGCTTTCTGAGATTAATCACATGATATTTGCATATGACGCTTCTCATTATATACATCCTGAAAATTTGTTTAAAGATCATGAAGAAGTCAATAAATCTACATCTCAGAGCTTTTCATATTATCTATTCCACCTTAACCTAAATCTGTATTTTCATGAAGTTGTATACCCTTGTTTTGTTGTGCACATGAGATATTTGTTGTGAACCAAGCATACCTATCTTTATTGATAAAAAATGTTAGTTCTGGATCACCTTTTCCCTCCACGTTTTGTCAGTGTGAAATTCCGAAGGCTCCTTTATCAGCGTGGGAACTGGATTATGCCTCAGTATCCAACTCGTGTTCATGCTATTACGAGATTCATCTTTGGATGCCATTTCATGTCAAACTAGAAAAAAAATAACTCTTAGAATTTTAATGAAGTTGTTTATTTGCTCTCCTGACCTGCATGGTGGTTTATATCATATTTCCTAGGAAAATTGCATGCTTTAAGTTTCCATGTAAAGGAGATTATTGTGTGAAGTGTAGACACGCGGAGCACACCAAATCTGATCCCATGTTCATATCAAACACGTATAATACATGATTCATACACACAACATGACTGATACATATTGGATATAGATTTGGCGTATTGGACATGTGGTCAATGTGAAACTGGAACGTCTATATCTGATCCTTGGTCAATGTGAAACATCTGTCTTCAACTCACGGTCAACACAAAAATGTGCCACCACACGGGTAATTTTCTGCTTGTTTCAAATTTCATGTTATATCTTATGAAATTTCTTAGTTATAATTTATTTTAGTTGACATTTAGATATAGTTAAGCCCTTGTTTGCAAATACTTATTTGACCAAAATCGGAAATCTAAATAATGGATCTGAATTAATCTAAGTTATGCTTGTTTGTTTTTTAGTATGCTACTTGTTTATAATTTACATTCTGCTGTCGCCTATGTTGATTCGATAGTCGTTTAGTGGTATAGTTTTAGTATTTGTGGTTCCTCTTCTACCAATAAATATTATTTTGATCTTTTTGTATGGTTACAGAAAGCTTAAAATCAGAAGAAACTTAAAAACTAACTTAATAATCTTTATTGTTTGAATAGAAACAATTCTACTGCGCGAAATATTCTTGTTTTTACTTGATTAAGCAACACGATAATACAATTGAGTTAGTTAATATGGTTGTAGTTATTATTAATGAATATCTTATGATAATAATTTGTTTGTTGATATTCTATATATTGTTTATTTTAATAATAATAATAATAACAACAACAACAACAACAACAACAACAACAACAACAAAATATTGCTTGTCATGTTTCAGGATTTTGCCATGCCCTGTCCTTGTTGTATATGTGTCTTGTCTGTGTCTGTACCCCATAGGTGGACAGTTGTTGGATATGCTTTTTTATTGTACTAGCACAATCATCAACTTCACGTGTGAAATTTT
The DNA here is from genome assembly GCA_036321105.1 of Dracaena cambodiana. NCBI lineage: Eukaryota > Viridiplantae > Streptophyta > Magnoliopsida > Asparagales > Asparagaceae > Dracaena > Dracaena cambodiana. The sequence continues at coordinate 5,257,435 of JAYEPQ010000002.1, read as the reverse complement.
CAATAGTTGTTGGATGTGCAATTGTTGGTTGGATGCGATAAGAGGATGTTCTTGCATACTGTTAATAAGTAACTTCTATATTCTTGTAGATTTCATGAAACCTGATACTGAGACGTATAACTGGGTGATACAGGCATATACTAGAGCAGAATCTTACGATAGGTAAGCTGGATTGCTTTTTGCCCATGTAATTGGTTTTCCATGGGCTGTTTGATGTGATCATTTGTTTATTTTCATGCTGCACTAATTTCCTGATAGATGTATGTGACAAATACTGCAAAATTGCTGAAACTTGTTATAGCACATGTTTGATATCCAGATATATTAGTTGCATTCTTGAAACTTCTTTTCATAAGATTATATTTCTCCCAGTCCTTTGGAGCTTTGAAACATCTCTCGTACTAGAGAGAATCTCAAAGACTTGCGTCGATATGTCTTTTTGTTATACATTTTGTTATTACCAAATATGTTGGGCAAGGGAGAATTCAACTCTTTAAAGTGTGCGGGCATCTACCTGCACTTGGTGAGAAGATCAGTATATTGTTGATCAACAAACTATTACTCATGCTGGATGTTATGAACGTGAATGTCATCTATTTACCTTTGTGGAGTTATATTTATATGTTTTTGCATTGTTTTCCAGATTATTACCATTGTCTAGGTAATTGTGCCAGGAAAGGCTCTCATAATAGTAAATGCTTTCAGATCCTTACGCCAAGACATCTACTAATCAAAGTTTGTCCTTGATTTTGACTTTATCCTATTTGATTCTTCATTTTTGAGGTTGCACTTACTTGAGCTATTCCCAACATAACTCAAACTTTGATGCATCTTTAGGATTTCTTTCAACTCTAAGGAATGCTGATGCTTGGAACCTTATTTAGAAGTTAGAACAAACCCAACCACCCTTCTCCCCTTCCCTCCCTCCTCCACCCCCACCACCACCCTCCAAACAACCAAAATACTCTTCCACCCAAAAAAAAATAACGAAGAAGAGGAGGGGTAGAGGGGTGATCACAAAAATACACACATAAACATTATAACTGCAATATTCCTGTACGCTTAATATCTCATTGATCACAAAATTTGTAAATGTGTCTTCTCTCACTATTTTGAGACCTAGTTTTACATATTTGCTTACATCTTGGTATTCACAGGGTGCAGGATGTGGCTGAACTACTTGGAATGATGGTTGAAGATCATAAACGGCTGCAACCTAATGTGAAGACTTATGCGTAAGAACTGAAAATTTTGTTTTAGCTCTTTAATACTGAAGGAACTTCTAGTTTAGGACTGATGTATAATAGTTTCTGCATTGTTTGTGGCAAAATAGGAAGAAAGGCTAACTTTCAGCTAGAAAATATGTTATACTATAATTGGAAAAGAATTCTGAGTATATATTTGTTGTGTAATACTTTCTCCTTTGTGGAAAAACAGGATGGAGGACTTACCTCCATCCAATCAAATGTATTGTGTCCTGCAGAAAATTTAAGGAGAAGGTCCTGAAAGTAAAATATTGGAAAATAACTTAACCAGGCAACTATTAAATTATCAAATTACAAAGGGTTAATTACACTAAGTATCCTTATACTATGGGAGTGTAGAACTTATTACTCCTTAAAGTTTTTATCAGCACTTTGGTCCTTGGGGTTTTAGTGGAGTTAGGCCATCGTTTGTTATATTCGTTCTCATTTAAACTGAAGTAAACCAAAATTTTCCTAAACCCAAAATTGCCCTCCCTCCCTTTTACCATCGACCTCAACCTTAACCCAATTCATGAAAATAGTCGCAAGTCTTTGACAGTAAAAAAGCCTGGATATGGGAAGGATAATGGTGTGGTTTCAGATGAGAGTTGAGAATGGGGCTACTCTTGTGGTGACTTTCGATGAGATGGTTGTGGTCTCTGTTTGCATAATCAAAGAAAGAGACTATGGATGAGCTAGTCGTGGGCACCAACAGAGAACTGGCTGCAATCGCAAACCACAACCTCTCTTCATCAACACGATCAACACCCACTAAACCCAAATTCCTAACAGCAAACCCATGCACTCCTTCAACCAACATAACCACAAAACGTCCGGAATTGCCGACATAATAGTATTAAACAGCGAAATCTGCCCTCATCGACCCCACCATCTGCCCAAGGACTCTCATCGCAAGCTCCACATCCCCGGATCGAATACACCCGACGATTACCGAGTTCCAATTGCTTGCCCCGATTTCAAGATCCAAACTTTCCATCAAATCTAGCATCTCTAGCCCCTCCTCCGTGGGCCCAGCTCCAACCAACGCTGAAATCATTGAGTTCCATGCCACCAAGCTCTGATCATGCATTCAGTCGAACACCTTGACGGCATTACACAAAGATCCTAAATTTATATACAGATCCATTAACACACTATTGCAGAGGATATTGGCGACGAGGAGGTTAGATTTGACGAGACGGGCGTGGATTTGGTGTCGTAATCGGAGAGAGTTGAGGACTTGAGGATGAAGGAGAAGGTGAATTCGTTGGGGGTGAAGTCGGAGCAGAGAGAGAAAGGTGGAGAGGGCAAGGGAGTGGAGAGAGGGAGAGGTGGGAGGAGCAAATGAGGAAGTTATGGTTTTGGCTATTATGTTAAACTAGGGGGTAAAACGGTCATTTCCATACACATGCGGCACACATGCTCTTTAAAGTCACGATTCTCTCACTCTGTTTAAACTCCCAAAGATACAAGTGCTAATAAAAACTTTAAGGGGTAATAAGTTCTACATCCCCCCATATTACAGAGAAAGTTAATGTAATTAACCCAATTACAAAATAGTACAAGAATCTTATGAAACTCTTACTATCATAGAAGACCATGTATATGCGATAAATGCAGCAGAAAATGCTAGCCGCTGCAAGTTAACTCCAAAGACAACGTCCCCATAGACAACCTCCTACTTAGTAAAAAATTGCAAGCATCGTCAGTAAATTTGGAAGCACAAACTTTCTTTCTAACCCCCAAATTATTTGTCCAAAGCAAAACAGGTAAAACAAAATTATCACATTGAATTTTCATTTAGGCAGAAGTACTAAGAGTTCGCTCATTCTAAATATTCCAAGCAAGTGCCTTCATCACAACATGTCACAGATCCTGTTCATCTTCCCATAGCTGACCTCTAATAGCATCCGATGAAAATAAAGAAGCAAGTGAGCCTTTAACATGAAATTGTTTTGCCTGTAAACCTCAAAGCAGAACCATTTAAAAAGCATTAATTGACGTATCTTCATTATTGTTATGAAACTTACAGTGTTGATCATCGGCAACGGATATATGCCTTTTTTGTTTTTAAAATTTGAGTTGCTAGCCTATTTTAGATGTCTAACTAAAACTAATCTTGAACTTCACAAGAACATTTCATGACACAAATATTTGTAATAGGGACAGAAAGCACCACTTTTGCCAGATGATTATAAACAATTTAATAGAAAGTATATGAAGGAGACCAATTCCAAGACAAAGAAGTAATTGGGCATGTTGCTTATGAAAACCAAGATATACAATCATATCCGCATAACTTTTAGAAAGAGAAATTGATACGGGGGGATAAATTTAAAATCCCACTCTCATCATTTTTTGACGAACAGTTGAATCTGAAACATCAAAAAGGATATCAAACAGCCAAATATAATAGGCAATACATAATCTTTCTACAAACGAAACTAAATACCCTTCATGAAAGATGTCCTTTTTATCACCTTGCCTAGATCCAGACCATTTTACATAACTTTTAGAAAGAGATATTGATAAAAGGGAGATAAATTTAAAATGCTACTCTCATCGTTTTTTGACAAACAGTTGAATCCGAAACATCAAGAAGGATATCAAACAGCCAATATAATCACCAATCCATAATCTTTCGACAAATCAGATGCCCATCTTGAAAAATGTTCTTTTTTACAACCTTGCCCAGATCCTGACCAAAGATACCTTCCTAAGAGAACCATGCAGTGAATTAGCTTCCTTCATTTTTTATATATGAATCGTAATATTTTTGGCAAAAAAAATTGGAAGGTTGAGATGAATTTCTTTCATAATCATTTCCTTGGGAATGCGAAAGTTTGCTTTCTAATCTCCATCCAAATTGCCATTTGCTTTCTAATCTCCATCCAAATTGCCATTTGCTTTCTAATCTCCATCCAAATTGCCATACTATTTAACAATACAAACACTATACTATTTACCTAAGCATTTCAAACAGTAATTACATTGGTCCCATACCCAAGTAAAACTCTTCTAATGTGCTCAATATGACTCCCTAACCAATCAGGAAGATAGAAATGATATTAAGGTGACAAAGAAGAAAGAATAATTCACATTCCACTTCTAGATAAAAAGCTTGACCTTTCCGTCTGCCTTTTTTTTGTTTCTTAATCTTATCAAACGAAGGCTGCCAATCACTTTTATTGCGAGAGCCAAATCGCAGAAGAACCCCTAAGATGGAGGTGGAAAAGAAAGTATTTGACAATTAACCAATGTGTCATGGTAAGTTGATTTAATCATCTCCATATACACTACAGATTATCGAAGATAATATTAAACCCTAAAACTGAATTTTTGATGCCTTCATAAAGGATATTAAAATGCTAGATTTTAAAGTTTATTAAATAAGTAATATGAATGACAGTATCATTGGCATACTGCAAATTGACTGACTTTAAGTAATAGAATCAGGGTGTCAATCCTCAATAAAACAACAAACATTAACTAAATATCAGTGTGCTAAAAATATCCTCAATAAAGCGACAAACATGGAACAAGTTAGCTAGGGGTCAACCGGTCAAGATCCAATTGTTGAAGTAAACACTCATTTTACAAATTGTATTTCCTCTCTTCAGAACCGTTTACTGAAACAGGGGCTAATACTAGACGTAAAACAAACCTTAATACAACATAATCATCCTCATCCTCTAGACCCCTACTTCTTGGTTAGCTTACAACAGAATGATCTCAATTTTTCAAAGTTGACATAACCATAGATCCTCAACTTCTTGCTTGTGTTGATTTGCTTCCAACAAAAGATGTCAACCAGATTTATCATCTTTACCAAAATGCATTTTGATGTCCAAGGATATCTTGTTTAAATTTTTGACAACATGTGATAATTTCTAGGGCATCAATTGCCCTGTCTAAAGTAATTGCTCTAGGCTTGAATTTCATCATATGCAAAGAACCAGGCACTTTTAAGGCCTTTTCCCTCAAATGAGCTACTAATTCTTAATCCCAGCCAAGTATATTGTTGTCCCTGTATGTATGTAACACATGGTGTAACTTTTGTCTTATTCTTCATTATACAGTAGAAACTAGTGGTACATCCTTTTGAGGTTTGAACATGAAATGTGATGTCAACGTTAGATGTGAATAGAGGAATGGGTTCTGATGACGTATGAACTCTGTTATGCCCTTGTGTAGATAATGAATATCTCATTATCTTGCACATAGCCTTAACTTTGCTGATTAGTAATTTATATAATATATGAAGGAGAGAGGTGACAAGAAGACCCCTTTCTTAATAATTCCATGTGTTAGTTTTTAAATTCACCAAGATCTATAAAAAATAGACAAAATAAATCTGGAACAGATCCTTTCAGACTCAGTATTTTGGTTCCTCAAAAATATAAACAAAAATGTCCAACCGTCTCAATAAAAAACAAGTAAACTCAATTAATATGAGCTTAAGCTCGAATAAAGAAAAATGCATGTATTTTCTGTTATAGGCAGTAGCGGATTGATGAAGGTGGCTAAAGGATTTTATTGGTAGGATTTTTATGGTTATATTAGTTTTCAGAATATATATATAGATACTATGGGGGTTTGGAATGTGAAAAAAGAAATTGGCTGCAAAGATGGAGAGATGAAATATTGGGTTGGTTGGGTTTTCTTTTTTTAAACAATTCAAATGGAAAATCTAATCTCACCATTGACTAATATTCTTGGTTTTGAGGTAGTTTTTGCATATCATTATAATTCCACATTGATTTGACTGCATATACTATTTTATATTTATTTTGTTTTAATTGTTTCAATATTTTCTGCTTATTTTATTATTAAAATTTTAGAATTTTTAAGATTGACTTTGTTTTTTCTTTAATTTTTACCAACTTCCATTGCATAGTCCGGGAGCTTGATTAAAGCTGGTTCCCCCAATACTTTTTAAGCTTTGGAATTAAAATAGGACTTCTACATGACACAACAAAAAGTTGCATCTCATAAACAATTAAGATCACAAGATATTGTTGTAGCTTAAAGGAGCAAAGCCTTCCAAGATCAAGATAATGGTAAAAAGGGATTCAAAGGACATGCGAAAGGCGGAGAAACATGAGAAGAAATGAAAATAATACCCATCACTTTATATATAAAATGGAAAGAAAAATAGTCGCTGTTATAGATCATAAGGAATTTACTGTAGTTGGAAATGTGCAACTATACTTGGTTTCATTTGGAGCTCATTATTATGGATAATAAAAGATTATTGTTCTTTATTTTTAAAACATGTAACCAAGATTGTGCATTTGGGCCTCATGTGATTAGTGACTTGAACAAAGTCATTACAAACTTGGATGTTCCCTGGCAAACCATCAATTGATTTATGCACTCAAATGCCATGTATCGGGCACGTCTCACTCAAGAGTCGGTCAAAACTTTCTCTATATCGCTGATTCATTGTTGTATCATATAGACCGTTTTAGTGTTTTTGTGTAGTTACCATTTTAATTTTGGTTATGTGTGGGCAAGCTTTATTACATGGCGCCATGTTCATTATTCTTAGCAGTAGTTAATGCACTAATCACCATTTTGCTAACCATGGCCTATTATGTTACTGTACATGTTAATATATTAAATAGTGATAACAGTAACTTAACATCTCGCTTTCAGTTAGGTTACATCACATATAATGTAATGCATAATGGACGTCACACAATTTTCTTTTTTTTTAAAAAAATAAATATAAAACTGTAATAATAATTTTTATAATTTGAAAAATAAATTCTAGAATTCTAAAAAAAGAATATAAAACCATTCTATAATGCATAGAAACTATTTAAGCTCTTAATAAATTTCACAATTATTTTAACATTTTGTTTTTATAAATTAAATTAAATTGATAGCCATAATTTCAGTCATCACCAAAAAAGAAAATAAGATTTCAATTTTTTTTATTATTTCAATATCGGTCTTCAATGCTATAATTTATATTTTGTAATACTCGATTTGTATTTTCTAATGCTTATTTGGGTTCAGCTGAGAGTTCAAGAAATTTCAATAACCGGAGAGGAATTACAAGTAAATAAGTAAACAATTACAAATTAGCAGGTATAAATTCCACAAGCTACCAAACAAGTAAATAATAAGTAATTAAGTGAAGAAATTGCAACAATCAATTAACAATTGATAGCAAATAATCTATACCAATATAAAAATTACTCAAAACTTGAGTTTGCATTAAGTAAGATAGCGCAATATAATAGGTTCCATAATGTATTATTTTCAATATTACTATAGTTTTTTTTTCTAGGCAAAAATTTCAATTTTGCGAAATCTTCGGAACTTTTAGTAATTCCTGAACTGGATTATCATTTTCCCCCTGAACTTTAATATTATCTTCTTGTAATGAGGAAATGGTTGTCTTCATCTATTCTCTTTCTCGTCATTAAACTTTTACAAGGGAGGTTCGACTGATTATCACTTACCTTCTCCTTTGCCTAAGATAAAAAGTTGTTTGACCTGTACAACTCTAACCAAACCACACTCTCCACATAACAGATATCCAAGTTCTAAGAGAATGTGAATGTTCAATACTTCAATTACTGTATTGATTCTTGTACTTGCCTATTGTTTTACTATCATGTGTTCCTTCCTGGATCATCAAGCCTTTAATAAGTGATACACCAAATTTGTATGAGGATTTTTTTTATAAAAAAAAATCGAAGTAAATTCATGAGATGTTAAATTACAAGAGGATGTATTGACTTTTGTATTTTGGCTCATGTCATAATATGTGACAATGTTTTACGCTGGCTGTCACCGGCCTACCACAACCCTCCTCCTTTATTCTGGTTTGGGACGGACAGTGAAAGGATAGATCTTTAAGCACAACACTACCCCAAATACTTGGGATAAAAGGCTTAGTTGTTGTTGTTGTTTGCATTGACTTTTGTATTACCCCTTGTCATCTAACTAGTAATGAAATTATAATATGTGAACTTTATAAAATAATATAAATATCTTTGAACTTTATAAAATCATATAAATTAACTTCATAATATTTATGCATTAGATCTTGTTTTTTGGCCGGTTAGACTATTGTGGAGATTTTAGAAGTTACATTGTGTGTACTTGACTGTTAATAAAAAAGTAAACATTTTCATCCTATAGTTTAATGGGTTAAAGGGAATATTGGCTTTGTTTAAGGAAAAGTTAAATGTGAGATTCTTGTTTTGCTCAGGTTGTTAGTGGAGTGTTTTACCAAGTATTGTGTTGTAAAAGAAGCAATCCGACACTTTCGTGCACTAAAGAACTTCCCAGGGGGAACTAAGGTTTTATACAATGAAGGAAATTTTGGAGATCCACTTTCTCTCTATCTTAGGGCATTATGCCGCGAAGGTATATGTTATTGCTCTGTCTTTTCAGGATAATGTTATGCAATCTACAGTCACTTCTCATGCTTATTTTAACTTCACACACTTCGAGTCATAAATACGAAGCTCCACTATATTTAAACCTTGCATTGTTGATTCTTGAGTAGAAGGTTTTATCAGTCTGTGTGAACATTCTTAAGAATGAAATTCTGTCTGTTCATATTTATTCTTCTAAATGTGGTCACCAAGCATTTGTAGTTTTGCTTTTTCTTATTTCTTTTTTGGTATGAACGTCTCAGTGTTTACCCTATGATTACTTGAAAATTAACTAAGGACTATGGATATACATTGTCTAGCAACTTATTATATCTTTTCTGCTGCCACCTCCACCCAGAACATTCTGTTTCATGCACTAATACATATGCAGTCATGGCTATGGATAAAACAGTGTAAATAGAACAATGCTGTGATCTATGCGCACTTTTCTATAACCTCACACATTGTCCATGTTCCTGGTTTTAACCTAGCATATTTATTCTATCTCTTTTTGCACTATAATATGCTGTGCAACTGTGAATTTGATTTCTACATATTTATTTATTCTTTCTTTTTTTGTACTATAGTATGCCATGTAACTGTGAAATTAGTTTCTACATAGACTTCTTGTGACAGGGGCCCATCATCCCAACTCTCTGGCTTGTGATAGAGGTAAGAGATGCTTTGATGGTCTTAGTGATGAAGGTCTTAATTTTAAGTTAGTGGGAAATGTATTTTCTTCTCCAAGCAATTCATATCCCAGTAATTCCTATTAAAGTATGGTCTATGGATGTTGGGTTATATGATTATAGTTGATAAATGTTTCAAACTTTCAAAAGAAATAATTAACTGTAGTTTCAAATGGCACTGTAGCAATTGTAAATCAAGCAAGTTGTTATTATGGAGCTAATATCAAGCAGGTTGTTTCCTTGTGGAGCTAATATTAAGCAAGTTGTTTGCCAATGTCTTCAATGCTGTCTGATTCATTTTCCTCTATACAGATATGATCTTCATTTAAGCTGCGTTGGAAATTTTTGTCTACTTCATATCAACTCTATGCAGGATATTCCTTTATCCTAATAAGAGTGTTTACTAACCACTTTACTGAAAAGTTATGGGTATTTGTGCTAGCAATGTTTATTTGCAATCTCAACTCTTCACCTTCTATAGGCTTTTGGGCCACCTGGAAAGGCCTCAAGTAGAATGAAAATTAGACTGGAAAGGCAGAATTACCTCTGAAGCCCTGTTCTCTTCTATATTGCTGTCGCCTCACCATTAGCTTAAATGTTGGTGTAACATGATTATTTAGCATGGTATCAAACAATTGTAGCAATCTAATATTTGCTTTTTTGCGATTGGGAAGAGTTTTTGCTTGGGAAGGATGAATATTGGGGTTAAAAATGCATATTGTAAATTGTTAACTATTAGGTTTGAGTCAAAGGCCACTTTAAATATAATGCTTTGATGTCATGTCAGATAACCACTTTACCCAATGGCGCAAGCAGATGGGTTGAAGAACAATGATGTTCATCAACCAAGCTTAAGATTTTTAACACTTAGGCATGTTTGGAGGATAGAAAACTAAAAGTGGGAAAGTACTTTGTCACTTTCTTTAGAAAGAGCTTTCTCACTCTTTCTCGAATGCAAGGGGCTATTTGGTCGAAAATATAGGATAGAATGGGTTTATTAAAAAATTAATATGATTGGAAGTGCAATCTTAGTTGGCTAGACTTGTTCCTACTAAAAAATAGAAAAGAAACACAGGAAGTGGGGAGGGTTTTGATTAGAAAATTAATATTTTTTTGGCAATTTCCATTGACTTTTGCCAAAATAATGGCGAAAAAGTTCTTTACAAAAACCCTACATTCATGCCTCACTTTCCACTCACTTCGGTTTTGCTAAACAGCCCTAAATGGAAAAATGGGCTAACTTTCCACCCACTTTCCCTCTCCTTTAATCAAACACGGCCTTAACAATGTAACTTTTACACTTCTTACACCCAAATGCAAGCATCCTTACAGGATTTCTGTTCCGGCGAAACTACCAGATTGTTGTCATCAAAACTGAAAGATAAAAGACTGTTGAATTTGTATATAGTTTTGTGATTTTAATTTTGAAAGGATGGGAACCTTGGGATGGACTTGCCTCAGAATTCCGGGTTGCCTTTTTTCACTGTCACTGTCATCCATTACTTCGTAATGTAACTTGTCCTGCAGTGGGTGCTAATTTTTATTTACCAATTTTTTCCCTTAAGTGGGTGCTAACTTGTCCTGCAGTGGGTAACTTGTCCTTTTCCAATCATTTGTCTGATTCTTGTGTTCAAACAAAATGACCATCAATAGAGTCTACCAAGTAACTATAGGGAAACATGGTTTTGATGTTTGAGAATATCTAATTGGGTAAATCAAGGTTAGTTCAATCCTTGGTGCATCAGTTCTATAACCTTTTTTATGTTATGATTATTAGGGATGGCATTTTATGTTGAAAACTGACTTCTGAGATATTTTCTATCTATTAGCTGAAACTCCCTTCCATCTACATATTAACTATATGTATGCACAAGGTGTGATATCAAGTTGGAGACTTTTATATATTACTTTAATTTGGACTATTTGGTTTTGGTTCATAGCTCTTACCATCTTCTGTAATGCTAATTTAGTGTATTAAGATTGATGTATTTTTTTGACCATAATTGGTAATGTTGCTACTGTTGGTGTTCACTTGAACTTCTATGAATTCAGTACCTCTCTGAGCAAGTATAATTATTTGTATAATCAGGAAGAATTGTTGAGTTGCTTGAAGCTTTGGAAGCAATGGCCAAGGACAATCAAACTCTTGCACCAAGAGCAATGATTTTAAGCAGAAAATATCGAACACTAGTGAGCTCCTGGATAGAACCTTTGCAAGAAGAGGCTGATGTGGGATTTCAGATCGATTACGTTGCCAGGTAAGTGTTTTTTGTACATTAAAGTACTTTCATTTGTTTTCTAGATAGCGGGCATAAGATAGGTGATGTTCTCCTTAGTTGAGCTAGTTGTTTCTTAGTTGTTAGTATTTGGCTTATAGATTAATTTTAATGGCATAGGAACTTCTATTGGTGTTTTTTTTCTCACTATTTTAAATTGTAGATTGTTTATAAGTTGTCTAAAGTGTTTATTGCTTAACAAGTGAGGTGGCATTTGTGAATAGCATAGAATCACAAGGACAGGTCATTCCTGATGCATTCCCTGCACAAGTGAGACGAGCAAGGTGAAAAGTTTATAGGAGCTCCAAATGGAGGTTTTCATTTAATTCGTCCCTGACAGTTCTTGACTTTAATTTGATTGAGTGAAGTTGCATATACATAGAAGAATGAGTGTATACCAAATGAAGAGATTAATATGATGATATGGACATGTAATTGGTATTCATATTGCAAGCAACTCACATATTTTCATAACATGCTTCTATAAATTGTTCTACCAAATAGGGCTTCATGTAGTTTTAGATATCTTTTTTTTTTTTTTTTTGGGTCCATTCATAGCATGTTCAATAGATCTATGTTTGATTTTACCACAAAAACTAGCACACTCTTGCTTTCTTGCAAGTAAAGTAGCTTGCAGGTTATATTGGTTGGGAGTTTAAAGGTGTCAATGGATTGCAGTTGGGAGATTGTCTTACATTTAACTCAGCCACGAGTTAGATGTATTTTTTATTGTTCATTTTCATTTGCATCTTATGTTGTATTTATGCCTTGCTTTTCAGGCAGGCATGTTTTACTCTCTCTGACTTCATCTGACCATCTAAAAAGGTATATAGAAGAAGGAGGGCTAACAGGAGAACGCAAGCGCTGGGTGCCACGCAGAGGAAAAACTCCTTTAGATCCTGATGCCCTTGGGTTTGCCTACTCAAATCCAATGGAAACTTCTTTCAAGCAACGCTGTCTTGAAGAATGGAAAATCCACCACCGTAAACTCCTGAAAACCTTGCGTAATGAAGGACGTGCAGCTTTAGGCGATGTGTCGGAAACTGATTTTATTAGAGTGGAGGAAAAGTTGAAAAAGATCGTTAAAGGGCCTGATCAGAATGCTCTGAAACCAAAGGCTGCAAGTAAAATGTTAGTTTCTGAATTGAAGGAAGAGTTAGAAGCACAAGGGTTACCTATTGATGGAACTAGGCAAGTCCTCTACCAGCGAGTGCAAAAAGCAAGGAGAATTAACCGTTCCCGTGGCCGCCCACTTTGGATTCCTCCAGTGGAAGAGGAAGAGGAAGAGGTACTCTAGTGATCCTTTCACAATCCGGCTATGTTTCTTGATTGTTTTACATTCCTTAGTTTCAAATATGGTTATAAGAAAGAACTAAGAAGGAAATGTGATTCCGCCTGATCTTTTGTCTTATGTTACGTCTCAGATGATTTTCATTTCTTATAACATTTACTCTTCCCCTAATCTTCATCTTTTGCTACCCTGTGCAAAATGAGGATGGTTTACGGCCCGGCTGTGTAAGGTAGATGCATGGCCTGTAATGCATTTCCTTCTAGTAGACCTCCATACTATCGTTTTTATTGCCAGGCCGCCTTACCCATACTTTCCTAAGACAGGTTGACATCAACTCTTCAACTTTGTTTTTCATTAGGCTCCATACTGGATTTTGATGAGAAAAGAGAAAAATTGAAATTGCTGTTTACTTAGGGTTAATGATTACATGTTAGTTTCCAACTTTCGACTTGCATTATTAAGCTATCACATTTTTCTCCCTCTAATAATGCTAGATGCTATCAGGTTGTTTAGGTTTTTGAGGTAATTCTTTTTTGATCCCCTCTATTCCTTTCCTGTCAGGTTGACGAAGAGTTGGATGAATTAATATCAAGAATTAAATTAGAAGATGGAAATATAGAGTTTTGGAAACGTCGTTTTCTCGGAGAAGGGTTAATTGATGTTCATGAAGAGGACACTGAAGTAGAAGATCCAGATCTTCCTGACGTGTTGGATGATGTTGATGCCACTGAAGATGTTGCAAAAGAAGGAGATGATGAGGAGGTAGATGAGGAAGAGGAAGAAGTTGAGCAAACAGAAACTGAAAATCCAGTAGATGTAATTAAGGACAAGGAAAAGGAAGTTGAAAGAGCTAAGCCTCTTCAAATGATTGGAGTCCAGTTGCTAAAGGATTCTGATGAAACAGCTACAACTTCGAAAAAAACAAGAAGATCTGCCCGAGCATCTGTTGAGGTTTGCATTTGCATTTACATGATTTGCTTTTGGGACCCAAGCTTGATTTTTTACTATTACTTTTGCAATATGTTCGATCCCATGTTTGAAGTTTCTGAATTGGTTTATTAAGACGTCTTAAATAGTCAATTATATAAATTTCTATTATTTGTTCTCTTTGCTGATCTGAGATGATTTTATATGTTAGAATGATAATTGATACCTTATAGGCTTTAATATAGTATAACTGTTAGGATTGTATGTGAGGCATTGAGATGATTGTATACCAAGACTTGTTGTTTGGTAACATATTCAAGTCCTGTAAGGTTGCTAATTCTTTGATCAATTCTTAAGAAAATATTGTTGGATAGTTTCAAACTTTTTCAACCACGTAGGAATGGTGACTGAATTTTGTAGTTTGGATTTTCTTTATGGTATTGGCTGGCGTGCACTGTGTAAATGCTTTATACTTATCGTAGTATTCAGCAGAAAGTTCAAAAACATGCTGCTTCTCAGTTTATATCCCAGCATTTATATGCCATATAAAGCGTGTTTTTCCTCTTGTATAGACCAATTATCAAAATATTACTCTTTCACATTGTTTAACATTTTTAGAATCTTTTGCTGTATTCTTGCCTATTTCTTGTCTTTTCAGACATTATCTTGAATGATGTCTAAATGTTGTCAAAATAAATCTATTATGTAATGTCATTAGCCATGGGCCACCAACTGTGAGCAGGTTCATTATTTTTACTTTCATTTCATATGCATCACATTGTGAAATATGTTCTTTGGACAACCCACATATTAGCTAAACAATCTTTCATCTATTGTTTATTATTCAGATCACTGGGTTAAACTAAATTATGTAGGCTCTGCATGGCAATAGCTTAACATAGTGTTCAAGAGTTGAACCAGGTTTGAGTTGATAAACAAAATTTTAATCAATACTAGTTAAATAACCAAGGCCCATGGGTTAAATGACATCTTCCTCGAAACATCTTCTAACCTGGGTTAAAGACATCAAATAAATTTGATATCTTTCTATCAGAAAATTTGTTCCAAATATTGCACGAGTTTCACTTAAGTGAGTAGGAAGGTTAAACGTCTCCCTTAAACCTTCTAAATTTTCTTCAACCAATTTAAGCAAAAGTCTTAAATGATGGCCAAGTAGGGTGTTAGTTTTTTTTTTTCCCTCCTTTCCCTGTCATCATTTGTAGACTGGCTTGTGGGAGAAATGGAAGGTTCATGCAGATGTAAGTGCTGCATGTTCTTCAGGTTGAACCTATAAATATTTAACAGGTTAAAAGGAGCAGTGTTTTTGAAGGCTTATTAATTATTTCTCATCATCTGAAATGGACGGAGCACATAGAATGGCCACATAATTTTGTAATTTCTCAATACACTACCAACACATCTTACATTTTTGAAATTTTATAAAGCTGGATCTTTTTAGTTTATTTTGTTCTATGTATGTGATATTTAAATTTTCTTTCCATTCAACATGATAGGTTAATGGATTTTGAATTTGGATATTGTATTTCTGTTTTATTTTTCTATGTAGCATATTATGTTTTGCTCGACATATACTCCTTAGTCAATTATTACAAACTGTGCTCTTGCTTTTATAGCTACCGATTTGAAACTTACGTTGTAAATTCAGGATGATGATGATGATGACTGGTTTCCCGAGGACGTGGGTGAAGCATTTAAGGTCATGAGAGAGAGAAGGATCTTTGATGTATCAGATATGTATACTATTGCTGAAGCATGGGGGTGGACATGGGAGAGAGAACTGAAGAAGAGAATGCCCCGGAAGTGGTCTCAAGAATGGGAAGTTGAGTTAGCAATCAAAATAACGCAGAAGGTAAAATCTCTTATTGGACAGCAGTGTCCTCAATTTAACTGACCTATCTGTAGCATTATTGGTTAATCAACAACAAACCCTAGTCTTCAGGGCCACTATATAAATCCTTTCTTCATTCAGCTCTTTTAAGGGCTTCCTTTCTACAAATTATCAAATATGCCATCTAGCTTTGTTAAGGGCCATCTTCTTTTTACTGTCTGAGAAAGTCATCTGTCATATTCGAAGAATATCCTAGCATTAAGTCTACGTCCTCTTTGAAAGATTCTTATTACTCATGTTCAGAAGGTTTATGCTTAATAACCATTTTCAGTATCATAGGTTCTAAGCTTTGAGTCTGATTGTGTTTGTCATGGGGCATCTTTAATGCATGAGATTTTAATTTGCTAAAGTGTTATTGGATAACAAAAATTATGCACAGATGGGGAATACTTTTGGATCCCTCTTTATGTAAGGTAAACTTGATGTCCCTGTTTCATGGTAGGTGTTAGGTCCTTCAGTGAATTAGTTAACTGAAATTATGAGTTGGTAGTACTAAACAAAATATTCTTACGATTCGTTTAAATTCGATTTTTGACAGCTGTTCGAGATCTAGCCGAAAAAATATGCTGAAACTTCGGTAAGCCTGTCTTTGATCCATAACAGAAGTTAGACAATACGTCACTTAGTTGAAAATTTCATCCTGAATTTAAGTGCACAATTATAGGTGATTTAAAGTTTGAACATAGCACTGAAATGTGAGAAAATGGTTAGGAACTGAATCATAAAAACCTCGTCTGGCCTCAGCGCCAGTTTTGGCATCAAATTGTGGGATGAGGTTAGGGGTTGCAGGTGTGCAAATGGTGTTTGGTGAGTTCATAGTGTCAATGGCTAATATTGGCTGCTGTAGGTAAGTGACACATACTAATTTAAATTTCACTGTGTCGGTGGTGTCCTTGCTATCTGCCTACCGCAAATAAACTGCTGCTAAGGCTATTATGCTAATGAATCTTTAGAGCTGGTCTTTCTTTTTTTTTTTTTTCTTTTTTTTTTTGAGTGCTCTTCAAGTCCTCAAAATGATCAGTTAGCTTTCTCACAAGTAATCACATTTTAGCAACTATCTAAAAAAAAACCAGAAACGATATGCACTCAAAATGAATATGTTCATTATCAAGGAAGGTAAAACATCTGAAAAGTAATACATAATAGCTTGCCATAAATTTGTTCACTGTAAAGGAACATGAACTATATGAGGTTTGTGCAGGCCTGCGTACACATTAGAAATAAGGAAAGGAAATAAAGGGAAATTGGAAAAATAAATAATTTACAGTTGATGCTTATCTTTTATTCATATTACCTTCAACATAGAGTAATAAAATAAACCTTCTGTCGAGAACCAATAATAATAATAATATAGAATAAAGTAAGCCTTCTATTAGAGAACACATATTACATTGTTTATTACACTTGTACCCTGGATAAAGCTTGAATTTGAAGGCCTAGTTGGTTTTTACATATACCATAAATATTGTGCTTGAGTACTGGGGTTATTTTTGTGTGCATGACAGTGCGTGCATGTGCGTATCGTGCTAGCAATGTCAATAATAAGTATGCAAAGTATTATCTACGATGAACCATGCAAGTTATGTTTTCTGGTGCCACTGATAAATTTACATGATGGACCATCCCTATACTATAGATGAACTAGCCACTTGTGTTGATCTTCACACCTAAAGAATGTTGAGAAATATTAATACTGTTTGTTCCCCAACCTCTTTCCAAGTATCAAGCAATTGCAAAAAGAATGCCTTTCGATAATAGAAGGATTCTGACCGCTTGATGCTTCGACAAACATATCCTATGATGGACCGATATAGATACTATGTTGAATCTTCTGGAAGCTTTCCATGTACTTTGACAAGGGGGAAAAACCATCTTGATCAACTGGAATGATATCAGTACTAAGGAATTTTCTCTTGTTTTTCAGTTCTTGATCTATTCCTTTGTCATTGTTGAGAAACTGTTGCAGAATCACATAGCTCCCTGGAGTTTTACCATTGTCATCCGACATATAGCTGCATTTATTGATGTATTTTCTCATTTTTCTTTAACAGCACTATATTATACCCAACTATTACTAATCTTGTCACAGTCCACATTGCATTAAAAAAAATTTGAGCACAATGGGAGCAGTATAAAGTACCTTGCTGTACTTAGCATAGAAAATGGATTATGATCACTTCTTTCTTTTTATCTGTTGGCTCGTGTTTTAATTATGATCTAGAGTGTTCAAAAGTTCAAGATTTAGTTTATCAAAGCTTTATCAGTTTAATTTGAATCAAGAAGTATTAAATGGTACAATTTTTTCCATAATTATCTTTCTTTTTCCAGCTTTTTGCAAGAGCTTAAGAATGCATCACAGTAAGATATGTTTGCCATCCTTCTTCAGACCTTTTAGGACTTATTGTGACCAATCCTTCTGCCCATAGCTTCCTTAGCTAGGAATTTTGGCACCAATTTAGAAAGTTTGGTTACATCTAACATATAAAATTTTATCAAAATCATCGAGCGTTGAACTATTGGAGGTAAGCTAGTTTGCTGGTAGGGGGCTTCAATGATTTTTGTGTCTCATTTAGCTATTGACCTTGCCTTCTGTTCCTATTTCCTGGTCACTGTTTAAGTATTTACTTCATTTAGTTTGAAAAGGTGAGTGTTAGGAGGTAAATGATTTTTTACTCCTCCATAAGTTCTAGTTATTGTAAGGCCTGTAATATGGAGTCATTCTTTATATGTTATTATGTTTGACTTTCCAGAGTTTAGGAAGCTAGCCAACTTTTAGAAGTTTTGTCTATCAGTGTTGCTGTCAGATATTTTATGCAGGACGATTTTCTTTAGTTTTGTTAAGATTCAGCAAGAAATGTTATAGGAGATATAGTAGCTGAAGCATGTATATGATTAATTTCCAGGTGATTGAATTAGGTGGAACACCAACTATTGGAGACTGTGCCATGATACTGCGTGCTGCAATAAGAGCCCCTCTCCCGTCAACTTTCTTGACAATATTACAGTCAACTCATGGTCTTGGTTATGTTTTCGGCAGGTAACGTAGAACTGTTACTATGAAGCATATTGTGTCACTATTGTTTTTAAATTCCTCATTTTGTTACAATATTCTGATTATCTGATAATATTTTAAGTAGGTTTAGCATATAAATTCTAATGTTTTCTATGAAATAGCATATTTCCTTAACCTATCCAAATTTATATCCTACGTTTTTGAGTTATTTTGCAACTATACCCTTTTAACATGTGACAGCCAATGAAACTGAACTAACAATAAATCTTAATAACTATTTCATAATTTGAGTTAATCTTTATTGTTTATAGGATAAAGTTAGCTTAAAATGATCAATTTTAATTATTTTCAGAAATCTTTAACATACGGATTAAGATACTAGGTTAAATCAAGAAATATGACTATATTCTTGTTAAAATTCTGTTTTGTCAATAAATTTAGAATTGTTTTATCGAATATGTTTCCAAAACTATATTAACCATGCTTTATTATCATAAAGTTTGTTAGTAATTCAATGTTGACATTGCTAGTTAATCGAATGGCATCTTTGTGCATAATTCATAAACAGAGGGATACATAGCTAAATAAAACAAAAGTCTTAAACCCCCATTTTTTATCCCACCAACTATGATGCATGCCCACTTCTTTCTTTATGGTGATAATACAGGTGAACTATCAAAATCATATGAACGCTAACGTTTTTACCTTAAACTATTAAAGCTTTTTTGAAGACATGGCCGTTGAGCAGAGTGGTAAAGTAGGACTTTTCAAATTAATGCAATAAATACCAGCAATAATGGCATCTATTTGGTGAAGTGGCTCTACTAGTCTTGTCATATTTGGGACAAAAGTAGAAATTTGATGCCATAATATTCACTTAGGAGTATTCAGTGTCATTTTCTCGTCGAGATTCCATGTACATCTTAAATGCCTCTTTATTTATTTTTGGGATGTTTCTGGAGTAGTTTATGCTCTATAATTATTGGTTATGATTAGTCATAATTCTTTTTTTTTTTTTCTCTTTTTTGAACAATGGCCATAGCCAGTTTTTCATAAAATTGAAGAAAACACTGCTTGAGTTTGTTTCCAACCTGACCTGACATGCTTTCTCAATTATCCCTCTACTGGACTACTACCTCGAACATATATCTAAAATTTACAATTCCTGAATTATTTTTAAAAAAAAATGGTTTTAGTATTATTTTTGCACCACAGAGGTCATAACAAGAAGTACTTAACGTTTCGATATTAGAGTACCAAAACGTCTTGTCGGGGGTTCCTGCAGTTTGCCATTTGCAATTTAGCGGATACTAGTTAACAACCACCTATATTCTGAAGATTTTTTTTTTCCTCGTGGTCAGATAAATTTTCTTGCCATCTAATTTGCTGAAAGAAGTTGCATTAGTGTCATATTAGTCCGCCTTGAATTCATTTTGAAGTGTCATTACTGAAGTTTTGAATTCTATAATTTTCTCAACCTTGAGTGTGAGATTCTGAATTCTTTCCACTGCTCTTCAGCCCTTTGTACGATGAAGTAATCGCGCTCTGTCTTGACCTTGGAGAGGTGGATGCAGCCATTGCAATTGTTGCAGACATGGAAACCACCGGGATCAAAGTTCCAGATGAAACTCTGGACAAGGTGCTCGCCGCCAGACAGAGTGGCGGCTCGCAGACTGAAGAGATACCAGTTGAGGAGGAGTAACCGTTACAGGATGTTAAACAAGTTCATGTACCTCCACGATCCCAGAAGTCGAACATGCTGGTTTCATCTTCTATACTGGCTGTTCTGCGCTGTACCCTAGCAGGCTGACGCTGAAGCTGAGCTAGCCAGAAGAAACACCGGGTAAGTTATGCTCAAGTTCTTGTTGTAAGTTGCAATTTATATTACTATAATTGAAGTTGCAACTTGTATTACTATGTTTCACTTGAAGTTGCAAGTGGTATATAGAATAACAAAAAATTTTAAATATTAATTTTTTTTGTCAACTGGTCTAAGAAATTTCCTATTTATTAATAATACAATTACCTTTTGCAAAGGGAAGAGGAAAAGTGTTACGTATTTTTTTTTCACAATTGTAAATGCGTAAGTGATTACAATTACAGTTGCAAATTTTTGCAATCAAATAACATAAAGTCTCATTTGTATCAGAAGTGATTGCAATTGTAATTACTTTTTTACTCAATTAGGTAAGCACCCAAACAGTCATTTACTGTGGAATTTGGTCAGATCAGGCTTTAGGCCTAAGTTAATTGTTCCTTTTTGTGAGGAGTGGGATCTATGATTACACCAACTAGACAATTATTTGGCAAGCCCTATCCACAAAGATGCTAGAGAAAGAGACATTAGAGTCAAAAAGTTTCTGGTAGATGTTAAGAAAATTAGCGAGGTGTCAATCTTCCATCTGCAAACAAATCATTTGCTCCCTTTCACAAGAAGGATTTGATTTGATATCATCTGAAGAAAAATACTTCATATTCTTAATAATACTATGTAAACAACTTAAATGAATAGTAGTTGTTGAAAGTTTTGACATTGAATTTTTATGCCATTAAGGCTTGACTCTCAATCTGTAATGACAATCCATTACACCTATGACGAGGCAAGAATTACTTTTATTTAACCTTTTTTAAGAGTTAGAAGAATTGCTTTTATTTAGTATTAATTATTACGATCCTAGTCGTGTTAAAACAATATGGATTCCTCTATTAAAAAGAAAAGAAAAATAACTGGTTACGATTATTTTATGCATTCATAGCAATCATGTAAATTACATAGAAACAAATTCTCAACCTATAACAAGTTACACTTTAACAGCTCATAGTGCTCCAATCCCCTACAAAGTACTGTCGGTGCTTACAATTAGCAAACCAACATTTTGTCCAGCTGTTACTGCATTGCAAATTGAGAACTGTGATACACACCCTCATGCAAATATGCAGTACAATATTCTAATTAATAATCTAATGGCGTTGCTTGTACCCATGAGCCTTTGATATTTAAATTGAGGCAAAATGAAGTTACTTGATTGATTTAATACACATTGAGAGCTTATAATTTATAATACCTTAACTTCAGCCACTTGTAATGGAAATATATATATATCTTAACTTTAGCCACATTGAGAACTTATAATTTATAATACCTTAACTTTAGCCACTTGTAATGGAGATTAAAACTTTGGTATAGTGTTGTTTTATTTGAAGGAGTGTGTTTTCTTTTATTTAGAGAATTGATTATGGTTGTACATCATCACCTCTTTGGTTTTTCCTTCATCTTCGATACAATTTCAACCGTCCACTAAGCTGATAGATGGTTATCGTACCTCAGCAGTTTACTTCTAACATATCATCTACATACTCAAATATTTGGACGGCCCACCTAATTGATAGGACTCAAATATTTTTTTTTTCCCCAAAAATTCGACTGAATCACAATTTCCAATAGGGTTCAGAGAAATCCCGATCGAAGGAAAAAATACAAGAAGATATCATGACATCATTTGAAATAAATTTTGCAAAAGTGAAACAACGTCTCTCGTACCGTTCCCAATCATGCCTGCCTCTACTTTGTCACAGCACACAAAAGGGAGGGAGGTACCACTCCGACCATGATCTTCTCCATGTCCTTTTCAATGTTTTAAGAACCTTCTTCTAAATTGTCTTAATATGGCAATGTACTTTATTTATTGTACTCTTTGATTTTTAACTCTGTTACGAATTTGGTTTGTTTTCTCAGCATATAATTACAAGGATCGTATTTGGTGCAATTTTATCAAGATGTTTTCGGAAAATTTTATTTAAGCACACTACTTTATTAACTATGCTCCCACCTCCTAAAGTTGTAAAATATTACAAACTTGCTATTATTTTTTTTGACTTTTTTTTTTTCCTAATGGAGAATTAATCCTCGACCGGTGTTAAACCCATTTAGGGACTAATCTCTGTATAGTATGAAAACGGTCGCTTTTTGAGTAAAGTGGTGTGCCTGAGTAGTATGTCCTAATGCTTCCAAACTAACACATATTCTCTACTAACATGTACTTTATCCTAAAAACTCTAGGCTACCCCCACCAACTTAATGAGCCATCACCTTGTAGTCCGGCACAGGAGAAGAGAATACTACTTTATAATATATGGCTTAGCAAGGAAAGTGACACTAAGGGAAATTCTAAATGCGCATACTTTTTCTGAGTGAGCACCCCATCCTATAGTAAAGTGATTAGCACCGCAGGGGAAAAGGGTGCTCACTAAGAGGAAAGTGTGCGCATTTAGAATTTTCCATGATACTGGTGGTGACCGTTCACATAACAGTAAACAAAATACTACACATCAATCCAACCGAGTGATGCTTACATCTCAACAAACCGTCTCTTTGCATGCCAACTTACCCATCAAGAGGTCCAAAGCATCTGCAAACATTTGAAAGCGAAAAGGATGAATAGACAGTTATCATCTTCAAAGTCCAAGGACGGTGCTATCGGTGGTATATTACTGTAGGTAAGTGGTCAGTTCAGAAAAAATTATATGAGTTAGCGCAAAATTATAATGATCTAATATTTTTTCTTCATTTTTTTTTTTTTTTTTTACAATTACTATCTCTAGCTCCTTAACTTCTTTCGGATTAAATTTCATAAATTTTGGATTTCATTTACTATTTCATCAAATGCATACAAAATGTTGTATTCATTGAAAACAGTTAATTTTCTTTAACCTTAATATGATTAAATTTCATGAATTTTAGAGTTCATTTAAACTTTCATCAAGTAGATACAAAGTGTTTATTAATTGAAAACCGTTAAAAAAAAAAGTGTTTATTTGTTAATTTAAATGGCGCCATGTGTAATAATTTTATTGGGCCACCTAAGTGGCGGTGAAGGAACTTTCTTCACCATCGGTAAATTTTCTGTTTTCTCATATATATATATATATATATATATATATATATATATATATATATATATATATATATATATATATATATATATTACTGTAGGTGAGCCGTCAGCTCAGGAAAAATTACGTGAGCTAGCGGCTAAACTATAACGATCATATGATCTTTCTTCAATATTTTTTTGCAATTGTTATCTCTAGCTTATTAACTTCTTTCAGATTAAATTTCATAAATTTTGGAGTTCATTTACCCTTTCATCAACTGCATATAAAATATTGTATTAATTGAAAACCGTTAATTTTGTGTTAACTTGATGGAGGACCAAATCAAAATTAAAACTCAAGAAATTGGGTAAGAGTGAATCTTAAGGGATCGAGATCATAATACAAAAGATTTTTTTAAAAAATATTATTGGAGATAGTGGAAATGAACTACAGCTCAGGTAATTTGCATGAGTTGTCAGCTCATTTCTATTTTTCTTATATATATATATATATGTATATATATATATATATATATATATATATATATATATATATATAGAGAGAGAGAGAGAGAGAGAGAGAGAGTAGTCAAGTAACTTATATGAGTCGACGACTCATAGTCCATGTGGTATCAATTTTTTTATGCAATCTTTTTTCATTGCAGGAGGATATTCGTCATCGTATAGTGGTGTTGATAAGTTTACTGTGTACAAAAACTGTATGAAAATTATAAACATATTTGAAAAGAAATTCTTTTCCTATGCGTTGAATTCTCTACTCAAAGGAGCACATCACTATCCCTAGTGAGCACACTTTACAGTATAATTTGGATTCAGATTTTCAATCCGAACAGTTATTAAACAGTTATTAAGTAAATCATTGAGAAAAAAGGTGTGCTCCTTTAGACACTCCCGTAAACGTCCAAAACATATTTTTTCAAAAAACGCCAAAAAGTTTCTTATTAATTCATCAATGAGGTTTTTATTTAAAATTTTAGCTGTGGAGAGTACTCAAATTGTGGTCACTTCCATTTAAGTCCTAGTTTAGATGTACGTGTGTCATGATAAATGGGCATTGCATGAATCCGAGAAAAAAGGGGCAGCAGTTGCTTTGCCAGCAGGGCAGATCTGAGAATTGAGTAAAAGTCGAGGGGCAATCTGAGAATTTGCCCACTCTCTCTTTCCAGAACTTTCCAAAGGAATGTGAAGGGCAAATTGGGAGTTTCTAGAGGAGCATATCCTTTTTCCAAGTGAGCCCACTTTTCTTAGTGGGCCCATCCTATCTTTTGAAAGTTTTCATAGTGAGCACACCCAAAATTTCCTATAGACCCATGTTACTCCCCATTTCTTTTCCTCTTTCCCTTGATTCTAACCGAACCCCAGCCTAGGGGTGTTAAGTGGGCCGGGTGTGTGTCGAGCACGTGCCTGGCACGGTCCGGCACCTCGGCTCGGGCCGTGACTGGCCGTGCCTGGCACGTGCCAGGTACGGATAAATTTTTTTTAATTAAATAGTCGTTGGGGGGATTTGGGGTGGTTTGGGGATTTTGGAGGGTTTTTGTAAATTTTATTTATAAAGAGCTCCCAACGGCTATTTTTATAGCCGTTGGGGGGTTTTTTGCAATTTTAAATTGCAGATTTTTTCCTCCAACGGTCAAAATAGCAGTTGGGGGGTTTTGTAATTTTTTTTGCAAATTAAAACCTTTCTTTCTCTATAAATACCTCATTATCTCCTCTATTTCCATTCATCATTCTTATACAACCAAATTCATTCTCAAAACTCTTCTCAAATTTTAAATTCTCAACTCTTTCTAACAAGTTTCAATCAAGTGATCAAGAAATCTCAAGCAAGTAAGTCTCCCAAACAAAATCTAAGCAAGTTTTCTCACTGAAATAAGGTTTTCTTCGCTTTTTCGGCTTCCAGTTTCATCTCTCTAGCTAGATATTTCTACTCTATCTCTCAAATAGTTCACCGGTTAACATATATTTATAATTTAAAGTTTTTGTTCTGTTTTTTGAGAATTTTTATTCGTTTTTTTGGGGATTTTATTAAAATGGATCCACACTCGTCTGGCGCTTCTTGCTCTCAAGTCATGGGTTCTTTTTCTCTATTTTTAACTGATGAAGAATATCAAAATCTATGTCAATCCTTAGAATAACCTTCTCAAAAACTATTTTCTGTATCTGAGGAAGAACCAACTGATACAATCAGACCCGAAACACAAACTACCACCTCTATTAGGACTACTAGATCTGACATATAGAAACATTTTGAGAAAATAATAGAAAATGGTGTTAGGAAATCTAAGTGTAAATATTGTAAACAAATTTATTCGTTTCCTTTTAGGCAGCGGAACGAGTCATCTTAATAGACACTTAGACAAAATTCACTAACCAAATTAGCCGCATCAAACACAAATAAGCACATTTGGTGGATCGTTAGATATACGTAAATATGATCCAATTAAAACAAGAGAAAATTTAGAAAGATTTATAATACATGACGAATAACTTTTTACTTTTTCGGAAAATCGCAAATTTGAAAGATTTTGTAAAACTACATTTACTGAGGAATATAAAAAAGTCCCACGTTCAATATCTACATCCGACATGTTCAAACTATTTAAAAAGCAGAGGGACACTTTAATAGCTATTTTTACTTTTTTAATTTTTAGAGTTGATATAACTGCAGATTATTGGGAAGCTCTAAATATGAGTAATTATTTATGCGTAACGGCACGCTATATAGATCAAGATTGGTGCATACAAAAAAGAATAATAGGGTTTAGGATATTTGAATTTCCTCACAATGCACATAATTTATCACAATCCCTTCTAAGTGTTTTTTCAATTTTTGGAATAGAAAAAAATATTTACCATTTCTTTCGATAATGCTTCTGAAAATACGGTCGCAATTAGAATTCTTAAAAATATTACAAAACCAATTCTAGATGGAAAATTATTCCACGTTAGGTGTATTTGTCACATACTAAACTTATGCGTTTAAGATGGATTAAAAATAGTAAATAATTCACTAATAAAATTTAGGTATACATTACTTTTTATTAAAGATAGTGGGCCAAGAAGACAAGTATTTAAACAAATATGAAAAAATCTGAAAATATCATCTAGAATTGTACCTATAGATGTTAAAACAAAATGGAATTGTACATATAAAATGTTAAACATAACTATTCAGTATAAAAATATAATAAATACTTTTAATGAAATGGAGTCACCAATGTATAGTTTAGATAATAATGAATGACACCAGTTGAATTGCATTTCTAAGTTTTTAAGTAATTTGAAAATGCAACTAGAGCACTGTCAGACACTTATTACCCAACTACACATATTGTACTATATTATCTAACCGAAATTAGTTCGGTTTTTAATGAATGTAGAAATCACCTAATACTTGAAAATATTGTTCAACCTATGAAAATTAAATTTAATAAATATTTTAAAGATTTTCCATACTTATTATATTTTGCAACTGTTGTGGATCCCTGTTGCAAGTTAGATGGACTTGAAATATTAATAGATTTATTTTATACAAATATGTCTTATGAAGATAATGTAAAAGATTTAGTTAATGATATTAAAATATGTTTAGATATTATGTATAAAATATATGAAGATATATATGGTATGCCAACACAATCTATAAAAGAACCATCTACTAGGGAAATTCGTAATCCAATAATATCATCTGTATTTCACCGAAAAAAAGCAAGACAAACTAGTACATATTTTAATGAGTTACATTATTATTTAGAAAGAGCTAACTATGAAGATAACGCATCTCTTGAAAATTATGAATCTTTTGATATTTTGGCATGGTGGAAATCACAGGAAAAAATATATCCTGTACTTTCCAATATGACCCGTGATCTACTAACTCCTTCGGTGTCTACTGTAGCATCGGAGTCTGCTTTTAGCGCAGGTGGTAGAGTGCTCACAGAATTGAGAAGCTCAATGGCACCGGACACATTGGAGATGTGTGTCTGCTTGAAGGATTGGTACGACACAAAAGATAGAGAACAAGACTTGGCTAATGAAGTAGTAGTAGAGACCTTAGACTTACCAGAAGAAAATGAAGTATGATTAAAAGTATTTACATTTGTTCGGATTTTCATGTATTTTCAATTTTTTTTTTTTTTTGTAATGTTTAACTCATAAATCTCTTCTAATATATACTAAGAACAAATTGAGAGTGACGGTTAGGGTCCTCTCCTCTCTCTTCGGGTTTTGTATAATTTCTAAAAAGATTTATAGAGCAATTATATAAATGTAATGAGATTAAATATAATATAATATTTTTTTACTGTTATTACTTCTTATTAAATCCAGTTAAATGAAGCTAAGTAGCCTCCTATTTTTTTTTTAAATAACATGGGCCGGCACGGGCACGGCACGGGCTCGCTGTGCCGTGCCGGTGGGCCGAGCCCAGGCCTAAGCCCGAGCATGCGTGCCATGCCGGAGACATGGCCCGGCACGGCACGCTCGTGCCGGCCCGGGCACAACCCATTTAGCAGCACTACCCCAGCCTCCCTTTCTCCCCCCATCCGCCACATCGTTGCCCCCAGTTCCGCCGCACCGCCTGCTTTTCTTGACCTCATTCAAATTTTTCTATTTTCTTTTTCCTAGCAACTTGCATGGGTGAAATAAAGAAAGAGATGAGGTTGAAGAAAAAGTACAGTTTTGTCAAAAAAATGTGGACAAACTTGCAACAAACACGAACTTATTAAGTGTTCACTACAGGAAAGTCTAAATGTGCAGCACAATTGACCTAGTGAGCACCAGTTTCCCCTATGTAGATATGCATATAACCTCTTGCAAATGTGCAAATGCCATATGCAAATAACCCCTTGCCAAACTCCAGTATCGCAAAGTGTATAGTAAATGAAACATTATCAACTCCATTAAAAACAAACTAATAAAACAAAGTATATAGCACGTCATAAAGGTAAGATGAAAATAACAAGCACCGATAATAAAAGAAAAAAAATTAAGAATGATGATTACTATGAAAGGAATAAATCTGTGTATTTAATTTGATGATAAAATTGAAAAATGATTTGATTTTATGAATTCAATATGTTTTGATTTTATGAATTCAACATGTTTTAAGCATATTAACAAATTTACGATTTTATTTACATCTCAGTTGAAACTTTGTTTTGATAATTTTTTTGTTGTTTAATTACGAATTAAATCTACATATAGTAGTTATAACTTTATTGATATATTCACCGCTCATAATATACTAGGTATATATAATCTTATGCACAGAAAAAGCCATTATAAATATAAACAAAAATTTACCTTTAAATTACTAATAGTTTGCTCAGACTTTTTGGTTTTAAAAAAAAAAAAAAAACTGAAATTTTTATTTAATTATGTCTTTCATATCTTGGTTTTAGTTTAAAATGAAATTTTTTTAAAATAAAAAACTAACTAGTAGACCAAAAAAGAGCTAGTAATTAAAATATGAGATTATAAATTAAGGAGCATACAAATCATGTGAAGGAATTCTCTCCATATTAAGCGGTTTTGACTGTAGAGAGATTAATATCGATGAAGTTAAGATTTAGTAATATTTTGAAAGGTGACATATTTTATATATGATTGAAATCTTTCATATCATTGTGATGTTCCTATAAATGTATTATTTTTCATATCAAGGTGGAAAGATGCTGTAACAGTGCGAAATCTCCTATAACTGCTGGTGTTTTAAGTAGTTGAGCCTGAATTGGAGGTCTAGTCTGATTCGAAACCTAATAAATTAAAAGCCAATGTTAATATTCTCTTATACTGATACTAATACTAATTTCTCACGAATAGAATTTATATTTATGTGCAAGGGAATAATAAAAATTTAAGCGAGTATTCAATTATTGGATTTGTACGTATCAATATCAGCGATGCTGGCAATAATTTTGATGAGAAAAAGCCAAACATTAAGCATCTAGAAGTGACAAAAGATATGAAAATACCAATCCATGCACTTTTCGAAGGTAAATGTGAAAATAATTAAAGAGCATTCTATTGGATCAATCGCAAAATATTCAAATCTACAAGACCCAAAGCGTAAAAAAACCAGCAGCAGCAAATGGGAAGTTTCCAAAGGAGCACACCATTTTTTCCAGTGAGCACACTTAATATCAGTCCGACCTTCAAGCTGAACAAAAGAAACATTAAGGAGTGGGCTCAGAAAGATAGATTGAGGAATGGGCTCAGTAGGAAAATTGGTGTGCTATTTTAGAAACTCCCCAGCAAACAAAATATGAAGTGGCTTCCGCCGTTAAAATTCCCCAAACCCCCAGTGGTAAAACTTCCAGACCCAACCACCACTCTCTCTCTCTCTCCACTGTCTCTCTCTCTCTCTTCACTAGCCCACTCTCTCCCTCTCTGTCTCTCTCTCTCTCTTCACTAGCCCACTCTCTCCCTCTCTGTCACTCTCTGCCCCCTTCCAATCTTCACTCCCATCGTCGATCCACCCCAATTCTGTCCAGATCCGAAACCCTAACCCTAGAAGAAATGGAGGAGGCCCTCGAGATGGCGCGGGCCAAGGACACAAAGGAGCGGATGGCCGGCGTCGAGCGTCTCCACGACCACCTCGAGTCCTCCACCCGAACCCTAGTCTCTGCCGAGGTGACCTCCCTTGTGGACTGCTGCATGGATCTGCTCAAAGACAACAACTTTAGGGTCGCACAGGGCGCGCTGCAGGCGCTGTCGTCCGCCGCGGTGCTCTCCGGCGAGCATTTGAAGCTCCATTTTAATGGGTTGGTGCCGGCGGTCGTGGAGCGGTTGGGAGATGGGAAGCAGCCGGTTAGGGATGCGGCAAGGCAGCTGCTGATTACGCTGATGGAGGTTTGGGAACTGTTTGAAAAACCCTAAATTTTGTTTTTTTTTTCTTGGGAATCTGTTAGTTTTCACTCTGGATCCGCAGGCTTTGATTTTACTTTCAAGCCTGATTGTATAACATTGGGCGAGCGTAAATTTCATGATCTATTGGATTTTAATGGTGAATGCATGGATCTTCTTTTTAATAGAATTTGACTGGGATTGAGCAACACTGGAGAGAAAATTTAGTTAGTTTTAGTAGTTAAAGGGTGAATTTTCTCATCCATATATTAGTTGGAATCGTAGAAATTGGGCCTTTTTACTGCAAAAATAACGATTCCTTTGCAGAAAATAAGCTGATATTAAATTTTATCAAAGTTTAGTGACCGAAACTCCCAACATTTTAAATTAAGGAAGAAATTTTGAGTTTATGGTTCCAAATTTTGTTTCTTGTACTGGATTCAAGTGACTGCTTCCCTCGTTGAGTAGGTTGCTACTGTCCTAAGTTTTAGTTGAAATGGAGATTAAGGCATGCAACCTAAACTATAGTGTTGCTTGTGAAATTTAGGGCATCCTCAAAATGGGGATTTGTCCTTATAATTGTCTGGAAACATTATGTTTCTTGAATTTTTTGTGGAGTGGTAGCTAACGAACCCTCATCTTAGTTCAGGATTATATAGTCTGATACATTTCTCCTTTGAAGTTAATTTATAATGCAGCTAAATGTTATTAATTGCATGTGAGTTAGGTTTCCTCGCCGACTATCATCGTGGAGAGAGCTGGAAGTTATGCATGGTCACACAAAAGTTGGAGAGCACGGGAAGAGTTTGCAAGGACAGTTGCAACAGCAGTTGGTCTTTTTGCTTCTACTGAGCTCACTTTACAGCGGGTCCTTCTTCCTCCTGTAAGTGTATCTCTCATGCCCTTTTCTAGTTACATTTTTGCTTGTCTGAGGCCCATGCTGAGATTAACTCCTTGCTCTTATTCTGCAGGTTCTGCAGCTATTAAGTGACTCCAATTATAGTGTTAGGGAAGCTGCTACTTCTTGCATTGAGGTCAGCATAAAGTTCTTAAACATTCAACTTATCTTACTCTATTGTAAACTTTTTGAGATCCCTAGTGACATCTTGCTGAAAACAAGGTTTGACATCAGACTAGTTGTATAAGATGTTTTCTTAGGTTTTTTTTTTTTTTTTTTTTTTTTTTTTTTTTTTTTTTAACAAGTGTAATGCTGTAAAATTTAATTACATCAAGAACAGTCCTCGGGTCTGATGTATAGAATCTTTCCTTGATGTATAATGTGTATAGAGACTGTGTTTATAGATTTGTTAAATCAGGTGACTGATAGATATTTTGGGGCTAAGTTATGAAGTGTCAGCCAATGGTGATATGCATAATTTGTTTAGACCATGTTTTACCATACTTTAAGCATGCTGCTCTAATCCAATCTAGCCGAATTCTGCCCGATACCCTGTGTATTGGCTGACAACAATACTTGCTTGTATTTGCTAATGACTAGTACAGGATGCATTTTATTGTTTGGTGTTGATAGGGTAGTGCTTTATTGGGAAAAATTAAACAAAAATGAAGTCATTTAGGGGGAAGATCGTGATGTCCTTTTAATAGAAATATTGTGATTAAATTAACTCGTTCATTTATAGATAATTCTCATCCAAAACTATGGAAACAACAGAAACTCCCAATAGTAGTTCCAAAGAAAGGAAAACCGGAACTATATTTGGCGTTGAGATGCCAAACCTTGTTTTGGGCCTTAGAAGGATGTTCTAAAAAATTCTAATGATAGCATTGTCTAGATGCAAAGGCCTTAAATGTGCATGAGGTTTAGGCGAAACGTGTGTCTCATCAAAGCAAAGCATAACAATATTTTTTCGAGATTTAAGCATAATAATAATTAAGAATTTAGTTGATCAAATCAATTGCATTGCATATTTGTTATATGACGTACACGATGAATTATTAACATCAAAATAAAATAAAAAATTATTCTACCCTTTTTATGTTGTGTATTTGCTCTTTGGAATGTGAAGAAATGCAATGAAATGGTTGAAAAGAAGATGTGGGATGGGAAGAGAGAAATAATGATAAATCTGCTAATGAAGAAGAAATAAAATGAAGAGAAGTAGGAAATCAAATTAATAAATTGATCGAAATATTATAGAATTATTATTATTGCCCTTATATTTGAAGCACACCTCATAGATTTCATAATCATTTTTTCTATATATAACAACATGGCATGGTAAGAGCAACAAATAACACAAGACACATGCCTCACTTCTGTGATGTGCTCCATGTCTCATGCGTGGTGCTGCCTCGGACCTGTGACAGCACGCTAATGGTTTCGGGCAACTTGGTGGGGCCTGGGCTTCTTAAATGGAAAGAAATAAATGAAAAGGGATCATTTGAATCAATTTTCTAGGGTTAGATTTTGGTTATATGCAAAAAAATTAGACGAAAAATTTAATCAGGAAGCTTAAAATAGAAAAATGAGTACATATTGGAAAAATATATAAAATAGTAGACAAGGAAAAAAAAAATCCATTACAAGCAACATACCTGAATGAATATCAACTGAGATCTCAATTCAAAATTGATGAAGATCTTCTAAAAATCTATTGAAAAAGAGTTTCTTAAATTTAAAATGAAGATCCTAGAAAATTATGTACTGAGATATTGACAATAATGGGACACAACATTAAGGAAGAACGAAGAGGGAACTTTGACAAATTGGAAGAGATGGCTTTAACAGTTGGTTCAATTGGAGAAGAAGATGATCACATTTAAACGGCATCAAACAAAAATTAGCTATTATGAGTGTTGTAGGATCACTGTGAGAGTCGTAGTAGTGATTCAGATGGATGGCAAAATTGATGAGTGCATGAGGGCAAAAGTGAAGAAGATGGAGTTGTGGCAGGGCTTCTAGTTAGAGAGCGCGAAGGTGAAGATGGGAGTGCTTAAGGTTAAAGAGAGAGACATGGGGGCTTTGATAGGTTAGGGTTTGGAGAGAGATATTATATAGGGGGAGGGGAGAGAGGCTGGGTCAAAGGGCTAACAAGATGATCCGAGGCATATGCATAATTTATCTATACTAGCATGAAGTTCTAATGTGGGGTCATGCGCAAAACATAAATTTAATTTTGAAAAGTGAACAATTTGAACTCCCTCACAAGTTACAATTGGTTTTACTAGTAAATAAATAAAGATTATAAATTCTCTTAACTCTTATTTTGATTGCTCTAATATTAAATTTAATTGCTCATGATGTTACACATACGATGCGTTCGAGTTGAAATAGAATCAATTTCTGGTTCAGGGAACGAAGAATAAATGCATATATGTTGTTTAGTGGGCATATGCAGGTGCAAACTCTGCATACAGCTAATGTGGGCTGATTGCATAATGAGAGCGCTTACACCCCATAATGCGTTTTTGGGCTGGATATGATTATGCGGTTGCACAGTTGGCCACTTAATTTGTTTTTTAGAACACTATTTGCATGTGATAGACCTAATTACTAGCCTTCCAAAAAAATATGCTACGTTTTGGACGGTTGTGTATTCTAATTGAGCACTGCTTAGTCCAATTATTTAAACCTTGTTTACTTTTTTACATTCTCATTCATAATGGTTACCTGAATGGCTGTATCTCATTTGGGAAGTGCAAGTGAAAATTTGATGAGATTTTTTCAAATTTTGAAATGGACTTTGATACCCCATGTAAAATTTCAGAGTTGGTTCAAGTATAACCACTTATTTGTATGGAGAACTGAATCCCCCTCCAAACTGAAAAAATTTCTTCCCTTTTTTCTTGCTCTTGCAAAATATACTTGAACAGTTAACCTATCAAATAGAGCCATAGTTTTTGTAATAATTGAAAACCTCAAGGAACACAACATACTGATTCTGTCTGACATGTAAAGTGAAATGTGCTGGACATAAGTTCCTTTGCATAATTCTTTTGAATAAAATTACTTAAAACATGCTTTCCAATGTAATACAGCACTCTCGTCCTCTCTCTCTCTCTCTCTCTTTTTTTTTCCTTTCTTTCTTTCGTTCTTTCCTTTTTTGAGTTACTGCATGCTAGCCTAAGTCATTTAGTCAATAAAATGTTTCCAACTTGCTGACTGATCCATATTCTGGGTTTTTGCCCTGTAGGAGATGTACAGACAAGTAGGTCCTCAATTTCGCGAAGAATTGCAGCGGCAACATCTTACTTCATCAATGGTAAAATTTCACACTGCTGAAACGTTGAAATCTTTCTTTATAGAAGTGCAAGTTAGGAGTGGTGTAATATGTTGAAGCTTAAGCCCATTCTCATTGAATGATTTTGAATATCTTCAATAACTCAGTGTACAAATACAGAGGCACCCAAACACAGTCTGATTTTACCTATTGATGCTACAGATGAAAGAGATCAATGCAAGGCTGGAAAAGATAGAACCCAAAGTATGTGCATTAGATGGTACTGGGACTATGACCCGCTTTGTCCCCATAGAAACAAAATCATTTAATCCTAGCCATAAAAGGGGCAGTCCAAGAGCTAAGAGCACTCCAAGGGAAACACCACTTTATGGGGCTGGAGGTCAGTACCAATCCCTTTTATACACGGATTGAGTGCAAATTCAAAAAAGTCACATGCTATGATATTTTCTTTGTGGACTTTGATATTTCATTTTTTTCTCTTGCGCACTTTGGTTATAGAGCTTCGGGAGGCTTGACATTGGAGGAGGGAGTTTTGTGTAAGTAGGTAACTGGTTAATGGGCCTTTTGAATGCTAAAACAATGTTGAAAATGCAAAACCTAAGGAAAGAGGAGTTTGTTGTAAGAACACAAACAAGAGACACTGTCAATGTATCCACACACACACCACAACACAAGCAGAAGGAAAGAATGGTCAAATGAAATTATCAGAGCAACCAACATCATGTGTGTGTGCATGCACGCATGCATGCGCGTGCTTGGGATGTGCGTGCGTATGATAAATAGTTAAGTGTGAATATTTGAATCATTAAACATATGGAATCCACATTTATGTAATTTTTATTGTTCTCTTTAACTTTGAATGGTGCATAAAATCATGCAAAATTCTTCCAAAAAATATTCAAAATTGGACTAAACAAGCAATGGTGGTAAACCGAAGCTTTTTAACCAGTTTTAATTGAGGCCATTGCTATTTTAGGTGTAAAAGTATGGAAATGAGTTTGTATTAATGGTAAATGCATAGGAATGTGATATAAATTTCTAATTCAGTAGAAGAGAGTAAAAAATTTGTATAATTCTTTTTGGTTATCTTGTGGATTTGTTAGTCAGTTCATTAGTCTTATTCTTGTGTCAAGAGCTTGTTCCTCCCAAATACCATTAAATTTTGGGCTATCTTATTTTTAGGTCCTTTACAGTGTAATTTTCTAATATGATTCAGCTTGATGTAATTTTCTAATCAAATATATTAATTTATTTTTGTCAATCTGAAATGGCTTAAATGCTTTACATCCATTCAGATGTCTAACGGACCCATCCTTAAGCTCCATAATACCACCTCTCACCTCTGTTTACTATCCTGTTGGACTTTCACAACTTTAGGACTGCTTAAGGTAATATACTGGGCTTTGCTTAATGAACATATATTGTTTTACCAGTATGATGTGTTGTGTTGTCCATAACAAGTCCAGAAATTAGACATTTATAATGTTATATCAAATTTTTATGGTGTTAACTATATGAGAACCAACTTGTGTCTAGTAACTGGGCAACTTTACTATATTTACTCTGCAATTTGACTAATTTATAAAAACTTTATGATAATTTATTAATCAAGATACGCTTCTTTATGTTTTGGTAGTTAACTAAGTTGTACTAGATACTGGATGCAAAATTCTAATCTCTTACAATCTTCAGTTGTCTGATGAACTCAAAACTGTTGATAAATCTTTGTGAACCATGCTTCTACAGAAGGTTTTCGAGAATTGGTATGATAGAATTGGCCCATGTCATATGATGGTTTATCATGCGTTCTACTTGAATTTGCTTGTTGCCATCTAGGGCTTCAAATTTGCATTTCGTAGTTCTCAGAGACCAGCTTTGATTGTCTCCAGTTGCTTGCAGTATCCATCCTTCTGTTTAGAAACTTTCCCCACTTGGGCAACTATTTACCAAGAATCTTAGTTGTCGAGCCTAAGTCCTTCCTGGAGAGTATCCTTTTGTCTTCACCCATTAATTCTTCAGGCTTATCGTGAAGGATTCAGGTTCCTCTCCTACTGCCAACCACAAGGCTACAACTTTTCCTATCCCCATATACCCATCCATCCACTG
Organism: Dracaena cambodiana; assembly: GCA_036321105.1. NCBI lineage: Eukaryota > Viridiplantae > Streptophyta > Magnoliopsida > Asparagales > Asparagaceae > Dracaena > Dracaena cambodiana. The sequence continues at coordinate 5,220,640 of JAYEPQ010000002.1, read as the reverse complement.
ACCAGTGCATGCTTATGCTTATTATTTTTCTTTAATCCCGTGCTGTTCCATCACGTGGGTCTGAACCATGTCATGTACAACCATTTGTTTGCGCTGTAGGTGGTGTGCAGTTTTTAGGGGGTTGGGCTCTATCATGTATACTCAGCTTCACAACATCCACAGCTCCACTTCTTTGACACGATAGACTGACATCTTCATTAGTTATGATTTTACATCTGATATCTTGTAAAGATGACATCTTCATGAAAGCAGACTACCAATGTTGCTGTTATGTGAGGGAGTTCTAGTTTTTGACTCTTAATCATCTTTTGTCTGACTTCCACTTATAGTTTATTTATGTTTTAATTTTGAGTACTATCTTCTCAAGAACTATGCCTTTTTTTATATCCACAATTTGTATTGTTTAGTATATAGGTTTTTAGTAATCCTCGTTTATATTTTTGAAAAATTCAATGTCAAGTATATTTCTCTTTAGTTTATGAGACAGATCATCAAATCATGCAGAATTTGATGCATAGTTTCAAATATCTTGTCTTAGTTGGAGATACCTTAGTATATGCTAGGTGGTGATGACATTGTCTTAGTTAATGAAATTAGAGCAGAGGTAAATGTCAAGTTGGAGTTATGAAGGCAAATATTAAACTTTAGAGGTTTTAGACTGAGTAGTTGCAGAACAGAGTATATGGAGTGCAAATTTAGTAAATGAAGGATCCGATACTATAGTGTTGTGATACTGAATGAGCGAGAGATATTAATGAGTACTCAGTTTAGTTATTTAGGTTTTATTGTTCAAAATGATAGAGATCGATTGTGATGTCAACCATAGGATCCAAGCTGATTAGTTGAAATGGAGGAGCACAAGGGGGGTTTTATGCAACCATAATATTTCATTGAGGTTGAAGAGAATATTTTATATGATAGTTTTGTTATATGATATAGAATGCTTAGTTATAAAGAGACACCATTCAGAGAAGATAAGTATAGCAGAGATGAACATGCTTCGTTTTATGTGTGGTAACATTAGAAGAGATATAGTGAGAAATGAGGATATTCATACTAAGGTAGGGTAGCTCCCATTGAAGAGATGATGAAAGAAAATTGCCTATGATGGTTTGATCATATATGAAGTTTATCACTGTAGGACAAGTTAAAAGTGTGAATTGGTGGATGAAAACGTATAGACGGAGGTGATACAAAAAGATATGGATGCTAGAGCCTTAAGTGAAGACATGTAGCTCGATAGGATTGAATGGGGAAGGATCATCCATATGATCCATCATAATTCTCTTTTGGTTCATGTATCTACATAAGTACTTGGGGAGAAGGCTTAGTTGTTGTTGTTCTGATGCACTCACCAATATTATCTCGAAATTTGAGGTACCTTATCTAAACGCTATAATGTATGAGGATATTGGTGATATTTGCTGATTTTTTTTGATATTTCTGATGTTATATGCTCAGCATGCTCAGCATGACCAATTTGGATATCATAAGCCCTTGGCTGCCACTGATACTGATTCTGAGATATGTTTTATTATTTTTACTTTACATGTCTGCCCGATGCCTCTCATGAAGTGACTACAATTCAGCTATTTAATTGATGGAGGGAGTCAGTTTTGTTGGTCACTTAATAATTTTCCTGGGTTTGTTTCTTGTGAATTACAGGGGAGGCTGATATTACTGAAAAACCTGTCGATCCAGTCAACGTCTACTCTGAGAAAGAGTTAATTAGGGAGATTGAGAAGATTGCATCTACTCTAATGCCAGAAAAAGATTGGTCACTTCGTCTAGCTGCCATGCAAAGAGTTGAAGGCCTGCTTTTTGGAGGTTATACCAGCCTTTGTTTTCTTTTAGAACATTTCATATGCAAGTCAAAAGAGTGTACATTAACAGATTGATGGCACTGCAGTTGTTGTCTCATTATTGATGACGTTTGCTTGAGATCACTTCACCTGAATTTATTGTTCTTTGGCCTTTCAGTGACATATCATATTTATAAATTGAACGTGTACCTCTGTTAGTCAACTTTAGCATTGAAAAGGCTTTGGAACAAATATTCAAATTATTGATGCTAGTGCTTTAGTAATTCACATATTAATTCACATATTGAATTGTGTATGCTGTTTGTCCAATCATTGAAAAATTGATATTCTTTTTGTGAATGTTCTTGATTGTAAATATTTGAAAAATTATGTCTCGTTACAGCGAGGGGAACAGCCGCATATTATGAGCTAAGCTCATATATAAATATTAGTTATGATTGTTAGTTGACACATTGATCTTGGCATAAGTTTCTTTCATATTATGTATTGCACAGCAACATTTTTGCCTGTTGAAAAATCATCTTCAGACTTGTACATGCATAAAGCAATGTTCATTATTATCATGTGTGACATATGTATTGCTTGTATCTGTCAAAAAAAGCCATCTGTTTGTCTTGGGAAGTCTAGCAACAATTTCCTGTATCTGTCAAAAGAGCTTTGTTTGATGTTAAGGATGTCAAGTGGTGGCTCCTATTATCTCTAGTTAAACAGATAATTTCCGGGCCCTAATTTCCTACATTTTTTTTTGTTACTTTTTGTATCAATAATCTAACATGTTTTGATGCCCCTAGATGCATACTTCATCTACAATAGATTTCAGTGGGTGTGGAGTTCTCCGCGATAGTCCACTATGGGACCTGTTTAGGCCATTTATAGGCATCCCAGTTCTAACAATGCACTTAAAGTTTCATTGAATTTCTGTCAGGTGCTGCGGACTATCCATCGTTTCCCGTGCTCTTGAAGCAGCTTGTTCCTCCTCTAAGCACTCAACTCTTGGATCGGCGTTCTAGCATAGTAAAACAGGTATAGTGGTATTTTTACAAATTCTTCTCGATGAAGTATAGATACTAAGTGACCTGTATGAAATGATACCAATGTCTATCTTTTTCTTATAGTTCTGAACATGTACTAGATTGGATTATATAAGCCTGTTACATAATTCTTACAAGGGTCTTTCAGTTTCTTAATATCCTTTAAGGTTCATGACGTCATTCATTTCACTACTATACAAATTGTGTTCATAGAAAAATGATCAGCATAAAGAAGACCACAAACCACCTCCCCACCCCCACCCACCCACACAATTGGTCAAACCTTTCCATCTCATCTCAGTTGTCCTCTTATGATCTGGTTAAATATAGGCCCTTAAGATTATCATCTATAACTGTAGATTCCTGAAATTTCCATTCTGAATGTGGTGGGATTCTGGGATGAGATGATCAAGTGTGGCTTCATTGTTTGTTACTTGACCATGGTGCTATTATCTGTGTAACTTGTTTACGATGATTTGCTATGCCTAGCAATAAAGGAAATTCTCTCAAATAAGTAACGTTTAAGAGTTTTCGGAGTTTTAAGGAGTTAATAGCTATGCTCTCTTTTGTCTACAAAGTTAATTTTCCAATTAGGCTATTTTTAAGTTAATTTTCCAATTAGGCTATTTTTTTTCCGATCTCAAAAGTAACTCATATTGTTATTCATCTATGATAAAGAAGGATAAAAATGTCTATTACTTGATGTTCTTTGATTTCAGTAAATCGTCACTTTTTTGGGACCAAAAACTTCTCTAAAGCATCATTTATTTGAGACAAGAGGGAGTATAAATACTAAAATTGTCTCGTTATGTGTGCGTATGTATGGATAGAAAGATATATGTATATATGTATGCAAGTGTGCACCTACTCACGAATATGTGCTTGAGTGCATATTTGTATCACATGATTTTTGGTATAAGTGCATTGTAGGGATATGGAGATCAACATGGTGGGAGTATATTGAAAAACGTTGAAAATGGTGGGGTTTTCACTGCGTTAGAAGGAAATTTTGCTCATGGCGCATTTAAAACCCACCCATTAGTCCTCATATTTTAGAAACTGAAATGGATATTTTCCCCTCTGTTTTGCACGTAATATTGTTTATTTGTCTATGCTTATATTTTTGTTCATGGAGTCATCTGAAAACTGTGCTCAGCATCCCAGAATATTTAGAAGACTTGAATTGAGGGGAAATATTGTGAAATTATTATTATTATTATTATTCTTTAACTGTTTTGTTGATTGTGTTTTTTATAGGCCTGCCATCTGTTGTGCTTGTTATCTAAGGAACTCTTGGGAGACTTTGAGGCTTGTGCAGAGTTGTTCATACCGGTAATAGTACTATGCTGATCATCAGTATGTGGCTGTTGGCATAAAGCTTGAAAGTTGGTATTAACCTTCACATTAATGTTTTAGGTGTTATTTAAACTTGTTGTGATAACTGTCCTTGTTATTGCCGAGTCCGCTGACAACTGTATAAAAACGGTAAGGACTTCTAGAACTTGACATGGGGATATGGTCCTATGCTTTGTACTAATATTTGAGTATCCCAGATGCTGCGCAACTGCAAGGCTGCACGTATCCTTCCTCGAATAGCTGACTCTGCAAAGCATGACCGGAGTTCAGTTCTTCGTGCCAGGTAAGAATCTTTAATTTATTTAGATTTTTTGCTTGTGGGGTTGTCATTATTCAACTGTGTAAGCTGATATGGACTCAGGTGTTGTGAATATGCTCTATTAATACTCGAGTACTGGGCTGATGCTCCTGAAATACAGAGATCAGCTGAGCTTTATGAAGATCTCATAAGGTGTTGTGTTGCTGATGCCATTAGTGAGGTATGTGATTTTGATTTTGACAGTACTAGACGAATGTTGCTTAAAAGATGAGCTCTTCTCAAAACAAAAATTACACAAGCAATTCATAAAACTCTAGAAATTACCAACGACCTTTTCAACTCCATTGATTTAAAGTGATAAGCAGAATTCCTTTTTGGGATTTGATTGAATAGGATGTTGCTTACTTTAACCATCAGGAGTGTCATGGAATCATTGTTTCGAAAGAGGATACAGACGAATACATTTTGTATTCAATGTTTGCTTATTTTTGAAAATTGAATATCAAATCAAACATGAGAGAGCATGCACCTTCCCTAATTATCAACCGTTGGTTAAATTGAAGGAGATTAGAATTACATGAGTAAACCAGATTTCTCCCTTGAACCGCTTGGATGCATGTGTGTGTGTGCATTGTGTAATTGGAGTTACCTTTGTGTTTTTCTTTTAAAATATTTTCATTCATAAACGTAATTGCTTAGTCCTCTTATTATTTTACGTCTGTTCCTTATTCAGATTGTTTTTTATATAGCAATTTATCATTAACCCTTTCAATCAGGTACAAGCATCACTTTATCCATTTGACATAAGAGATCGATAGGGATAAAAAATAAAGATGATAAATAAAAAATTAAAATGAGGATGGGGTTATATTGGAGGGGAAAGGGAAAAAAAATATATAGAAAGGAAAAATTATTGGAAGTAAAAGAATGATGTAAGCTAGAGGAATATGATAACATTTTGGAAGTTATTTATTAGAATGGAGAATAGGTGAAATTGGGAGAAAATTCGCTATTAATGCTAAAGGGATAATTAGTAGACAACCAAAGTGGGTTAAAGTTTGCAGCAAGCCCACTGCCATATCCTTGTACTGAGTTATTGTGTATTATTGTATATATCAGTCTGGAAGCGCGGATTCCAATATTGGCTGAATACTGAGAAATTAATTTTATCTTTGATTCCGAATTTAGAGAACTCTAAGGGAAGGAATCATTTTTTTTAATTTTACTTTTTTGTATTTTTCTGCAATTCTTCTAGATTGGTTGATTTTTTGGGCCAATACCACATTATAATATTAATATAACTATTTATCTTCATCTAACCATTCTTTCACACCCTAGAACTTACCATGGTAGCCTATTTTGACTTTGTAGATGAAATTTAACCCAATGGCATGTTGGTAAATATGCCTTAGGCCATATGTTAATTTTAAATGATCACTCAGCATTCTTATCTTTTCTCTTTTCTAGAGCAAGCTTATCGCTCACTTTTTTCTTTTGTTTCCTCCCGTAACCATTGCAGCAAGAGGAGAAACTTGGTCTCTAAGCTTTTTCAATCAAAATCCATTCCTTTTTCAAGCTTCAACAAATACAAACAGATCCAATCAAATTCCTAAGAGTACCAAGCTTCATATTTGATTCTAAACCACTCACATCTTTAATCCAACTTCAATTTAAGACTCTATTTTCATCTTAACTTTGGCGACCAATGTAGGAGGCAAGGCCGGTCCATTTCCTTGGGTATTTGGAGTTATCTTTAAGTTCTAGGCTTCTAGCATTGTTTCGACATCATTTCTTTATTCTCTTTGTAACCGAAGAGAAAATCAATTTAATCGGTATTCTACCAATTTCAGTATCCACACTTCCACACTGAAACAATGCAAAGATGTGAGAATTCAGAAGTTTGGATATCGATATTGGCCAGGTTTCGAGTAAGTTAATTTATTATTCAAGAATGTATATATCATGTATCATGTATCACTGGTGTCTAGGTGTAAACAAAAAATATATATGAATAGTGATACGTTTATGATATGATATGTACACAAAATACTAAACATGAACAATGGCTTGTAAACACGTCCATGTGCATATCGCGTCACAAGTAAAGCAATCTACTATAATCGCGATATACATGTTAGTTGACTAGTGGACTAATCGATTAGTTTAGTTTAGTCGTCTAATCTCAATATTAGTCGATTAGGTCGGAAGCATGAGTCGGCTGACTAGTTGGCTAATCTCAAGGGCTAGTTGGCTAGTTTTTAGATGAGATTTCAGGGTCAGTTCTCTTGCTAGGTGCCCTGATACATCATTGTTAAGCTTACTTGACATGTGATATTAGTGTTCTAAAATCTTGAAAACTTGCCCAAGTACTCGGTATTGGAGTGAAAACGGGTACGAGTGGAAGAGATCGCTCCAAATCTCGGACAAAATGAGTACTTGGAGTACTCGGCCGAGTACTCTGAGTTTTAAAAAATGGATATCGGGTTAAAAAGATGGATATCGAGTTTTTTTGGATTTTTGATCCAAAACCAAATTTGACTTCCCAATCGTTTATAAGGGAGTCGGGTTAGTGTTTTCCCCCTCAGTCCTAAAACCTTTGATATCTCTCTCTCGTCTCTCTCTCAACCCGAAAAACTTTGATTGCTCTCTCGTTGTTCGTCTCCGCTCAGCCCTGATCTCCTCACAACCCTAATCCTCTGTCGGTGGCGATTCAGCAACGTTTCCTGATTTGGTTCTGGGTCTCTTTGAGCCTCAACGATTGCCCATTGCTCTCTCTCACTCTCTCTTAGTCTCTCAAATTGGGTGAAGAGTTGACCATTTAGGTCGAGGTACTTTGTTAGTTGGATTAAAAGTTTTTCTTCAATTTTACTTCAGTCTTTATGTGCATTTGATTTACCGTTGGCTTTCGATTGTGGGTTTTGCTACATCTATGACTTTCGGTTTGGCTTTCTCTGTGTGATTCTGTGATCTCTAATTGCTGACTTACTATGGTTTTGTCTTTTGTTTGTGGATTTTGCTTCATCTATGACTTTCGATTTGGCTCGCTTTGTGTGACTATGTGATCTCTAGTTGCTGGCTTGCTATGGTTTCGCTTCGTCTATGGCTATGGCTTTGTCTAGGGTTTTGGCTTTCGATGGGTTTGGCTATGGTTTTGGATTGTGGGTTTTGTTATGGCTCTCTCTATAAGTTTGAATTCCGAAATTACATATTTCTTTATTACATGTTTTCTGTATGCATAATTATTAAAATCTTATTATTCTGAGTTCTGAATGAGTACTCACCGAGTATTCTGAATACTCACTACGTGCTTTCGGATCGAGCAATTACTGATACTGAATTTTTGTACATTGTGTGATCTAGAGTTCGAAGTAACATGCAATCACACACATTTACACAAGGTATTGAATATGCTAGAATCTATAGAAATGACGTAGATGTTTATATGTATCTCATTTGGCGGAAAATAGTAATATGCACATAGAAATTCTATTCATAAAATGAGAAATCTGCTAACAAGGCCTAATAAAATCCCAGAAATCATGAAGGATGCCATTTTTATTGATTAGCAAGGTCTTAGTTATGTTTCTAGTTCATCTGCATGAAGTTATCACAATTAAAACTCAAGGTGTATGATTCCTTGTGTTGGTTGCAAAGAGTGTAAAGAAACAATATTGAAAACAATGCTCGAATTCAACGATAGCTTTACAAACCCAAGGAAATTTTCCTACCTTATTTGTGGATTTATCCATTTAAGATCATAATTAAAGGTAAAAGTCAATTTACTCGGTATTCAGCTAATATCGTTTCCTGATTTCCTGATTGATATGGGAATATAGAGGAAACCAATATGATGATATGATAGATGGGGTTGATACAACGTTTCAGCTTAGTACAGTCTAGTTTATGTTAAGTATGGAAAGGCTATATGAAGAGAGTACAGTCTAGTTTATGTTAAGTATGGAAAGGCTATATGAAGAGATTAGCTGACCCAATGTGCAATGTTTTAAATATGTGCCGGTATGCCAATGATACCAGTCGGTATACTGGTTTTGGGATAAAAATTATACAGTAAGGCAATATTTTTTTGGTTCTAATTTTGGGTCGATGTTGGACGACATATCGGTCATGTAGTGATATACCACTTGGTAAATGGGATGGAAAATATTGACAAGATTAACATATTGCCGGTTTTTTTCGTTTTTTTTTTGGATTTAGATTTATCAATCCGAACTCTTTAATACCCGAACCCATTTATGTAAATATCATCGGATCCCTAATTTCTCACTCTCCTAAATCTAATCGATTGGCGATTCGACACTTTGCTTCTTTTTTCTTTTTTTTTCCTGCTCTCTTTCGCTCGATCAAGTGATCATATCAAAGAGGCTGCAACAAAACATCGCACTTGTTTCCCTCCACTCCCAGCATAGACTACCGAGAGCTCCCATCCCAATGACCCCATGAATCCCAACGACGATCCCTATAACTTATGAGTCAATTGACTATTCAACGCTTTACTTCATTTTCCTCTCTGTTCTCTCTCGATTGAGCGATCGTATCAAACAAGCCATGAAAGACTCTCTCCCTCCATTTCAAGCACTGACTACCGAGGGCTTCGACTACATAAACTATGAGCCCCGGTAATTACCCCTCTCGCAGATACTTTAGCTTCTCATCCCTCTCTCAAGCAGATTATCCTTTCTTTTTCTTGAGCAGACCCCCTTCTTACTTGACTCTCGAACAGATCGTCTCTCTTGAGTAAATTGGTCAAAATAAGTGTCCTGTAAAATCCTAAACTTGTTTTAAAGTAGTTTAATATATTTTATATATGTAATAACATATATATTTTTTAATCAGTATGACCGATATGACATCCGATTTTTAGTGTTATATTGTGATATATCGCTCGATATCTAATATTCGGTTTATAGTTTTGCTGACTAGTATATTACCGGTATATGATGTTTAAAACACTACCAATATGACATCATTATGAAATTGTTATACACTTTATTTATAACTTAAAATTTTGAGTATTAGGTCTTAATGCAGTATTGCATACAAATTACATATGAAGTGGGTGGTACTAGTGTTTGATATTTAACTCACAGATGTCATCAAGTAGTAAGTTATCAACTAGCAAGTTATCATTTAGCTTAAAACAACCTGTCAACCATTTAAGTTCTCGCCATTGTTTTGTATATATCTTGCAAGAACATTTTGGTATACGTTTGTCTACCAAGTATGTAGTTTTATATGGACAAAATATTCTTTTTGCACACATTATGCTTACTAGATGCATAAGCAGAGACATCAAGTTCTTTTAGTAGCTACTAGGTTAGTAGGATTTAATATATTATTTCCCTGGGGGATCTCTTTGTTTGTGCATATATGCATTTATGGTTGTATAAAGGGGTTAGGCTTGTGGTTGAATAGGAATGACCTTATGCAGGCCATCATGCAGAGTAGAAGTAGACAATAGTGGATTTTAGTTGCCTTTACAGGGGTCATGGGCACGGAATTTGGAAGGGCATCGTGTATTGAGAATCTTATTTTGAGGCATATTAAGGGAGCGAAGAATGTGGTGGCACGGGGGACCACGAGACGTGGAGTAATAAGCAAGAGTTTAAAGACAAATGTGGATTTAAGCAATGAAGGGGATATGCTTATTGAATTTAACATAGGAGATGGCCCTTAAATGGTTAAAATGGAGAAAAATGATTACATCCAACCCCAACATTTCAGGATAGATTCTACTGTTGTGTTACAGCCTAGGGCTAGGGCATGCATAATTCAAAATAACTAAGTAAATGTTTGATAAGAAACTAGGGGAGAAACTGCCATTGTTTCATAGGCATTTTGGATGGAACATCAAGGTGTTCTCTATTGATCAATGCTGCCATCATTAAGTTTTATTTTATGTATTTGAATACAATGCCAGGCTTTATATATGGTACCATGCTTTTTATATAAACATCAATTATTTGCATTATGATTTAACTTTGCTGCCGTTGTTTTCATGCATACTTCATAAACCCTTTGTTTCCATCCATAAAGTTCATACCTGCATTATTGTGAGCGCTAGGTCAGATTATTATGACCATGCTACATTTATGTGCAGGTGCGTCAACATACATGTATCTAGCCTTGTTGGTATTTTTTATCCTTCTTTGAACTGTACATTTGTGATTTTCATTACCAATGCACTAAGTAAGGTTTTGTAGCCCAATAGGTTTCAGTGTTAGTTTGGATGAAGTCAGGATTTTATAGTCACACTACCATTGATTTATGGCAAACAAACAGACATGGTGAAAATGAGAACATTAATATGAGTGTGTGGCTATGCAATAACAGACAGGACTAAAACTGGCGTATTCATAAAGGTTAGACTTAGATGAATATTTAGTTTAAGACATAGGAGAATCACTTGAGATGGCTAGGATGTGTGTGGCAAGGCCAATGAGCACACTGGTATCATGAATCTCATTTTATAGTTGGAAAGGCTGCTAGGATTAGGGGCAAGCAACGATTGCATATTGTGGTAATAAGAAACATATATGCGATTGCATGCACAGATCGCTATATATGGATGGGAGAAAAAGGATGTATGTACTTGGGGCCAAAAAAATTGAGATTAAGGATTGTGTTTGAGTTTTCGTTGCTAATGTTTGATCATTTTTGTACGGATTCTCTTTCAGCACATGCATATCTTGTATCAAGGATTCCTCACTGAATCGTATGTTTACTCGGTTTTAGTACAAACTGGATAATACTATGCTACACCGTACAGGTACGCTCAACTGCTCGAACATGCTACCGGATGTTCACAAAAACTTGGCCAGAGCGATCTCGTCGCCTTTTTTTATCATTTGATCCTGTCATACAGAGGGTATGCCATTGCCTTCATGTATATGTCCTAGTTTCCTGTATTTTATGCATTTTCTGCTCACAGTATGACACTATTTTGCAGATCATAAATGATGAAGAGGGAGGCCTTCAGAAAAGATATGCTTCCCCATCACTTCGTGAAAGAGGAACACAGCTTTCACGCGCTCCATCTCATGCCCCTACATCTAATATTCCAGGATATGGTACTTCTGCCATCGTTGCAGTGGACAAGAGTTCATGTCTTGCATCTGGTGCATCTATATCTTCAGGCTCTCTTCTTTTATCACAGTCAAAACCACCGGGGAATTCTTCCGAGAGAAGTCTTGAAAGCATGTTGCATGCGAGCAAACAAAAAGTTTCTGCCATTGAAAGTTTATTGAGAGGTGTTAACATATCGGATAAACACAAGTCTTCAGTTACACACTCAACCAGCTTGGATCTAGGTATAAGTTGGATGCTTAATTCTTGTATATTTGTTATATTTCACTATTCTTTGGAGACTATTAGCATCATAGTTACAATATCATGATCAATATATGCTGTTGTAATGCAGAGAGTGTGGCTTAATGAGCTAATTATTTTTTCTTCACTTTTGGTCCTAGTGCAGGAGCTGATCCCCCATCTGCCCGCGATGCACCATTTCCTTCTGCAGTTTCTGGTTCAAATAATCTCCTTTCACAGAATTCAATATTGGGTGATTCAGCTGTTGGTGATGTGGCAAAAAGTGGTACGAGGAATGGTGGTTCAGATTTGGCTGATCTATTCAGTCTTCAGAACCATGCTTTAAGAGACTCATCTAAGTCATCCTACCAGAGTAAGTTGTCATCTGATTCTCTATCTGCATTGTCTTTGGCCACATCTAGAAGATCCGGAAGGTCACATGATGGAAGTTCTGAAGAAAATAATGATATCAGATCAATTAGGCGACTTACAAATATGCAGACAGAGAAACAATTCCTTGATACACATTATAAGGATTCTGGCTTCAGGGATTCACATATTCACCATGTTCCTAATTTTCAAAGGCCGCTTCTTAGGAAGCAGGTTACAGGAAGGGTTTCGGTACGTGGCAGAAACAGTTTTGATGAAAGTCAGTCCTCATTTGCTGAAATGTCTAATTTTATGGATGGCCCTGCATCTCTGAATGATGCACTTACTGAAGGGTTGAGTCCTAATTCGGATTGGGTTGCTCGAGTTTCTGCTTTTAATTATCTCCGAAATTTGCTTCAGCAAGGACCAAGAGGTATTCAAGAAGTCACACAGAATTTTGAGAAGGTTATGAAGCTGTTTTTTCGACACTTGGACGATCCTCACCATAAAGTTGCACAGGCAGCTCTTTCAACACTTGCAGAAATTATTCCAGCATGTAGAAAGCCTTTTGAAAGTTATCTTGAAAGGATTCTACCATATGTCTTTTCTCGATTGATTGACCCAAAGGAGTTGGTTAGGCAGCCATGCTCAACTACACTGGAAATTGTAGGGAGAGCTTACAGTATCGATGCTCTGTTGCCTGCCCTTTTGCGGTCTCTTGATGAACAGAGGTCTCCTAAGGCGAAGTTGGCTGTTATTGACTTTGCAAATAACTCCTTCAACAATCATGCAGCAAGTTCTGATAGTTACAACAATAGTGGGTTTCTTAAGCTATGGCTTGCTAAGTTGGCACCTTTGGTAAATGATAAAAATACAAAACTCAAAGAAGCATCTATTTCTGGAATTATATCAGTTTACTCATATTTTGATTCCGCTGCAGTCTTGAACTTTATTCTTAATTTATCGGTTCAAGAACAGAATTCATTGCGTCGGGCACTTAAACAGTATACCCCTCGTATAGAGGTTGATCTTATGAACTTCTTGCAGAATAAGAAAGAACGTCAGCGATCCAAATCCTTTTTTGATCAGTCTGATGTCATTGGAACTTCTTCTGAGGAAGGCTATATTGGGACATCGAGAAAAAGTCAACTCTTTGGCAGGTACTCAGCAGGTTCAGTTGATAGTGAAGGTGGAAGGAAGTGGAGTTCCACGCAGGAATCAACTCATATTGATACTTCAATTGGTCAGGCAACATCTGACGATATTCGCCAGCCTTCTTATCAAAATATAGAACTTGACTCTGATACAGAGGCTTTTGGGCAAAAGAACAGGGACAATGCTAATAGCCTAGTAGAAAGTACTGGGACATGGACAAACTGCATGGAAAAAACAGATCGAAGTACAGAACATGAGAGTTCTTTGATGACTCCACGTCTAGATATTAATAAACTACTGAGTTATGATGGGCCAAGAGCTATTGGGTTGACTCATGGTAATGAAAGTATTCAAGACAGAGAACTCACGAATGAGAAGCTTAGTCCTGCTAAGAACAATTCTCAAGTTGATAGTGGGCCGAGCATTCCACAAATCCTACACCGGGTATATTTTGAAGTTTTTCTTGTCTGTTGCAAAAGAATGTTGTTTTCAGATTTCCATTGTGTTATACTCCCTGTTATGAATTAATTGTTTTGTCAATAGATTTGCAGTGGCAATGATGAAACATCTGCTTTAAATAAACGTGAGGCACTGCAGAAGTTAGTTGAAGCTTCTATGGTTAACGATAGCTCTGTATGGACCAAGGTAACATTGGTTATTTATGCTGTTGCAAGTCATGTTTCTTGGTTTCTTATTCTTTTGTAGCTGATGTTTCTTTAACCTAAAAGATAAATTTTCAAGTTGATAATGGACGTTAGAATGTGACACTGGATTTTGACGGATTTGATGGGGATTTTGACGGATTTGAGGAAGAACTAGGCTAGGGTTCCAAAGAAAATAACAAAAGTTAGGGTTCGAGCCTCACACCCACACTTGCACATCGCAAATTAAAAGATTTAGGAGTAGCAAATCACATGCTCTCAAAGAAATAAGTTTCTTTTCATAATAGTTCTTAAATCATTCAATAGTTAATGCATATGTTACATGTGTAATTAAACTAAAATAAATATCAACTGAAATATCAATAAAATCAAATAAATTTGAAACAATAAGTCCTAACTAAGACCAATGGAAACCTTATAAATCTTGAAAGAAACTCAAAATATTCACCCTAAAACAGAACACTAGGAGTAATCTGACAAATCACAGGGGGAAACCATAAATACTTACTTGAAGCAACACTGATTGTATTTATCTCATGTGCAGTCTCTTCCTCCATCATAGATGTAGAAAGAGAACACCTAATGCCATGTAAGGGTTAGTAGACTCCAATGATGTAGCTTGAACATTACTAGTACTTCGTGGGTATTGGACTTCGATAACACTTCATCAATAATAACCCAGAAAGATATGGACATCCTTAGTAATCATCGAATTATCAATATCATCAATTCATTATCACAATGCCTAAATACTTCATAATTAGAACACTTGATCGAGAAGCACTGGTACGTATAATGTACGTATTCGTCACACTCAACACACTGTTTTCTGGCTTTGATAGTGCTTTCTATTGAGAATGAATCAAATTGGATGGTTCTATTTCTCAAGTTTGACTTGCTCCTACTGAACCAAGGTCGAAAGATTGAGAAAGTCATTTACAACCATTGAAGAAGGATTCCTTGAAAAATTAAGGATTTGGAATTCTTTTAGAAATGAAATGGATTTGGCGTTATACGTACGTGAGGAAGGTGAGTTCTTTCTTTTATCACTTAGGATGCTAGATGAATGTCTCATGCACGGTTTTGAATGAGAGATGGAAGAGACGAATCCTCTTTTCGATTATCTTTTCGATTATAACTCTCCTACTCTAGTCGTTACTTTTCTTTCTGTTACTTAAGTAGTTACTTTAGCTTCAGCCATACGAATTTTTGATATTCTTTTTTTATTTCTCGTCAAACGAACGACATCATTTTGGAAATATTAGTGATTTTTGGTGTGATACTGGGGAATCTCATTTCTATTACTCAAACAAGCATAAAACATGTTCTTACATATTCCTCAGTCGGTCAAATTGGATATATAATTTTTGGAATAATTGTTGGAGGCTCAAATGATGGATATGCAAGCATGATAAAATAGTTCTAATTCTAAACCTAAGAAATGCCTCTTTAACGAACTTCATGATATGTAGGATCTTCTCACTTCAAAAATTCGATCCTAAACCAAATTAAAACATATATGTTGTAGTAGGATGGCAGTCGATTTGATAGAAAGTTTAAACAATTATTTTTTTGATATCCTCTTTTAAATTCTTTCTAGAGTAGACTGATACGCCTTAATTGAATCTTTTAACTTCCGCTTAGCCAATTGACTCTACATTCGTTACAAAAATTTTACAAAGCAAATAGTTCGTGTTTGCTATTCAATGACAAAAATCATAACCGATCATGTGTGCTATAGAAAATTGGAGGATTTATCCTCACCTTTAGTAGGATTTCTTCCCTCTTGCAAAACGCCAATCATAATACATCCACTAGTGTGATGTCGTATATTTGTGTTTTCTGACTTTAAATGACTCCAAAATCTGGTGTTGAACTCAGACATGCCAACAACTTAACCTAGTATTGATTATGCAATGCAAAAGACAACATAAAATATGATGGTTATGCAACATACTAGTTACAAAAAAAGTTAAATGCATAACTAAATGATCAAATAATATTTCTAGACGGCTCCATCTCTAAATGTAAGGATATGCAATCTTAAAATAATGAAAAATGACAATATTGCGACCACTAGAGATAAGCAAATACCAATATTACTAACAAATTTGCATAGTCCAATAAAATTTGCAGAGAAGTTAGTAATTGAAAACTCAGCCCAAATAAGATTTTACCTAGAAGTGAGCAATTCATACCTAAACATAATTCATATAAGTGTCCTTAGACGATTGTCCATATAACTAACAGCTGGAAATGTTTTGGGGGAGGTCTTGGAACAGTAGTTGGATATGATTGGAGAAGATTGGCAAAAAAATGGTTCTAATTGGACCCGAAATGAGCTTTAAATCACTTCTGAAATTTTAACGACTGTCTGGACCATGATCTCCTATGAAATAAAGAAGATTATTCATAAATAGCATAGTCTAAGTAGACCCACTTAAAATCTTAACTGTACTATAACCGACCATCATGTTAGCAAATAAACGTATTCCTAGGCTTGATGCTCGAAAACAATGAGGGATTAGCTCAAGGAGTACTAAAAAAGGTGCTAATGGCAGTGGGGCTCTTGTGAGTAATGAGAAGCTCAAAAAACCCATGCCTTTGAAATCCAACAATCGTAATGCCTATAAAAATTGAAAATGAGAGCCAATACCTTAATGGGTTGGGTTCATTGTGACTCGATTTGACTCGAGATTTGAGTTTTCAGCGTGTAATTGGTTCAGATTGAGCTATCGACTTGGGTTCCGCTTAGGTCGAGCTACAGGAGTCATATTCGACTCATTTGCGTCAATCCAGTTGGCACTACTCGAGGCGAGCTGATGGAGTCGAGGTGACATGAAAGAAGCCGATAAAGGTGGGGGACTCAGAGATTTGAAGAGTTTTGTTTGTGCTATCAGGCTTGGGAAGCTTTTTGGTGAGCTGAGTCGAAGACCAAGTTGGTCTGACTAGGTCGACGAACTTCGATTGGGTTGGGAGTTGACTCAAATCAAGTCGGATCTAGACTATGATGAATTGATGATAGTAACTTTAAGAATAACGAAGTTGACGTTGAACCGGGCTTCGAATCATTTCTGAAATCGTAATGGCTCTATCTGCACTTTAGCAAGTTGCCTGCTACTGGATTTGACTTGGGATTTGAATATTCAACTTGTTATCGACTTGGATTGAGCTATTGATTTGGGTCCGACTCAGGTCAAGCCAAAGGAGTCGTATTCAACTCATTTGTGGCATCGCAAGCCGAGGAAGGTGGGAGACTCAGATCGTACACGGGGGTTCCACGAGTGTTGTCGAGCTTGGGAATTTCCGACAAGCTGAGTTGAATGTGAAGTTGGTCCGCGAGGTTGAGGAACTTTAATTGGATCGTGCTCAATGATTTCTGGAAGATGATGAAGTTGATGACGAAGACGAGATCTAGCTGGCAATGACAACAATGAAAATGGAGGTGGACGACAAAGAAGATGATGGTATTGGCAGTTAGTGCCTAGGGTTCTAAGCCATAATACTTCTCCAATTAACTTATAGTTCGTTTATTGTTATATATAGCCCAAGATACGTACATCTCGCAAAAAATAAAACAAGTATCTATTGAAATTTCAACAAAGTGTGATAAAATCTTTTAATAAATCCTAACTAATCCTGGTTGTTTGATGTCTTTGGTAGAATGTTTGATCAATGTTTAAAATAGCGATAATGGTAACGTAACGTTTTGCCTCTGTTAGGTTATGTTGCATATAATATAACGAATAACATAGGTTATGCAATTTCCTACTTATTTAATAAAAATAAATATAAACTATATAAAATAATTTCTATAAATTGAAATATAAATTTAAAATATCTAAAAAAAAATATAAAACCATTTTATAATCATAATCTATTCTAATTTTATATTAAATTTTACAATAATATTCATATTTATCTTCATAAATTATATTAAGTCTACAACTGTAATTCTAGTCATCATTTAAACAAGAAAATAATATTCCAATTTTTCATTTTAATTCCAATTATTAGTTATTATCATTACTGTAATTTATATTTTATAATGTTCAATTTATCTTATTTGTAATTGTTGATTTTAGTTTAATTATAAATTCAAAATAATCAACAAGTAAGATATTTCAGCAAACGGAGAGGAATTGCAAACAAACAAAGAAATAATCGTAAATTAATAAGTAAGCAATTCCACGATCAATTAAACAAGCCAACAACTAATCAAGCAATAAAATTACAGCAATTCACTAATAATCAAAATAATAATCAACAAAAATATAGAAATTACTAAAAAGATAATTGTAAATAACGTAACATTGCGTAATGTAACGTAACGTTACGTAATATAACGTAAAATAACATGAAAAACGTATTGTCACGGTGCATTGAGTTATTTCCAGTTGTTACGTAGTGTTGGGGTTCCGTTAGGTTACGTAACGCAATATAACAGGTTTCATAATGTGTTATTTTCAACATTACCTTGATGTCCCTGTTCGAATATTTTATTAATTGGTTTCTATCTGCTTTCTTTGCATGCATCATGTATTCTCTTTGTTGTTTGGAATTCTCAACACTCTTACATAGAGTGACGAAAAGGATTTGGTAGCAAATCATTCCCTTTATTCTAATGTAGGACATTCAACTTCAATATCTACTCCATTCAAGTTGATCTCGTAATGGATGAGAGGGTAGCATATTATTTGACGTACTAGCCATGGTTTTCAAACATTAAAAAATTGATGGGTAACGGTTTGAAAGTTTTTAGACTATGATGCACAGATAGTCATGGCAATTCGGGCATCATGACACTTAACATCGAGATGCAACAAATTCTAAAAGGTACACCCAAGTCTGTTGTTTTATGACCTAATTTGAGAGTGGTAAAGCACTGATTTGCACTTCTTTTCATCCAGATCTAATTAACCTGGATTATATTTTATTTTCATGTTTGTGTCATTTGGAGAGAGTGGAGATAGATGGAGGAATATTCAAGCATGCTTTGTTGCTTTGTATATACCCCTCTTATATACCCCATATCTTTGCATTTGCCAAGTTACTGTCTTTTGACTGTTTTCTTTGTTCTATTTAGTAGGCTAAGTAAATTTTTAGTACTACATCGTGGATGAGCGAAAATTGACAGCTAACAATGTGACTGCAGTACTTCAACCAAATCTTGACAGCCGTACTTGAGGTGTTGGATGATCCTGATTCGACTACCAGGGAGCTCTCTCTTTCTTTGATAGTTGAAATGCTCAATAATCAGGTTATGGGAGTAAATATTATTCTGGTTTCCTCCATTTTCTAAAATAAAATTTTATTCCCTGTGTGCTGATGTGTCGATTGCTTGCAGAAAGAGGCGATAGAAGATTCACTAGAGATTGTTATTGAAAAGTTACTGCACTCAGCTAAGGATACGGTTGCAAAGGTATCACACATCTTTCTTTTCTTGCTTTAATTGTCTACACGTGCTTCTTCCATTAGTCAGGAGATTTTTTTTGTATACAGGTCTCAAATGAAGCAAACCAATGTTTGACTATTCTTTTAGCTCAGTACGACCCATTTCGATGTCTTACTGTATGTGAAAATCATATGTAACTTATTTTTTTATTTCTTTTTCTTTTAATGAATACCTTTGGTAACAGTCAAAACAAAAATGTTAATTGTTAAACAACTTATGCAATTTGAGTTTCCTTTTGTAACTGCTACAGGTCATTGTTCCTTTATTGGTCAGCGAAGATGAGAAGACCCTTGTTATTTGCATCAACTGTTTGACCAAGGTATGTTTTAACTCTTTTAATTCTTCTTTCCTCTTAAACCAAGTGCAATCTCACCAAAACACCTGTTGCAATATAGTTCTTATAGGCACATGGAATATATATATATATATATATATATATATATATATATATATATATATATATATATATATATATATATATATATTAAACCTCTCATTCGTGACATATTCTCATAAACCTTGTCACTGGACAAAAAACGATAATGTGTCGTCATTGAGAGAGGCCTTACAATTTAAATAGATATCTTATTGTTCACTTGCTTATCATTCCAAATGATAATAGATACCTAAAGGCTATAGTTACAACCTTTATATGGATAGCTTTGGAAGACTCAAGTATTGTGCGTTATATTCGGTGTTTGTATATCTGCTGCCATTGCCAGCATAGCATTTTGGGTGGTGTGGTTCTACAGCATTCCCCTACAGCTAAGATACAGTGGTTTGTAATCATATATTGCCTGCTAGTGTCATTCTCTCCATATCGCCAGTGCACCACTTTTGATTTTCAGCTACAAACCGGAATTTCTCTTATTGCCTTATTGTTCTGTTGGGGGCCTAATATCAATATTTTACAAACTGTATCTGAAGCACGTGTATGCTACCTAACAAGTTAATTAATAATACGGTACTTTAGGATTCTTTTCCTAGAGATTAGACCACAATCTTTCATGCTGACATCAGCTACTTGGCATAACCTCCTTTTTGCCTGCCTTTCAAAGCAATTAATTGTAGTGATAAAAGTTAACCTACTTCATGGAAGGTTATTCATGGCTTGACAGTATTGTTGAAAAGATGAGTAGTCCATTTTCTAATATAATATGTTATTTTCCAAATTGGCCTGTGATAGGTTGCTGCATGTGATTGATCGTGAGCTTATTCTATTATGCAGTGAAAGTTGAATACGTACTATTAATTATAGTATATCAGAAGTTAAAGTACTTGGTTATTACTATTAGTTTCTTGTACATATCAATATTGTTATATTGAAACATAAAACTGTGGAGGACCTGATTTAATGCTTGTCCGACTTTAGAAATTTCCACTGTTGCATTTGAACTTGTACATTTAATCTACTATATTCACTTTTGATAACATTTGCCTACAAATAGTTGCATTTTAGAAGATGACTATCTGCTTAAAAAAGAAGACTGAATCCAGTAACACCATTTCATTGGTTAGAGCCTTTTGTGTATTCTTTTAGGTCTCTAAGCATGTCACACCTGTCCAAAAGCGACGAGTGTAAAATATGGTGGTTCTGTGTATGGGACAATTATATCAGGAATTCAGTTCCAACAGATATGGTCTGCTTCTTTTCTGATTATAGAAACATGCCTACTACAGCTATTAGTTTGCTCTTGGAGAGTGATCATACGTCACCTTGCATTGAGGGCAATACTCTTTTTGATAGTTTGCAACTTTGCATATTTTTAAGTTTCTAGTATGTCATACACCTGCTCATACACCCGCAAGATTATATATTGCAATAGTTGGATTGTACTTCGAGTGACTGACATGTTAATAGTTTTCTTCTTTGATTCTTTTTCGCTTCTATGATAATAAAGTTCAGTTGGGTCAATAAATTTATTTCTGTTGTTTTGCTTTTCTTTTCCACTCTAGCTATATTAAAATTATAAATTTTATTCTCAATTACTTTTTTATCAAGCATTTATGAGAATATGTGAAACAGTTCATATTTCAATGCATTTTCCCTCAGTTGTGATACTTCCTTTCTATTTTTTCAAACACATTTTTTATGAAGAAATGACCTTATGAGTCTGCTGCTCGGTGAATTGTTTCCAGCTATATTTAATCCCTAAAACTTTTGGCTTCCAATGGTGGAATTGGACTTCTGTGTGTATGTGGCAGTAATAGGTAATTCTCGTCCTGAGATTAATGATGCATTGTTTCATGTCAGCTTGTTGGTCGGCTTTCACAAGAGGAGTTAATGACGCAATTGCCTTCATTTTTGCCTGCACTTTTTGATGCTTTTGGGAACCAAAGTCCAGATGTTCGTAAGGTTTGCCTTGTTCATTGTGATAGTTATTTCTTTTAAACTTATAGTATTTTGGTATTATACTGTACTGTTCAAATATAGTATGGAGATCACTGCAGAGTATCAGAGCTCCTAGCTGATGGATGATGCAAACTTGGCTTGTGACTGAATTAAATTCTGAAAGAGAGGAATTTGATGCTAGCTTAAATAATACTGAAAATACGATATAAATCAAACTTCCATATATATTGACCTTCAAATGTGTAGCTTAAGCTTTAATATCCTAATTCCACTTTACTAGGTATATCCATATCAAGGTTTGAAATATCACCTAATACCGATGTGTACAAACATTGTTTCAGATTTTCAACAATATTACACTATTCCTATTGATATTGCCCATCAAGGGCTTATACCGACTGATATACATTGTTTATCGGTAGCTGTCAGCCGATATTTCAGCAATATCGGGCAGTGATGTTTATCAAAAAGAAAAAAAACTGAAAAAATCATGGGCTTTTAGATTAACTTTTTTTTATTTCAATCATTTTCGGCTCTCATATGTTTTCGAGATAAAACCAAGATCTGCCTCCGAAATGATGAACCAAGAGTGAGACAGAAGAAGCAGAGAGGAATTAACTGATATGAGAGAAAGTAATCAAAACTAGCATGTAAAGCCACTCCACAGCTGCTGCATCTCTTTTTTCCTACGTTTCATGACCTGTTCAGAATAATTTACTTATTAGGTCACCCAAAAAAAAAGAAAAATAATGTACACATTATGTTCTAATAATTAAATTAAACTATAGCAAATTTCATGATTTAAAATCCTTTCACATCTGAATAATCTACAACTACTGTTAAAAACAAATAAGCAAATAGTTTGGAGCCTTATCCCCACACTATATGTTTCCCTACAAAAATTATCTTGGCCATTGTTTTTTTTCCTAGTTTTCTTGAAACGGCATCTTGGCCGTTGATTTTTTGAAAATGCAAATCAAATCTTGGAGTTTTATAAAACTTCTTAAATTATGGTTTTGGAGTTTGATTAAATTTTTTGTTGCCTATAGTCTGAACTCAAATAAAAATCTTATTCAAGTATGGTTTTTGAATTCAACTAAAATTCTTTGTTGTCTATAACTACTCTTAAAATCAAATATGTTACTATTCCTAAAACAAATAATTTTTGGAGCTATGTCCTCCCTTTTTGTTGGATACACCTTTTATTTGTTGCCTTGCCAATATTATCTTGGTCAATGATTTCGTTTTAAGATGATCCCTTTTTGTTTATTTCTCTACAAAACTCATCTTGTAAATCAATTTTTAAGTAATAAACTAGTAATTGGTTAAACTCAGGTAGGCTTAGATTAGGATGGGATTGGGTTCGGAGTTGGACTAAGTAGACCATGATTTTGTATAGATTATAAGTATAGCCTTTTAGAGTTTTATATCAAAATACCAAGTTCTAAAATAGCATAGATTTACAAGATAAAATTTTGTGATTCAACCATGCACGAGAAGTTTTGGATTTTATACTCGAACAAAAACAACATACGTGCACCGAAAGATGGATCTAAACCAACAAGCAAGCATAAAAGACATGAAAGATATAGCTGGTATTTCCTAATTTTTATTTAATTAATGACATTAGATTTTTTTTTTTTTCCCTCAACTTGTTTATGAGTTCTTATGTTCAATAACTGATTGAAAAAACAACACATGTTACTAGAGTTAAGCTACACCAAACAATTTCATGTTTTTATCATGAAAACCAATAGAAACTTGTGTTATCTAATTATTTTAACGCATCTGTTTATTTTAGACACATTCTAGTAAGCATAGTTTATTTTGCTAATGGTGATAATTAATTTTAGCTATTTTGTTTTTACTTAAAAATGGATAACTGATATGAACATCTGATATAGCCATGAAATTTCTGATATTGTCAATTCTGAAATACACAACCATCTGCTGATACCGGTACTTATTTCGATATTGGAAACCTTGGTTCATATTAACATATTCATGCACATGTCCATGGGATAAACAACTTTCTGGTCATTTTTTTTTTATTTACCAGCCTTTGCCCACCTGCAATTGAAATAATAAATTCTAAAACAATGTATACAACGACAACTAATCCTTTTATCCTAGGTATTAAATTCTAAAATGATTTATAGTTTAAATTATTAGAAGCTTAATTTTGTTGCTTGAATTTCATACAAGCATACATGTTGAGTTAGAAATCTGCTCCCCACATTTAAATACATATTTTGTCTTGGTGTTAAGCTAGATTCCATGTCAATTTCACTAGCAAAATCAACGAATAGAAAACTACTTGGTGTGTCATGTATTAACTGTTCTAAAGGCGTCGGATAGAGCTTTCAAAGGAATTAGAAGGATTGACCATAATGAGATCACTCATAATCATTGTGCATAGTTGAATAACAGCATAGTGGGCAGAATGCAAACATCCTATCAGGATTGTTGGAAAACAGATTAAGCACAATAGTTGTGGTGGCTGAAATAATTTTTTTTTTTCA
The DNA here is from genome assembly GCA_036321105.1 of Dracaena cambodiana. NCBI lineage: Eukaryota > Viridiplantae > Streptophyta > Magnoliopsida > Asparagales > Asparagaceae > Dracaena > Dracaena cambodiana. The sequence continues at coordinate 5,196,329 of JAYEPQ010000002.1, read as the reverse complement.
AACCTTTCATGTGTTGTCCTCGATTTTCTAATTTCCCTTTCTATTGGCTGCTCGCAGACTGTTGTGTTCTGTTTGGTGGATATATACATCATGCTCGGGAAGGCATTCCTTCCATACTTAGAAGGGCTTAGCAGTACGCAGCTGAGATTGGTAACTATTTATGCTAACAGGATTTCTCAGGCAAGGTCGGGCACGCCAATTGATGCTAACCATTGATCCGTGTGTATCAAATTCTTTCGTTTTTGGTTTGGCGGGTGAGAGCATGCAGCATTTGTGTTGTTTATTCATTACTTGTGTATTTTGTATAGTGTAAAATGTGATCCATTTGGGTTTTGTACTGAGTTGAGTCTTCTGGTGGTGGTGATGGCCGAGTGTAAAATTTGTGTACACAGGAGTTGGGACTAGTGACCTTAGGTTTTGTAACTGATAGGGAGCTTATGAGATGTTCTCCCCTTTACGAGCTTCTTTTATCAGTATTTTGTGTAACTGATCTCTTTGCTATAGCCAGTCTGGGATACAATATATAGACATTAAGTTTTAGCGAAGGAGCGCGGCTTTTCCCCCTCTATTTTTGTGTCGTTCCTTTATTTTTCTCTTATATTTTTAGTGTGCATAAATTTCTTCATGTGTTTTAAGATCAAAGACAAGTCTGTTTGTAGCGTTGGCAGTTTGTTTTCAAGTAAGTGTTCCATGTGTTGTGTGGTGTGTTGCTACTGCAGTATCGAGTTAACATCGTGCTTTCAGGATTCACGTCAGACTCCCTGTAGTATTGGGAGTGTATAGTTTAACACTTCTGAAGTTTGAAACTCTCAAAAAATTTCCTGGATTGTTAACACTGTTAGTGAAGATTAGTTATTTACACTTTTTTTTTATTTTTTTACTAAAGTGTATTTCTGTTTCTCAAATTTCTATTCTATCATTATCTTTCTGTTTAACTATAATACTCCCTTTCTCCTCTCTCTCTCTCTCCTTCCTGGAGGGAAGGAAGCACTGACATCTCGATTGATCCATCTGGCTTTTGGAACAAAAAAGTCCGAATGTATCGTACCGTACCGATTGTCGAAAAAGTTTTCCCTCTCTCTCAGTCATTCACGCTCCCTCTTTGGCCGAGAGAGAGGCATAGAGACTGACTGAGAGAGAGGGATAGAGAGGGAGAGAGAGGAGAGGGAGAGAGTGTGTGTGTACTGGTTAAATGGAAGATGATGGTAAAATAAGAATTTGAGGGATAAAAATGTATTTTAGTAAAAAAAAAAAAAAGTAAGTGAAAATAACTAATCTTCACTAAGGGGGTTTTTTTTGAGAGTTTTAAAATTTAGTTATGTTAAGTTACACACCTCTAATACTGTATAAGGTCTGACTGTAATTAATTCTTAACAAAATGTTTTGAAACTGAGAGAGAGAGAGCTCATTATCAAATATCGATAATTATAAGCAACAAATTCTTTTTATTCTTATGTTTGCCAAAGTTATTTAAGAAGAATCGGTTGCTGATAGCAAGTAACAACCATCAGAACTAATATTTGGAATATATATATATTTTTTATAGTAGGAATTGTTAGAGCAAATTGTCATTGAGTAAGTAATTAATTTTGATGTAGAAGCAGATGGCATTGTGTAGGGTAGTTAACATGTGAGAAAGTGAAGAAATAACAAGTTTGTATCCCGTGGCACACAAGGGGGCAGTCTCATGTGTCTCTAGGCTGCTGTCCCCTACAAAACACTTTAATTGTTGATGCCATCCAGCTGGAAATTGTTGAGAAATAGGGACACCGACACCTCTCTGACAAGACAACCACGTTCATATTTAGGTGGGGAAGATTATCCCTTGGGCTTTCCCATTATTGAACGGCACCTCTCTCTCTCTCTCTCTCTCTCTAGACCACTTAATTCAGACTTTTATAATCTCCTACTCTACATTGCTTGGTTGGTGTCCTTGAAGTTATCCTATAAGAATGGGTGGATCTAAAAGGACACATATTTAGTGTCCTATTCAAAATATTTTGAATTAAAAAAAAAATTCTTTTTGTAATTCAAATTTTTGAATAGAATAGATCAAACGATCTAGGACTACTGACAAATGGGTTAACGGCTCATCGGACATGCTTGGACGACACAGCGCCCTGGCTTAGGCTGTGGGTCACACAGGCCGGCAGCATGACTCGGCCCATGCGAGCCGAGTCGTGCCAGGCACAGTCCGAAACGTATTTTTTTAATTTATTTTTTAAATTTTACTGTTTAGAACTCTTTGGTGGTTTTTGCAATTTTTTTAACAGAACCCCAACAACTATAAAAATAGCCATTGGGGGTTTTTTGCAAATAAAATTTGCAAATTTTGCCCTCCAACGGTTAAAATGGCTGCGGGGGGTTTGCAAATTTTTTTGCAAAAAATTCGCAAGTTTCTAAAGGAGCACACCAATTTTCCTAGTGAGTTCACTTCTCAATGTATTTTTTGTTCGGGCTCAAAACCGGGACTGTTATTAAGTGGACTCACTAGGAAAAATAATGCTCCTTTGGAAACTCCCAAAAATTCTCTTCTTCCCCCTATAAATAACCCCCTTCTTTCTCCAATTTTATACTCCCTCACAATTCTCAAACTCTCCTTAATTTTTAACTCTCTCTAATATTTTTAAACACAAAATTCTCCCACAAAACTTTTTCAATATTCGATAAAGATTCAAAACTAAAGAGCAAGTATTATGAAGAGATCTTCCGACTCCAAGCAATTAATTATTGGCTTTCTCTCTCATCTCTCAACTCTCAAGTATCAACAAGCAATTTCTGATTTCAACTCTAAACTCTCAAGCTCTTTCTTCGACTTGCGGCGTTAAGATATTTATAATTTGAATTTATTTTTATTCATTTTTTTCGAAAATAAATTCATACTCGCCCAGCACTTCTTTCTCACAAGTTGTGCGTAGTTTTTTTTTCTTTTTTTATCGAATAAAGAATATCAAAGTCATTGTCAACTATTAGAATACGCTCCACAAGTACCATTTGCATCACAAGTATATGAAAATATAGAGTCATCTAATATGTCCGAAGAAGAGCCCACCGAAACTACAATACCCGAATTCAAATAACCATCCCCAATAGGACTTCAAAATTGGATATATTGAATCATTTTGAAAAATTTATAGAAAATAGTGTTAATAAAACTAGATGCAAGAATTATCAAAGACCTTACTTCTTCCCTAAAGGAAATGAAATGGGTCATCTTAAAAGATATTTAGAAAAAACACACCTACCAAATGAACCACAAAAAAAATAATTAAACGCATATGGAGAAATTTTAGGAACGTTTAAATTTAATCCTAATATTCGTATAGAACAATTAACAACATATATAGTATACACTAAACAAGCTTTCTCCATAATCGAAGACCCAAAATTGAAAAAATTTATAAGAACGGTACATAACCCCGAATTTAAAATAGTCCCACGTTCAACATGTAAATCAACTTTAATTCCATTTTAACTTATATAATTTATAGAGTTGCAATAATCTTGAATTGTTGGGAGGGGGAGGGCTTAAATAGTAGTCATTGTTTATGTGCAATGACTCACTATATAGATTAAAATTGGATAATACAAAAAAGAATAATTGGGTTTAAGAGATTTAAATTTCTACACAATACACATAATCTATCACAATCCTTACTAGGCATTTTTTCAGCATTCGGAATAGAAATTTTTTTTCCCATTTCTTTCGATAATATTTCCGAAAATACGGCCACAATAGAAATTTTAAAAAATATTACTAAACTGATTTTAGATGACAAATTATTTCATATTAGGTATTTTTGTCACATAATTAATTTGTGTGTACAACATAGATCAAGAGTAGTAAATGATTCAAAAACTAAACTTAGGAACACAATAGTATTTATAAAATATAGTGGGTCAAGAAGACAAATATGTAAGAATTTTAAGATCTCACCTAAAATTTTACCTCAAGATATAAGAACAAGATAAAATTCTACATTTAAAATGTTAGACGAGACAATTAAATATAAAGATGTAGTAAATATATTTAATAAAATAGAATTAATATCTTTTAGTTTGGATTTTAATGAATGTGACCATTTGCATTACATTTGTAATTTTTTAAATAAATTTGAAGATGTAACTGAGCATTTTCAAGCACTTATTATCCAACTACACACATTGCACTTTATTATTTAACAAAAATTAGTTCGGTTTTTAATAAAAGTAGGAATAACGTGATTCTTGAAGATATTGTAAAATCCATAGAGTTTAAATTTAGTAAATATTTTAGAAATTTTTCATATTATATTTTGCAACTATTGTAGATCCACGTTGTAAATTAGATGGAATGGAGATTTTAATAGATTTATTTTATAAAAATATGTGTTATTAAGATAATGTTCACGATTTAGTTAATGGTATTAAAATATGTTTGGATATTATGTACTATATATATAAAAATATGTATAACGATAAAGCACAAAGTACAAAGGAACCTACTATTAAAAAAAGTAAATAACTAATAATGTCATTCGTATTCCACCGTAAAAAAACCTAGACAATCTAGTATTTCTGTATTTCACTATTATTTAGAAAAGGCCTACGCAGATGACTTGTCATTTGACCGTTATGAGGATTTTGATATTTTGGCATGGTAGAAATCACAGGAGAAAACATACCCTGTGTTTTACAACTTGGTCCGTAATCTACTAACTCTTCTGGTGTCCACAGTAGTATTGAAATCTGCTTTTAATGCAGGTAGTAGAGTGCTAACGGAGTGGAAAGAACTCAATGACAATAAACACATTGGAGATATATGTTTACTTGAAAGACTGGCTCGATGTTAAACAAAGAGAATAAAGAATATCTAACAAATTGGAGAAAGAGAACTCACCCAAGAAAAAATGAAAATTGAAGATTTCTACATTATTAAGTGTTCATTTTTTTTTTCTCTTCATCATTATAATTTTTTTATTCGAATTCTACATTTGTAATTTTCTTATATAATTTTTTTGTTAAAACTCATAAATCTCTTAGAAAGAATATTGAGAATAAGTTGAGAGTGACGATTATAGTCCTCTCCCATCCTTTCGGGATTTATATAATTTCCATAGAGATTTATCATGTTATTTTGTTAATGTAATGAGATTTTATATAATAAAATTTCAATTTCACTATATTTTTTAACTAAATTTATTAAATTAAGCTAACTAACTTACTAAACTAACTTATTAACAAAAAGTGTCATATAAAAAAATTTTAAAAAAAAAGGGACCAACACGACATGTGCCCGGTGGGCCATGCCGGGGCCAGTGCTCGGGCGGTCACACGGCCCGATTGCCACCTTTAGATCGGCCTCTAGACCGTTCATTCTCATTCCTAGTTATTTATTGTGAATCGTTAACACTCTTGTCCTCGTTAAGTACGCAGTTAATCGTTAGGAGTATACAAGGAACGAACCGAGTGGTTAGGAGTATACAAGGAACGAACCGAGTGGTTAGGAGTATACAAGGAACAAACCGAGTGGTCCGGAGCTTGTCCCACATGGGACTATTTGCAAGGTAGTGTTTAACCCCTCAAAAAGATTAGTAATTAATTATAAATTCCTCTCTCAAAAAGAAAGACTTGTTACTATTATATTATTTTATGGTTCCACTAAAATCATTATAAACTATACTAATGTGGACCTCTGCGGTTGTAAGAGAGAGAAACCAAACACAATGAATGTTAGGGCAAAGGCAATAAGCTAGCACACAAAAACAGAGCTAACTAAATACAGTTAAATTGATATGGTCCTTTAGTCCTGCTCTAACTGTCCTAATTAATACTAAGTGTAGGATATACTGCCCTTGTGCTATATAAAGCTCGGGTGAAGGTCGAGGCAGCATCCCTACTATAATCTATTGTACTACAAGCACGTAATCGCTTTGTCTAGGTATCGTTTTTTGGGCTTTTGGGCCTTGGGCTTCTCCATAAACTCTCAGATGCATTTCGGGCCTTCTTTGTGTTGTGATTCACTTTAGCAAAGGCCCAATGCGTATCCTTATGGGATCGATTCCTCCAATGGGCTCAACACCGCTGATATTGTCGGTAAGTTGAGTATATAATTTAATGGTTTTTTTTTTTTTTTTTAATTTCAATTTAAAAAATAAATTTGTTTTTTTATTACTCCATGTCTCAGCTGAGCACTTTGGACTTGAATCCCCGTTGCCTTACTTGAGCCCAGATTTTACCAGCGAGAAACTACTTCCTCGGCTGCAGCTGGCATTCTTAATGATACTGGAATTGTATATGTGAGTATCTTCATAATAATTTTATTATTTTTTTTTAGGTATTTCATTAAAAAAACGTGTTAAATTATGTACTATCAAGTGTTTTTGTCTCTCACTAAGCACGGACCAAAGTGAGCTCCACTCCCACTGAAAGGCAAGCAAGATCGCTGATGTAGAGCATGGCCGAACAATAACGGTGAGTATCTGTCGATTTCAGTTTGGCAGTTTTAACAAAATCGAACCAAACCGATTAGGAATGAAAATCGAAATTGAACCAAACTAAATTGGTTCGGTTCGGTTAGAATCGTGAATAGAAAAAATTTAAAAATTATAATTTAGTTTGTTTTAGTATATTTATTCATGGTATCTAATTTATATTGAATTTATTATTTATAATATATATAAGTATGTATGTGTATTCATATATGTATATATGCACATATATTTGTGTATAAATATATAATATTTAAATAATTCGATCGGTTCGGTTCGGTTCGGTTTTGATTTTTAAGGTTTGAAATAAAAAATCGATTGAATTATTTCGATTTGGTTCGATTTTGCGTATTTGGATCGGTTATTTCGGTTTTAACAGAAATTTGCTCACCCCTGCCGAACAATCATGGCATCCACCGCAATGACATCATACCCTCGAGCCGAAATCTACAAATTAAATTTATTTTATCTTACATTTTCTTTTGGGGGGCGGGGGGCGATACTAAAGATAGGCAATCAACTGGAGTGGAGTGCTTTGAGGAGTACCAGCAGAGATTGGGGTCTCTAGCGGGTGGTGGTGCAGCGGAAGCAGAGATGAGAGTGAAGGAGGCACTGGTTCTGATCGGCCTCGGCGGCAGCGACTTCATCAACAACTACTACATTGCACCCCACACCCTCATATCATTCCAATTCCCAACGCCGGAGGACTACGTCTCCTATATAATCTCTCAGTACAATCATATTCTCATAGTACTCTCTCTCTCTCTCTCTCACTAGTCCCTCGGATCGCCATTTTCTAGTCATAGTAGTAATTTTTTTTTATTTTTTATTTGTTTTTTGGGTTAATGACAGTAATAACTCTTGTACTATACGAGTGGTATAAATAAAAATTCTACTCACGCACACCAACCAATTTACTCTTGACGCACACATTACTCGCTATGTCCATATCTAATTTTGAATACGATCATATTTATTCAATACGGCCAATTCTTTTTTCCAATCTTAACCCTCCCTCCCTCTCTCTTTTCCTATCTATCGCGACCTCCATTAACAATCCGCTCAACATCTCAGCCCGCCTTCGTCGCCCTCCCTTGCCTTCATCGTCTTTTGCCTCTTTCACAATCATAAAAAGTGTTTTTTTTTTAGTTTTTTAGTTTTTTTTTTTTTTTAGAGAGAAGAGGAAGAAGATGATGTTAGTGTTTTTAATTTTTTTTACAAGTTTTAGATATTTAGGATTTGATAGGATAACTTAGTAAAAAAAAGAAGGCAAATTTGTAATTATTTGCAAGTTTCAAACGTGTGCATCAAGAGTAAATTAGTGTGCGTGAATAGAATTTTCCTAGCGTAATTTATTAATTTTACGTTTAAAACTCTAGATTTAGTCCCTAAACTATAGATTTAGTCCCTAAACTAGTAATAACAGTTTTAGTATAACACAAACCCTTACAATTTTTAAACACAAACCCTTCAATTTTTGTATTTACATAATAGATGATTTTAAAAACTCTTACATACTTATCTAATTGGATTTAGATGTTATTTAATAGACTTCTTAGAGCAACAATTTTCAAGTCAAACTCCAACATATTCCTGATAAAATGCATCACTCAATCTATATAATTTGACACGAAGCCACCTTTGCTTGGGAAAATAAAAATAAAAAACAAAAGAAATTAGGGGAAATACAAAATTCAAATTCAAACAATAATGTGAATTTACACAATAAAAATCATGAACAAATCAGTTCATAATTAAAAACAATATTACATAAACAAATATATACAAAGCATTGTTTGCATAGAACAGGTTTCGAACAACTATCTTAAAAACACATTGTTTTCAAGTATAACCCTTTCAAATTATGATTCCAAACAAAAAAACAATTAAATCTAACGCCTCCGGAGCTTGAAACTCTTGAATAGTGTTAATTCAACCGGTCCTCCACTAATGAGATGCACTTTCTCTTCTTCTGAGTCCGATTCGCTCTTTCGTAAGACTCTTCTGCAATATGAGATTTTACTAATATCGACACCTTAATCCCTGCAAGTAGATAAGTATAAATATTTAGCATACAAGTGGAAAATAAGAAAATAAGTATACAAATCATCATGGACCATACTGTAACTAAAAGTTGTCTAAACAAATTATCTAGCATCTACATATCTATGCATCAGAGTAATAAAAAACGAAGAGACGAAAATTTCTAGAATACTATATAGTTTCCAGAACGGACTATAAACTACAAATATTTCAGCAAGCCACAAGCTAAGAATTATACATTAAAATAAAACTTTCTATATATTTTTGCCACTGCCTACTCAAGAGATTAACTCATCCACGACTTAATCTCTTCAAAATTCATATTAAGTGTATTAAAGTTAAGTAAGTCCAATTAAAATTTAGAGAAACAGTAAGACAATAACATAAAAATATAAAAATTTCAGATTAAACAACTATTTAGAAAGCAGTAATCTCTTCAGAACACTCAAAATATTATTTTTTTTTTTCAATATTTTCCACAACCCAAGCATCAAAATTCAGATCTTTTTTATACCATTTGCTGTCTCATACAAATAAACAACAATAACGTAACATCAAACAGTATATAATCTCAAGAGTAATATTCAAAATTATTGTTTCAATCAAGAACTAAACTTTAAGCATTTCCCATTAATAGGTATTGCACAAATATAATCAAAATCTAAACTTTCTTATTTTTTACCCATCACTTAATCTTGATCTCCATGACGCTTTTCACCTTGGCCGCATATAGAGATTATGCTGCTGCCTGCCCCTCCGCCGCTTCTAGCTGAGACCTGCGTTCGCTGAATGCCAAGAAGACGAGGCAAGGGTTGGAGAGGCTATGATTCCATTAGAACAGATCGATGGATGGTTCGTCTCTTGGAGTAGGATCTCAAGTTGTAGTCAGAAAATTTTGCGAAAGTTCGGAGAAGCGAGTGGAAGAGGGAGAAGATTTGGGGGCAAGAGGGAGGCGATGCCATGGCGATTCAGAGGAGCGAGCGGAAGAGGGAGCTTAGAGGAAAGGTTTTTTTTTTTTTGGGGAAATGAGTGGTGTGCTCACCAGTAAAAATAAATCTTCTCTTTTCAAAAGAGAAGGTGCTCACTAGGAAAATGTTGTGCTTCGTTAGAAACTCTCCGCGGCCACCCCAGCTTCGCACCTAAACTCGGGTTCAGCTCACCACAAACCCGGGGAACTTCTAAAGGGGCACAAGGTTTTTCCTAGTGAGCCCAGTTAAAACTTTCAATAAATAACAACTATGCCATCTAAAAAAAATACCCATTTTGCCCTTCTTCCTTCTCCCGCTTCCTCCTTCCCTCCCGCGCGCAACAGGTTTTTTTTTTTTTTAAGGCTAAAACCCATTTCATTCCTCAATCTTTTCATATTATTTTGTTAATTAGGAAGTTTAACAGTCAGTCTGAACGACTCAATTACACTAAAAAGAGGAATCTAAACAAAAGAGGAATCTAAATAGAAGACTGACAGTGGGGTGCCGTTCGGACTGACAGTCCGAACGGGGCAATCCCGTTCGGACTGTCAGTCCGAACGGCACCCCACTGTTCGGACTGATAGTCCGGACAGTGGCATGAACTGGACTGATACGCCGTCACTGCCTCACCCACTCTATTTATGTAATAAATTGATAAATCATTAGTTTACCCAATTTAACGTCACTTTAGGATTTATATTAACAACTAATTATACAATCTTTCAGTTTATTAAGCAAAAAAGATACAATAATTCACTGACACACTTATACATCAACACATTGATACACTGATACATCGTTTATTGCAATACAATGATACACCGACACACAATGATACTCATGATACACAAATACAATGATACTCCTGATACGCAAATACAATAATATTCCTGATACACCGATATAATGATACAATGATACATGGATACACCGATACAACGAAACAACGATACAATTAATGATACAATAAAATAGTGAAAATTATAAACAAGGTCCTTTATATATAAAACAAACAAAATTTTATACAAATTAAATAAATAAGATCAAATAAAAACGTAGTGTTTATATTAAACGAACAAAAAACAACCAATAGAGTTCATTACAAAAAAAAGAAACCATATATTGTACAAATTCATCAAAATGTTTACAAAAAACAATTACACCGCTCACTTGAAGTTCCTTACATCATCCATATCAATACACAACTCATATATTCTACTCACTGTCTCCTTGTCTTCCTCGGGGGTTGACGTATGCTTCTGTATCGAGTCATAATTGCCGTATCAGATGCATTAGCAGTGGATATATCTTGTCTTGGTTCCTCTGCTTGCTCTTCTGGTGGTTCTTCTGGCTGAGTGCAACCAGTTAGCACGGTTTTGATCTTCGCAAGTGCACTAAATAACATCCCAAATCGCTTCTTGAATGCCTTATCCCCTTAGGACAATACCAAACATCAGGACATATATGTTCTTTCTCACTGAGTATATACTTCTAAATTAATTTGCTACAAGATAGTGTAATATTAAAATTTAAAGTCACTGAGTTCTTTCTCACTTAATCAATCATTAGGACAATACAATTAAACTTCTAAATTAATTAATAAATTTTAATATTAATATCTATAATTAGAATAATAACTAAATTTTCATATATTTTACAACTACGATTACAATATTATATTTTCTTCATAATTATAATATAAATATTAAAAATCAAAATTAAAGCATATATGTTCAGTGAAACTAGTTGAGGGATATGCATATCTGTGACAACCTTCCATGACAACCATCCATGACAACCATATAATAAAGATGACTGGAAAAAATTATCATGGAAAAACTTTGATCCTTCACCAACTTATATGTATGACAAGTTACAATGTAATAGGACCAAACATGATAAAACATGATAATCTATGATCAGCAGACTAAATTTATTCAGTGCAACAGCCAAACATCCTCATTACAATTCATGAGTATATACTGCATTGTCACTGAGGGAGAGATGCAAATGATAAATATTGCTTGATTATTCACCAGTTTTTGGAAAACATTAGTGCAATTCATCAGGGACATATCAATTAATCATCTATGGATTTAAAAGCAAGTTAACATGTCCGAAAATTAGCATTTTCGTAAATTAGCATCAGAGTCATCACCCCATGACCTCAAATACACTGACAATTCAACAAAACCAAATCTAGGATGCTCTTTTTTTTTCTTTTCTTATCGAATATTCAGAATCAAGAAAACCCCGTTCACTTGGAATGGCCGCATATCTTACACTTCACACAAATAAATCAAAATCAAGTAATTGACAGCTAAAGCCCTAGAATTTGGGGGAATAGTTTAGAGATCACCGTCAGTTTCTAGGCAGATCCGACACTGGAATTGGTCGGTAGGGCTCGTCTCGAGGTCGATCTCGCTGGAATTGGGCTCGGTGGCAGGTACGGGGGCGATCAGAGGCGAGGAATCACCGGCGGCGGCTTCGGGGCGGCTGGTTTCGGGGCGGGTTCGGGGCGGCGGCGACGGCGGCGGCTACTTCGGGGCGACAACAGGTTTGGAAGGAGAGAGGTGAGAGAAGTGAAGGAGAGAAGTGAGGAGATGAAGTGAGGAGAGAAGAGGGGATGAGGAAATATAGCCGAGGGTATTTTGGAAATAAAATTGTGCTCACTAAGAAATTCTCTTCTTTTCTGAAAGGAAACTGGGCTCACTAGGAAATTTGGGCTCACTAGGAAAAAAGTTGTGCCCCGTTAGAAGTTCCCCAAACCCGACCCAAAACCTATCGTTAACCTGTTGATTTAGAGCCCGCTTCTTTTTCTAGTTTCTTTTCATAATCCCTCAGACGAAAACACTAGTTTTCCTAATCCCGTTCGTTAATTAACCCTAATTTCCCTACCCATGAACCCTAATTTTCTCGGCCATGAAGTCATTTTCGATGTTCAGGTTCGATTGCAACTCGTCAATGCCAGCTCCAGGACTCGGCTCGTCATGATCGGATTGACTGTTGCCAGGTGTTCGCTCGAGTTTGCGGTGGATGTTAATGCACGAGATCAATGAAGTAACTAGGTATGATCGACTGGGCCTTGATTCTTGATTTCTTTCTTGATGCACTGTATGTGTCTGATGAAATGCTTGTTTGAATAATTTTGCACAGATTGTCTTTTTTTTTTTTGCTAGATTAATTCCATTTTTATCACTTTAATTATGGCTGATTAGTTTGAGAGATGAACAGCTCAGTGAAATAGTATGAAATGGTAATCTAGTTTTTGTTCCTTAGAGAGTATTTCTGTTAAAGAATTAAGAAGAAGTTAAAAGAAAGAGGAAAGAGTATCAAGGATTAGGGTTTGGGAAATAGGATGCTTACGTGATTTATTTATTTATCATCTTGTAACATCTTCGGAAGGAAAAGATTTTTTCAGGATCTCCCACGGATCCTCAACTGCTGGATGATCCCTTCGACATCGGCGTTTCTGGATACCTGGAAAAATGGGGTTAGATAATAATATTGAATATTGAAAGAAGAGGATTAGAAGAGAATAGAGAAGTAACAAGAAGAAGGTGAAGAAGAAGAAAATAGGGAAGAAAGATAGACTTGGAGAGCAAGGCAAGAGAGTATATTCATTAGCCTGAAGTAATATTTCCCTTTACATAGTGCTTTATAGCACTACCCTTGCTCTCAGACTGGCACGGCTGGCACCGCAGGCACCGCTTTTTCCCACTAACGGCTAGTGACCGTTGAGGGAGAGAATCACACTGGATGGCGGAGCCCATGAACCTGAAGAATTACTTGCTACTGGAACATGTAGATATAAGTGAAGTTTTTATTAGCAACCCATTATCCCTCATGCACCTGACACTCTTTCCTCCTTAGGTTTCAACTTCGACTGCGAAGTTGAACTCCGGATACTTCGCCACCACTGCATTATAATCTTCCCATGTCGCCTCAGAGAGATCAGCTTCCTTCCATGTAATTAAGACTTGGCTGATTGCTCGGTTGCCTCTCTTGATCATTCTAAGACTAACAACCTGTTCGGGCTTCTTCTCTTGTATCTCCCACTGGTTAGGCAAATACTCACAAATATCTGGCCTTGGTCCATGAAATTTCTTTAGTTGGAATACATGAAATACATCGTGAATTCTGGCCTCCTTCGGCAACTCCAAGCGATAGGTGACCGTGCCAATTTTTGCGAGCATGTGAGAAGGACCGAAGTATCGGGCTGCAAGCTTTGAAGGAGTGTTTCCCCTCACTGTTATCTGCCTTTAGGGCTGTAGTTTAAGCCACACCCAATCTCTTTCTTCAAAATGCCTTTCCGTACGTCTTTTATCTGTATAGTGTTTCATCCGATCCTGTGATTTGGCATAGTAATCTTTAAGCAACTTATGTACCTAATCTCTGTCAGCAACAGCTTGCACCTTTGCAGTGTGAGGAATGTAGCACAACAAGGTGGGAGGTGGTTGTTCCTAAACTACTTCATACGTAGTGACGCCCGTTGTAGCCCGCCAAGTTGTTTATGCCAATATTCAGCCCAAGGCAACCACCGACTCCACTCCGAAGGCTTCATGCCACAGAAGCAGCGCAAGTATACCTCCAAACATTGGTTAACTCTCTCCGATTGGCCGTTGGTTTGAGGATGGTACATGGAGCTCATTCGTAATCGGGTTCCTTATATCTGAAACAGCTCTTGTCAGAATTCGCTGGCGAACACCCGATCCTAATCACTTACAATGGATTTTGGAATCCCTTAGAGTCTTACAACTTCTTCCCAAAATAACTCAGCAACTTGTAGTGCAGTGAATGGGTGCTTTAGTGAGCGAAATTAGAGAGCCGATCAACGACAACCATTATCGTCGTCTTCCCATTTCTTGGAGGTAACCCTTCAATAAAATCTATGGCAAGATCTTCCTATACCAGTTCTGGAATGGGTAATGGCTCCAACATGCCTGGAGGAGCAACATTTTCAGATTTGAACTTCTAGCAAACTTCACATTCTCTCACAAGCCTGTTCACTGTCTCCCTCATTCTTGCCCACTAGAAAGTCTATCGAATTCTTTGCATGGTGTGATGATAACTGGAGTGGCCACCTTTAGGAGCTCTATGATTATCATGGAACACTTCAGGGCACAACTTCGAATTTGGATCCAACAACACACGGCCCTTATAATACCACACCTCTTGAAACTTTTTGTAATGAGCTTCAGGTAACTTTTCTTGTTTGAGCTTCTCCTGTACTTCAGCATAATAGGGTGAATCCACCACTAAAGCTTGCACGTCTTGCAGCCATGAGGGTTCCAAGATAGTCACAGCCCTGCAGTGCACTTCCTCAACACCCGATTATTCTCTTCTCAATAAAGCATCGGTGGCTACATTCTCCTTACCTTTCTTGTACTCTACAAAGTAGTCGAATTCCGTCAACTTTTGCAGCCATGCATGTTGGAATTCCTGTCGACATCTTTGGTCTAACAAAAATTTGATACTCTTTTGATCGGTTCGAATAATGCACCTTCTGTCCAAAAGATACTGATGCCACTTCTTCACTGCAAACAAGATGGACACCATCTCCTTTTCGTATGTGGAAAGAGAGAGTGTTTTACCCTTAAGGCCTTGGCTTAAGTAAGCAATGGGGTGTTAATTCTGTATGAGTACTGCCCCAATGCCCGTGGCGGATGCGTCGCATTCTAGCACAAACTCCTCGAAATTGAGCATTTGCAGAACCGGTGGAGACAATACTGCCTTCTTGAGCTCTTCAAAACTCTCTCTGCCTGAGTATTCCATTGAAACTCACCCTTCTTGAGCATGACATTTAGCGGAGTAGCAATGCTTCGGTACCCTATCACAAATTTGCGGTAACAGCCGGTAAGGTCCAGGAACCTACGTAGAGTTCTGGGGTTTGAGGGCAAAGGCCACTTTCTTATAGCCTCCATCTTCCGGGGATCCATTGCTATTCCATTGGCCGAGATAACATGGCCAAGATAGTCGACTTGCTGACACCCAATGCGACATTTGCTCATATTTGAAAACAAATGGTATTTTTGTAGGATTTGGAAGACAGCCCTCAAGTGTTGTTCATGCTCCTCCAATGACGGTTGTACGGTTGTACACCAAAATATCATCAAAAAAGACCAACACAAATCTTCTGTGATGCTCTCGAAACACGCCGTTCATAAGACTTTGGAAGGTTGAGGATGCATTCGTAAGCCCAAATGGCATTACGAGGAACTCATAGTGCCCGCTGTGCATCTTAAACGCCGTCTTTGGAATATCTTTTTTGGCTACTCGCACTTGGTGATAGCTTGACCGCAAATCCAATTTAGACAAGTATATAGCACCATACAACTCGTCTAAAAGATCGTCGATGAGGGAAATCAGGAACTTATCTTTGATGGTGTTATGGTTGAGAGAGCGGTAATTAATGCACAATCTCCAACTTTCGTCCGACTTCCTCACCAACACAACCGGGGAAGCAAAGAGACTCGAACTGGGGCGGATTATTCTGGACTAAAGCATCTCCTTGATTTGCCATTCAATCTCGTTCTTTTGATGAAGGGGATAGCGGTACAGATGAGCATTCACCATTTGTTGAGGATTGATCAAGTGTATATGGTGATCACAAGTGCGGCGGGGAGGAAGGCCCTGTGGAATTCCAAAATTGGTTTGGTATTCCTCTATCAATGGCTTCAATTCATCAGATTCTGGGTCTTTGATAAGGTACTCTTTTTGGGTTGTCACCTGCACCGCAAAAGCCATCCCCTTCAACTACAGGATGCGATCGAAGACATCTCTCTCTACCACCTCCATGGTAGAGGGCTGGACTTCTTGTAGGATGATTGCCTGTCCAAACTTCCAGAACTTGAGTGTTCGGTGATTGAAGTCCCACAACATCGGGCCTAGACTCTTTAGCCATACCATTCCCAATATTATTTGAGGATCACCCAGAGACACAACAATGAGATTTGCGGTTGTGTCGACTCCTTGTATGGAGAGGACCGTGGCAGTACAACATCTTCCCCCTCCTATTTTCTCACTGCCTGTGACTGTTTCATTGACAACATCTATCTCCACTGAACTTAGGTTCAACCGAGTGCCCGTGATTAGACCGACAAAGTTGTGCATGGTTTCAATGTCTACAAGAAAACTCACTTCCTTTTCCATTACCCTTCCTACCAAGCGGATAGAGCTTACCCACACAACTCTCTTTTCAACATTCAACGTGAGAGATATGGGTTTCATCCCCTCTGCCTTCGAACCTTCATCAAAGCCCCATTCATCTTCCTCATCTTTCTCCGGGGAAATCTCTAAATGGTAAACTTTTTGATTTTTGCATCGATGACCCACTACGTACTTCTCGGCACAATGAAAATATAGCCTCCTCTCTGGCCGTTCCCTCACTTGTGCCGACAACCTTTGGGTTGGACTTGATGACGTTTGACTTGTTGATTTAGAGGAAATGGTAGACCCTCTTGTACCATGGCTCGGTAGGGAGGACACCGGTCGTGTGTTTGTTCCCTTGACATTTTTACGAAGTGCTACAGATTTATCTTCTTCCAACTTCGCCTACTTCATTGCTTGCTCCATGGAGGTAGGCTGCTTAGCCATCAACTCAACTTCATGGGGTCGCGTAACCCATTAACAAAGCAATTGATCAAAAACTCCTCAGAGAGCCCATGAACCAAGTGTGAGAGCTGTATGAACTCACTTTGGTATTCTTCAAAATTGTGCCCCTCTTTCTTCAACTTTGATAGCTCTCCGGCATATTTGCAGGTGGTTGTTGGATCATACTTACTCATCAACCCTTTCTCCAACTCTTCCCAAGTCAGAACCCCTTTCGACCGCACAGTCTAACGGTACCATTGTAAGGATCGGCCCTCCAAATAAAGGGCAGCCATCTGCACTCTTTGCTCACCTACAATCCCTTAGAAGTCCAGAAGCTGCTCAATTCTATAGATCCAGCCACTGATATCAGTACCAGAGAATGTAGGGAACTCTGGCCTCGTTCTGTATTGATACCCTCCATCATAGTTTCTACCAAAGAAAGGAGACTCAACCGTTCTCGGCATGATCCGTGGATTCATCAGAATAGAGGGTGGCGTGGGGAAAAGAGGACCCTCTTTGTTCAGATTCACCCTCGCCTCTCCTGAAGAGCCCACTCTGTCCGTAGATGCCTGCGGTGTGGTATTGGGAGATCGAAGATCAATCGGACCCGTACCATTGCCTGATCGTGGTTGCAGGGAGAAGATCAGGTCCTTTAACTCCTTATTATTGTTCCGATCGAACTCCATCTTTTGGAACAGGCTTCTGAGCTCCCTCATCTCCAATGCGTGCTGGTCCACCTGTTCGTGAAGGAAGTCGAACCTGTCGCTGCTGGTGGGTAGGACTCCGATCCTTCGGGGATCATTGAAAGTCCTGATCTGGCTCTAAGACCAGTTTCAGAGTCTCCCTTGGATTCTTGACTGTTGGATGATCCTTTCGACATCGACATTTCTAGATACTTGGAAAAATGGGGTTAGATAATAATCTTGAATATTGAAGGAAGAGGGTTAGAAGAGAACAGAGAAGAAATAGAAGAAGGAGAAGAACAAGAAGATAGGGAAGAAAGATAGACTTGGAGAGCAATGCAAGAGAGTATATTCATTAGCCTAAAGTAACATTTCCCGTTACACAGTGCTTTATAGCACAACTCTTGTTCTCAGGCTGACGCTGCTTTTTCCCACTAACCACTAGTGATCGTTGAGAGAGAGAATCATACTGGATGGCTAAGCCCATGGGCTTGAAGAATTACTTGTCACTGGGCCATGTAGATATAAGTGAAGTTTTTATTAGTAGCCGATCATCCCTCATGCACCTAACAAATTTAGAATTCATTGACAGTAAGTTGAGGTGAGTTGTTGCAATCCTTCTCAGGATTGCAATTACCACTAGCCCTAGTGGTCGGCATCTTGATGAACCTGCAAGATTGTTAGAGAAAGAACACAAAAGAAGACAGAAGCAACAACAGAAGAAACATAAGAGACATAAGAAGAATTGGGAGAGAAGAGAAAATTCAGACTTTATTCATGTATGAGAGATTTATTATATCAGAACAGGCTATTTATAGCCTACAATCTGTGATCTAACTCTCTCTAGATCTCTCTAGAACATTCGTGATTGAAGATTTGCAGCATCCCACGTGAATTCTCCTTCCGTAGGCAGTTAGGAAGCTAATTGTTTGCTTCATTCGGTTATGAAACCGTTGAAGCGAAGCAGGTGGATATCGGGTTACCGGGTAAACTTCAAAAACCTGATCCATACTTAAACCCATTTAGAATTTAGTTCTCAACTTCAGCAGAAACCCATGCACCCCCAACATTCCTCCCCTCTTGAAACTGTTCTTCATTCGCGAAGAAGGAAAAACTTGGAAATTTCGCCTTGAATTTGTGATAATCCTCCCAGGTAGCCTCAGATGCATCCGCATTCTTCCATTGTATCAGGATTCGTCTCTCTAGGTCTTTTTCTGGTTCCTTCGCTATGGGTTCCGAATATGTAGGTAGTGCAGGATAGATTTTAGAAACTTCTCCCTTGTATCGCTTGAGTTGAGAAATATGGAAGATGTTGTGTACCTTGGGTTTTGGAGGTAATAGTAAGCGGTAAGCAACTTTTTCCACTTGAGCATTAATCTGTATGGACCAAAATACTTTGGGGATAATTTTTGTGGTGCAGGTTCTATGAGAGACAACTGTCTATGGGGCTATGGCTTAAGCAAGGGACCTAGTCATTCACTTCAAAAACTCTTTCTGATCTCCGCTTATCAGCATAAATCTTCATTCTTTCTCTAGCAGCTGCAAGGTTGTCTTTGAGCAATTTAGAAATCTGATCTCTATCAAATAGAGTATTTTCAACTGCCTGAACCTTTGCAGTGTGTGGAACATACTGTAATAGAGTGGGAGGTTTTCTTCCATAGACTACTTCACAGGGAGTTAGTCCAGTTGGAGATGTAAGGGTAGTATTATGCCAGAAAGCTGCCCATGGAAGCCATCGGGCCCATTCATTAGGTTTGTAGTTACAAAAATATCGAAGATATGTTTCTAGGCATTAGTTGTTTTTCTCAGTCTGTCTATCAGACTGGGGATGATAGGAAGTGCTCATTTGAAGTTTGGTGCCAAGTATCTTGAAGAGCTCAGTCCAGAACTCACTAAGGAATATGGTGTCACGATCACTTACAATAGTTTTAGGCAAGCCATATAACTTGAAGATCTCATCAAGAAAGTACTTAGCAACCTTTGGTGCAGTATATGGATGTTTGAGAGCTATAAAATGGGTGAATTTGGACAATCGATCAACTATCACCAATATAGTATCTTTCCTTTGGCTAATTGGCAACCTTTCCACAAAATCCATAGAAATATCCTCCCACACCTTTTCTGGTATGCGTAATGGCTCCAATAAACCAGGTGGTAATACTGATTCATGTTTGTTTCTCTGGCATATATCACATTTCTGTAGCCAACTTCTGATTTAATTCTTCATGCCAGGCCACCAGAAAAAAATACTTGATTCTATGTAATGTCCTCTACCTGATTCTATGTAATGTCCTCTTGCAACCAGAGTGACCTCCCATGGGAGAATCATGATGATCAGAAATAATTTGCTGACACAGTTACGATTGAGGATCTTAGAGTATCCTTCCTTTATAGAACCATAATCCTCTTTTTTTTTTTTTGTAATGTTTGTTCAGAACTTCTCCCTTCTGTAGCTTTTCTCTTATTTCTTTGAAGAAAACTTATTCACCATTTCTCTGGCTGATTGCAACCAAATGGTTGTACTGTAGTGACACCTCTAGCCGTGAGGAGTTCTTCCTCCGTATCAGTTTCTTCCCTTCTAGAAAGTGCATTTGCTGCTCTATTTTCAGCTCCCCTTTTATACTCCACCATATAGTCAAAGCCTGCTAACTTATAAAGCCAAGCATGCTGAGGTTCTTGTCTAAATCTTTGATCCAATAAGAACTTAATACTTTTTTGATAAGTTCTTATGGTAGACCTCCTACCTAGGAGGTATTGCCTCCATTTCCTCACTACAGATAAAATAGCTAGTATTTCTTTTTCATAAGCAGAATAGGAAAGAGATTTTTCCTTCAATCCCTGACTGAAAAAGGCAATGGGGTGGCCCAGTTGCATTAACACATCACCTATTCCAGTCCCTGAAGCATCACACTCCACAATAAACTCTTCACCAAAATTTGGCATCTTCAATACGGGGGGTCAACAGAGCTTGCTTTAAGTTTTCAAAGGACTTCTTGGACTGTTCACTCCAATGGAAGGAGCCTTTCTTTAACATAAAGTTGAGAGGAGCTGCTATTCCTCCATAATTTCTGATGAACTTCTTGTAGTAACCAGTTAATCCCAGAAAACCCCTCAGCTTTTGGAGATTTGGGCAGGGGCCAATTTGCTATGCTCTCCAACTTTTTCTCATCCACTGATGTCCCATTTTCTGTGATTACATGGCCCAGGTAATCAACTTCAGAGCAGCCAAATCTATGTTTGCTTTCCTTAGGATATCACTGGTTCTCTTGAAGAATTTGGAGCACTGTTCTGAGATGTTGAAGATGTTCTTCCCATTGTTTGCTGTAGACAAGTATCTCATCAAAAAACGCTAGGACAAATTTTCTTAGATGTGGCCTGAATATCTGGTTCATTAAACTTTGGAATGTAGATGTAGTGAGCCCAAAGGAAATCACTAAGAATTCATAATGCTCTTCATGGATTTTAAAGGCAGTCTTTTGGATGTCTTCTTTTTTGACCCTTATATGGTGATAACCAAATCTTAAGTATAGTTTAGAGAAAAATTTGGCTCCATGTAGTTCATCTAGTAAGTCATCTATCATTGGGATAGGGAATTTGTCCTTGATAGTGTTTTTATTTAAAGCTATGTAATAAATGCGTAATCTCCAGCTTCCATCAGATTTTCTAACTAACACAACTGGTGAAGCGAAAGAGCTTGAAGTGCATCTGATTATGCCTGACTCCATCATCTCCTTCACTGGTCTTTCTTTCTCATTTTTTTGGTGGAAAGGGTAGTGATAAGGCTTAGAGTTGATAGCTTGATTTGGATCAATTAAAGGTATCTTATGGTCACAAAACCTTTCAGGAGGAAGCCTTTTTGGAATTTCAAATGCTGTTACATATTCTTGTAACAGTGTATGTATATCATTGTGATACTCACTTACACACTCAGTCTGATCAGTTTCAGCACACTGCAGGGCATAAGCAACACCTTTAATCTGAAACAATTTTTCAAACATTTCTCCTATAACATCCACATTTCCTGGTTGGACCCCATGCAATGTGACAGATTTTCCCTTCCTCCAAAATTATGTGTTCTCCGGTTGAAATCCCAGAGAGTTGGGCCCAGGATTTTGAGCCAGACAGTCCCTAAGATGACTTGAGGGTCTCCCATAGGCACTACTAAGAGATCAGTTTCCAAAATGTTCCTATGTATTGCAACTTTCACCCCAGGGGGTTCCCCTCAATTTTTTCTCCATCTGCTGTGGCCACCTGGAAATTTTGAATTTCAACTAGTCTCAACCCAACCCTCTTAGCAGTAATGGGATCCACAAAATTGTGGGTAGCTCCAGAGTCTACTAGGAAACTAACCTCCTTCCCATTGATTTTCCCAACCAATCTGATAGAACTTACTCCCAACAGACCAGTCATAGCATTTAAAGAAATCTCCATGGTTTTATATTGATTTTGTTCTTCTACACTATCAAAACCCCATTCAGTTTTTTCATCTTTTTTCTTCTATAATCTCCAGCCTAAGACACTTTTGATTCTTACATGTACAGCCATTGGTATATTTTTTTTATCGCCGTGGAAACAAAGACCCTTCTCTCTTCTTTCTTTAATTTCTTGAGTGGTGAGCTTTTTAACTGGTACTACAGGAGTAGTGGATGAAGAGTTACCTGCATTCTTGTTTGAAGACGGTAGACAATTGCAGAAGTGGAGCTACTTCCGTTCTTTGAATAAGAATGTTTGTGTGGTTTCTTGATCATCAATTCTTTCTCTTCTTCTAATCTGGCTAAACTAATAGCTTCAAGAACAGAATTGGGTTGCTTTGCCATTGTCTCCACCCTAGCATTATTCCTCAACCCACTGACAAAGCAACTTGTGAGAAATTTTTTGGAGAGACCCTGAACCTGATGGGATAGATGCATAAACTGCTGGATGTATTCATCAATGGTTCTGCTCTTTTGCTTGAGCTTTGATAATTTCCCAAAATAGTCCACTACAGCTAGATCACCATACAAAGATATAAGGCCTTGCTCAAATGCTAACTAGGTCAATAATTCTTCCTTCGCTCGCACCCTCCACTCGTACCATGCCAATGGAGCATTCTCTAAGTATAAGACTGCCATCTTGACTCTTTGTTCTGCAATGATGTTGAAGTAATCCAAGAGCTACTCCACCCGATACAACCATCTGTACACATCCTCCCCAGAGAAAGTGGGAAAGTTAGGTCGTGGTCGATGGTGTCGAGAATCGTCAGATCGATCATTAATATGGGGAATTATGTGGGAATTTGCACTAAAGCGGTCAAACAAGAGGTTAGATGGCGTATCCAGTATAGAATTTTCTTTTGGAGGATTGTTTTGATCTTGAAGAAGTGGGCTTTGAAGGAGTAGAGGATCAACCGAAGAAGCAGATCCTGAAGTGTTGCTATTGAGCGTTTATTGAAGGCCTTGAACGAGGTCCCTGAGTTCATCCCTTTCATTGCTGTGACTGGATTGCATTTTCTTCAATTCTTCTGTTACTGGCTAAAGATTGGTGGCCAAATCCTCCATTCTTGAATTTTGTTGATCAATCATTGATCGACTGACTTCTACCTCCGAAGCAAGAAACTCCATTGTTGTTGCCGAAGCTTCAGAACCGAAGAAAATGGGTCCGAGGATTGTTGCTCTAATACCACTATTGCAATCCTTCTCAGGATTGCAATTATCGCTAGCCCTAGCGGTCAGCATCTTGATGAACCTGCAAGATTATTAGAGAAAGAACACAGAAGAAGAAGACAGAGGTAGCAACAGAAGAAACATAAGAGATAGAAGAAGAATTGGAAGAGAAGAGAGAATTCAGACTTTTATTCATGCATGAGAGATTTATTACATCAGAACTGGCTATTTATAGCCTACAATCTGTGATCAAACTCTCACTAGATATCTCTAGAGCATTCATAATTGAAGATTTGCAGCATTACGCGCGAATTCTCCTTCTGTAGGTTGTTAGGGAAGCTAATTGTTTGCTTCATTTGGTTATGAAATCGTTGAAGCGAAGTGGTAGGATATCGGGTTAGGTAAACTTCAAAAACTTGATCTATACTTAAACCCATTTAGAATTCAGTTCTCAACTTCAGTAGAAACCCGTGCTACCCCAACTTGAGTGAATGTGGGGAAATCCTAATAAATAAATAAGAAAATTATGTTACGTTTCTAATCATCTTCATAATTTGACATAATTTTCATTGTGCTCAACGCTCAAAGGCTTTTGTTAAGTTAACTGTTCACAAATTTCGCAGATGTAACCATTTAAAATAGCTATAAATGTACAATGAAGAGAAGCAATATGCTAAGTGGAAGTACAAAGAAATATCTAACTATAACATAAAGTAAATTATGTTTGCATATGTAAAGGAACGTTCGCGAGTTGAGAAACCTGGCCAAACGTAGGATGGTAATGGAGTTGCTACGGAATAATTCCTGTAAGATAGCTTGTTTGGTGGAGACTAAGTTTAGGAAACTTAATCCAAAACAGGTTAGGGATCTCTCTTTTAATTCATAGTACAAATTTGTAATCAAAGGGAGAGGAGTCGGGGGGTTATAATATGCTATAATGGTTTATTATCTAAGGAGATAGCAGATTTTCAAGCGGAATACATTATGACAATCCGTTTGAAAAGTAAGAAAGACGACAACAAACAATTGAGTACTGCCATTTACGGTCCAAATGACCAGGGAAGGAGAGAGGTGTTTTGGGAAGAAATTATCCAGATTGGAAATTGGGCAGACTATCCTTGGGTAATTGGAGATTTTAATGTGGTCAGATTTACTAATGAACGAAATGAAAGTGTTTACAATGGACAAAAGAGGGAGGATTTTAATATGGTGATAGATCAATTGAGATTGATCTAGTTATCTATCACTGACAGACTATATATATGGTTCAGCATTAGGCAGGCCCTTCACTTGCAAGATTGGTCTCTCTTTTAATTCATAGTACAAATTTGTAATCAAAGGGAGAGGAGTCGGGGGTTATAATATGCTATAATGGTTTATTATCTAAGGAGATAGCAGATTTTCAAGCGGAATACATTATGACAATCCGTTTGAAAAGTAAGAAAGACGACAACAAACAATTGAGTACTGCCATTTACGGTCCAAATGACCAGGGAAGGAGAGAGGTGTTTTGGGAAGAAATTATCCAGATTGGAAATTGGGCAGACTATCCTTGGGTAATTGGAGATTTTAATGTGGTCAGATTTACTAATGAACGAAATGAAAGTGTTTACAATGGACAAAAGAGGGAGGATTTTAATATGGTGATAGATCAATTGAGATTGATCTAGTTATCTATCACTGACAGACTATATATATGGTTCAGCATTAGGCAGGCCCTTCACTTGCAAGATTGGATAGGGGTTTAGTATCAGATGAATGGGATAGAAGATTCCCAAATGCTAGTGCTCACATGATACCAAGACCAATCTCGGACCACGTTCCTATCTGTCTCAGGCGAAAGGATAAGTAGCAAGTATCGATTATTAAGATTTAAAAATTAGTGGCTTCAACATTAAGAGGTTAAGGACCTTATAAATGAGAGTTAGACTCAACCAACAACGGCTTGTGATGCAGCAGGTATAATATGTTGCAAGTTAAGGAGACTAAGGAAGGTACTGACGAGATGGAAAAGAGGGTTCTTTAGGAAAACACATATAATGAAGAGGATCAAGGAACTGGAAAACGAGGAGGAAAGAAGGAAGCTTAGCTTGGAAGAGAGTTATTAATTGGATGATCTGCGATGTAGAATTGCCAAAATATATAGCATGGAGGAAATATTTTGGAGACAACGGGCCAGTGTAAATGGTTAAAAGAAGATGCTAATATGACGTGCTTCCACATATTCGTTACCATGCAGCATAGATCTAATAATATAAATAGGTTGAGTTTAGAAGAGGGGATGGTAAGTGGAGAGGTCAATATCCGAAAACTTGTCACTACCCACTTCACTTTCTTGTTCGGGCAGAGAAAAGGATCAAGGTTGAGATGAAAAAATGAGCATAGGAAGAGGCCAAGGATTTGGAGTTAGAAGGACAGTTTATTAAGACGGAGGCTAAAAAGGCTATATGGAAGTTGGGAGCTGATAAAGCCCCAGGACTGGATGAGTTTCCTATTAGGTTCTTTAGAACATTATGGGATTTGACATAGATAAAGGTGATGAGCATCCTTCACGAATTGTGGTATGAAAGGGCAATATTGGATAGGGTTAATTACTCATTTATAACTCTAATCACCAAAAAAAAAAAAAAATTACCACAATCAATAGAGGACTTCAGACCAATCGCGCTGTTAAATAGTTCCTCAAAGATTATCTCGAAGATACTAGCTAATCGGCTAGCCCTTAGTCTTTGAAACCTAATTGATGATTATCAAACGGTTTTCATCTCTGGAAGGAACATCCTGGATGGCTTTGTCATAGCACAGGAAGTGGTCCATCAGTGCTAAAAATCTGGACATGATGGCCTCCTCCTAAAGTTAGATTTTGAAAAGAATTATGATATGATAGATTGGGACAGTTTACTGGAGGTGTTGGGCTTCAGGGGGTTTGGAGAGAAATGGATAAGATGGATCAGTCTATAGGGGGTTTGGAGAGAAATGGATAAGATGGATCAGCCTATGGTTGAATTCCGCTAAGATTCAGGTTTTGGTCAATGAGATACCAGGTAAGGAGATAGTCTGTAGAAGAGGATTGAGACAAGGGATTCTCTCTCACTTCTTCTGTTTGTATTAGTAGCAGATGGACTGAATAGGATGATTGAGAAAACAAAAGAGGTAGGCCTTGTATTCGATTTACCAAGCTCCTTGGCATCAATGTTTATTAATTTAAAGTACGCCGATGACACTTTAAATTTGGCCAAAATGACATTAGGGAGGTTATTATTATTAAATATATCCTGCATTATTTCGAGCTTGGTCAGGGCTAATGATCAATTTCCACAAGAGCTCGATAATCCCCTTGGGAAGGATGAACTCCTTCATTATTAGAGTTCTTGAGTGCAGACGAGACTTTTCCCATAACATACTTAGGCATACCTATGAAGCCAACCAAGCTGAATACAATGGACTGGGCACTGCTACTAGACTTGATACAGAGAAAATTAGAAGGTTGGAGGATGTTGTCCTTGGGAGGAAGTTCATCTTGTTTTATCCGCATTGTCTTTATATTACATGTCTTTTTTTGTCCTACTGTGGTGGGTACGGGAGAAGATAAAATAAGATGCAGGATTTTTTGGGGTGGTTTGGATGAGATCAGCCGAAAATACCACTTGCTTTCTTGGGGGCAAGTGTAGGCCGAAACAGGAGGCAGATGAGGCGTAATAGACATACGGACTTTTAATATGGTGTTGATGGTTAAGTTAAATAGTGGTGGAGATTATTGAGTCACCCATAGGGGATGCTACAGAGATTATTGTTCACAAAATATGGTCCCCACTCTAGTTCATGGCATTCAAAGTTAAGAAACTCATCCAACACATCACCATTTTGGAGGGGATCTTGGTTTCTAAATGCCTACTGTAGCCAAGTGTTAAGTTCAGAATAGGGAAGGGAAACACGGTCTCGGTTTAGTGTGACAAATGGTGTATGGAGATTCCATTTAGGGACCCGTACCCAACCTTATATGAAGCAACTAGACACATGGACGGGGTTGTTAGAAAATATTGGTATAGAACTAGATGGAATTTGGTATTGGAAAACTGGGTATCTAGCCAAGCAAACGAGGAGCTATGGTGGTTGAGATCGGATCTCACTGAGCACAAGTCCGAGGATCACAAGGAAGATTGTCCGGTATGGAGATGAGGTAAAAAAGGTAGTTTCTCAGTAAATACCACATGCAGGTAGTCATAGATGGGGGCTGCAGATTATCAAATGTGGATTCGATTTGGAATGCAAAGTGCCCTCTAAAATACAGTGCATTCCTGTGGTTAATAACCAAGAAGACAATCTTAACATGACTAGGGCTCCAAAGAAGAGGATGGTATGGTCCAAATATTTATATTTTCTGTTACAGGAATGAGGAAACAACCAAACATATATTGCTAAATTGTGAGTTTGCAATATAGGTTTGGCGACGGAGCGCGTCCATGTATGAGTTGTCTCTCGATCTTTCGGACCCATGCAGTTTTTTGGACAAGACTTACAAAGAACTCCAGACAGACTGGATTCCAAACGATTGTTCTGGTTGTGATATGTTGAATATTTGGAAAGAGAGAAATAGTAGAATATTTAGGGACACATCATAGTCCACTTATTCCTGTTTCTACATATTATTCATGATATTTCCTAATGGACAAGAATGCTTTCAGTGGAAGAGAGTCTACATCTATCCGATGATGGCATCGATGGCAATAGTGATAGTGAGGGAGAGGAGAAAAGTTGTTTCTTTCTGGCACTGCACCTCTTTTAGTTCGGCTTGTGTAAGGAACCAATGGTTGGTAGGTTAACTTGAAACCACTAAGATTGTAATATATTTTGTACTAGTTATATTATATCTATTAACGGAACGTGGGGGTCTACGACTCATCGTTTTGGAGACAAAAAAAAAAAAAAAAAACGTAAAGTAAATTATGATAACTGCTAGAGAGCTGAGGTGTTTGTTAGATAAGAAATTTAATATGAAACTACTTGTCTTTTTTCATTTTATAAATTAATGTCAATAAAAATTCATCGTATATGTCAAGTTTTTAATATATGTATCATTATCAATATAAGCTGATAATTATGGTGTTAGAATTGGGCATCTCATATTGACAATATCGGAAATCTCAGATAGATATTATATAGTATATCATGTGTTGGATATTTTCAAATCTAATATGATATATGTGATAAATTTGGCTTTACTTGGTACCATTTTCCTACCTGCGATATTATGGGAAAAAGGAACTCAAAATTAGAAAAATTTACAACAAGAAAAGTTTTATGTCAAGAAATGGAGCAATAGTATGTCAAAAGTTAGTGGTACTTTGAAGAAAAAAGCAACTAGAAAAGAAATTTAATTCACTACTGCTCATTGGTATTCTCATTGAAAGTACCGTATCTGTTCTTAAATTAATGTAGTCACACTAGTATAAGATAATGAATGACTACATATTCTAACTATATGTCAGTGTCCATTGAAGCCTTTACATGTTATCTAACTCACAAATGCCGTTCTTATTTATCAAACCATTATGGTATCCCAAGAAGAAACAACTAATCCATTTGTCTGAAAATTTACTAAGAGTACAAATATCTGTACATGACACAACAATTATAACTATATTCTTATCCCATAAATAGAAGGTCATACTTAGGTTCAGAAGAACACCGATTTTAAAAACCATTGATGGTATGTTTTTCTGCCCATAAGGGACCTTTGAATGTGAATTCACTGATTGTAGTTGACCATTGGTTACCTCAAATATGACACTACATTTTAAGCAAAAAGTTATCAAGTCGGAAAGCAATAAAAGAATATCCTTTCTCAAATAGTGAAATGATTAAAATATTGATATACTACGTTCTTTTAGTATTTGTATTTTATATGAGATAGACTTGACTCCTTCATGAAGGATTCAGATGCTTATCCTTCCCATTCAAAATCAAATTTAGCCTATTTATATAGAAGATTCAATCTATTGAAGTTGATCTATATTATTTAAAGTGCCATAAAATAAAAGATTCACTTTTTTTGCTCATGCATTAGGTAGGTACAAAGTGAGCGGTTGAAACTAGTTTTTTAATTTGATCTACATTATCAGGCAGAAAAATTATCTATCCGCGTACTTGATCGTGATTTAAATACCTCAAAACTCTAGAAATTTAAAAAATTGATTAGGTTTTGAATATTCTATAGTGTTAAACTAACCAGCTCGTCATATAGAATCCATTTATTTTGTAGCCACTTGATGCATATGTAAAAGAAAGACAGTTGATTTTAAGACTCTTTATAGTTTATAGATCAATTTCAATGGAATACATCATGATAACAGGTATCCCATTATTGAAATTTAGTGGGAAGGATTTGTCTCCACATCCTTCCCAAAGTATCCAAGTCTATCTTTATTTTTTTTATTACTACTTTCTTTTGTATTTAAATATAGAAATTGATGTTTTTTGTTTTTAATATCAATACACATTTTGCCTTGTCGAAGGTAATAGTATTATTTTAAAAGTTTGATTCATTTGATATAGATGACTAAGAAAGCTGCATGAATTTTTGACTGATCACAGAAATTTTATATTGCTTTTTTTAAGCAATAAAATATAAGCAAATGCGAACTAAAAGTAATTAGCATATTACAAATAATTTGTGTATACAATTCTTGTAAATAGATAAAATGCTTGATTATGTTGGTTAATTATTCCACTTGTCATCCTGGTAGAGATCAGGATTTAATTTGAAAATAGATTTGATTTGGATCTTATTAGGATTTGGATCTTATTAGAATATTTGATTAGATTAGGAGTTGGATTTTATTAGCATTCTGTTTGTTAGGGTTTCTATATATATATGAGTTTGTATGAAGTATTGAGGAGATGAATAATATTTGAAAATTTTTTGAGAAATTTCTGGCGTGGATTTCGCTTGAGCAAATCTTTCCTCGTGGATTCGTGGAGAGGGTATGGATTCACCTGGTCGGATTCCCAAATCCTGTAAGTTTTCCCCAATCTATCTTTTCTTCCCCAATTTCTCTAAAAACTCTAATTTTCACCTAACCCTAATTTCTCCTCCGTCCTGTGTCAAATTTGGTATCAGAGCCTACATTTTCTTCTTCATCACCCTCTTCTTCCACATCTCCATCATTTTTTTATTTCAGTTTTTATTTTATTTTGAAAAAAAATACAGATCTGAAAAAAAAAGTACAGATCTGAAAAAAATAGATCTAAAAAAAAACAGATCTGAAAAAAAAAACTTCTTTTGTCTTATCTTTTTCTCCCACCCAACTTGTTTTTTTTTCCCAACTCAATCCAAACTCCCACCTGAACAACCTCTCCGTTAGACCAAATCCAACCCAAACTCCCCAAGTTTAGCCCCTCTTTTCATTCGGCTCCATCTCCTCTTCCACATCTTCTTCTTTTCCCTTATCTCCTTATCCGAATCCACCCCTCCCTTCTCCGGCGAATCCACTGCAATAATAGCTGCATAGTAAGCATAGCAACAAGCAGCAACATCAGCAGGAACTGCGATATTAGCTGTAGAACTACAGCAGCAACAGTTTACTACTGCTGGACAGCAACAACAACTGCAGAACAGCAGTAGCAGCAGCCAGTAGAAGCAGAACAGCAGACCAGTGCAGCAGTGAAGAGAAAAGTGGTGATTTGGAGCCCGTTTGGAGTCCAATTCGAGTCAGATTCGAAGCGTTGTTTTCCTGGATTTGTTTCCAATAATTGTGGCAGGATTTCAAGGCTCTTCGGCAGGCGAACCAACTTCGAAAAACTCTAAGGGACCACTACAAGTGCACGAAATTCTTCGGTAATTGGGTAATCTCTAAACTAACCTATTTTTTAGCAAAATTTTGCAATTATTTTATGAAATTCTGCATAAGATTGTTAGTTAGAATTACTAATAATTATTTGCCAACTCATTGCTTGCGTGCATACACGCATTTTAGGATCTATTTCGTTACATTTTAGAAACTAAATCTTAAAAAATTTTATTTGATTTTATAGTGCACGCATATAGAATTTGCCTGAGTTTAGGAAATTGCATTGTATACGCTTGTTTGATTGTATGTTTCTTCATAATGGTAAAATGACTACCCCAAGTTCTAGTAATGTGGATGAAAAGTTAGAAATCATGATGAAACAATTAAAAACTATCACTGAATAAATAGAATAGTTTAAAATTATTAATAAACGACTGGATACACTAGAACAACAAATGGAAGAACAAAATAATCAAATTTATAAGAATAAATATAACGAAAGGAATTACAATCAGTATAGAGGACCAAGAGATCGAAATGAAAGGAATAGAGATAATAGTGTCCTTAGAAATAGACGCGTTGAAGATGACATCATACGTAAAATAAAAATAGAAGCTCCTACACTCGATGACACTCACGATCCTAAAGTTTTTAGTGACTGGCTCGCAGACATGGATTACTATTTTGATTGGTATGACATGCCTGAAGAGCGTAAAATACGATTTGCTCAGATGCGATTGACAGGACCTGCTAGGATATATTGGATATTGGTGAAAAGAGAGTGTGACAAACATCTGGATGCGATAGAGATTTGTAATGACATGAAAGCTAGATTTAAAGAGAAGTATCTTCTAGTCACATTTAGGAGTCTATCCAGATGTCAAGCTATTAGGACCAGCTTTGGTGCGACGTGTTAGATATGACCGTCGCACATATCTTACTTGGTAGGCCATGGTTGTATGACTTAGATGTGACGAGTTTCGGTAAGTCAAACATATATACATTCAAATTTAATGGGAAGAAAATTGTTTTGAAACCCGCACCACCTAAGTTTAGAGATGAGAGCTCAAAGAGCGAAAAAGTCACAGGCCAGGAATATAAAAAGTCTGATGGAGATCAGGATTAGATTTTATTAGATTAGATTTGATTTGATTTGATTAGGATTGGGATTGTATTAGATATTTGATTTGATTAGGAGTTTTGATTTTATTAGGATTCTGTTTGTTAGGGTTTCCCTATATATAGGGTTGTATGGAGTATTAGAAAAAGATGAATAATATTTTGAGAAATTTTCTTGAGAAATCTCTGGCGTGAATTTCGCTGAATTAAATCTTTCCTCGTGGATTCGTGGAGAGTGGGCGTGGGCCTGGGTGGATTCCCAAATCCCAAAAGTTTCCCCAATCTATTATTTCTTCCCCAATTCCTCTAGAAAACCCTAGTTTTCAAAACCCTAACCCTAATTCCGTTTTCGTTCTGCGTCAAATTGGTATCAGAGCCTAAAATTATTTTCTCCACCTCCACCTGATCCTCCTCCACCTGACCTAGCCACCCTCATCCTCACCATCCATCAACCAGCAAGAGAGAGACAAAAAAAAAAAAAAAAAAACTCTCTGACAGAAAAAAAAAAGATCAGATCTGTAGAAAGAAGAGAAGAGAGAGAGAAAAAAAAAAGAAAAAAAAGAAAAGGAGAGAGATCAAATCTGTAGAGAGAGGCAGCAACATCTCCCACACAACCTCCCCTCTCTCTCCACCAGCGCCCTTCTCCCCTCCTCGCCGGCGCAAATCCCTGCCACTCTCTCCACCAGCGCCTTTCTCCCCCTCCTTTTCTACAGCCAATGAAAAAAAAAAAAAAAAAACCCTCTTCATCCTCCGTCCTCCGACCAAACCCCCAAGTAACCCCACCCTCCTCCGACCAAACCCCCAAACAACCCCGCTGTCCTCCGAGCAAACCTTCCCCCCAAGCAACTCCACATCATCTCCGACCCCCCCCCCCAAAACCCCTAGCCACCACCCACCCCGACGTCCTCTTCAACCGAAGAATCAGCAGCCGCCTCCGCCCGCCCCGTCTTCCACAGCAGCAGCTGCCGACGCTTCCACGCCAGTGGCCCCGCCGACGTCCTCTGCTTCGCCCGCCGCCACCGCCTCCCCGGCCGGGGGCTTCCTGGCAGACACCGCGCCCACCACAGCATAGTCGCCACCGCCATCGCCCGCTGCCCCTTCCTCCTTCGGCCCTGCAGATAGAGAGAAGATACCTATTGGGTTTTGGATTTGTTTGTTATTGGGTTGATTTGGTTCAGATCCACATCCACAGAAGAATAGAAGATTGGGTTTATTTTGGGTCTGACCCGCAAACTTCAGATCTGACCCGCAGATCCAGATCTACTCCACTTTTGATTCAGATCAGTACAGCAGTGCAGACCCGCTGACAGCGCAGACCCGTTAAGAAAAAAAGTGGTAATTCAAAGTTTATTTGGACGTGAACTACTCATCTCTCCAGGTGATACTTAACTTGAACTGAATTTTAACTACTAAATTCTTTGTAAATATTATTGGATTGCAATAATTTGTGACGGAATGGTTAATTGTTTCTCTCTAGTGATTTCATATTCATTTGCATTTAGCAATTAATTTATTGGGAAAAATTAATTTAATGCATGCATTTGGGTTGTCTGAGTCTTAGATTTTGCACTATCATCTGTATACTTGACTAGTTCGCATTGCATGATCCATTCATTTTATTAAGCATGTCTCATTTTACAACACGATCTAGTCGCCATTCGGAGTCAAAAAGATCCCATTATATTTATGATCTGCGTGCTGCTAGAGAAATAATAGATGAAAAATTCTGGTATAAAGATCCTATATTTGATGGGTATTCCTCTACTCGCGACTTTATTGATTGGTTAGTGAATATGGAATGTTACTTTGACTGTTATGAAATGTCTAGCAAACGTAAATTTCAATTTGCTAAAAGACGAATAGTGGGACAAGCCAAAAATTTTTGGATTTCAGTAGAGATAGATCGTGAGGAACGTTATAGGAATCCTATAAACTCGTGGGAAGAGATGAAAGATATTCTTATTGAAGAGTATCTTCCTACGTATTATAGGACTCGTCTTTTAGACAAATTGGAAAATAGATTCACTTTAAAAGTTAGAACACAGTGCCCTAAATGCGGCAAATATGCACACTCTGCCTTTCAATGTACCATGACCAAGTGTTCTAAGTGTCGCATATCTTGGCATTACGATTATGAGTGTCCCCTCAAGAGTGTACCCATACATATCATGCCTCCTAATCACGTTGACGATTCAGAAGTTATTGAGGTTCATGTTTCTAAGGAAAGTACCGTAGTTGAATCACAATTGGAATCGAATATGTCTATTCTTATTTCCGATACTCATATTCCTTTTATGCTTAATGATGATATTATTATTGAGGCACAAGAGTCTAATACACATCCACCAACTGAGATTTATATTGCTATTGAAATCCATGATACTGTAAAGACTATTACTAACACTACTGATACTCAGAATGTTTTGGTAGAGTCTAGTGCATCCCCATATGATACTAGATCTTCAATTTTGGAGTCAAATGTAGATGAAGAAACCAAGTATGAAATAATTGACACTAATATTGCTACCGGTAAGTCTTTGAGCATCATTCCCATATTTTGGCAGGTTAATCCTAATATATTATTTTTTAGAAATCATTTGGAGTTTCCTTTCGAGATTCATCAAATTCCTACACAGTGTAGTGATGTTATATCATTTGCGGTGATTGATGTATGTCATTTTAGGGAACCAATATATTTATTTTTTGGAGTTGTACCACTTGAGTCTGTTGCATTGCATTTGCCTGATATGCATGTTATGCATGATGAGATCTCTAGACAGATAGCAATTTGCAATGATGAGTACAAATTTGTTGTATATCTACATAATATTTTGCAGGAATTTGTACTTGATAATGAAGTGAAAGTTTTGGTTCCTTCTGAGAGGTTGCTTCCAGAAATTGTGAAGAAATTATACGTTTCACATTCAGGTGTCTTTCCAGATCTACCATGGTTCGATACAAATTCATTAACGAAGCCAGTTCCCCCTCCACCACTTTTATTCAGATATTATGCACAAGCTATGGTTCCTCGACCACCACCATGGCCTAATTGGAATACTTCGTGGATGTTGATCAGTTCAACCCGGACGTGTGTATTATTACTTATCTCAGCATTCATCGGGGATAAATTTTTTGAAGCCGGGGAGAATTGATGGAGATCAGGATTAGATTTTATTAGATTAGATTTGATTTGATTTGATTAGGATTGGGATTGTATTAGATATTTGATTTGATTAGGAGTTTTGATTTTATTAGGATTCTGTTTGTTAGGGTTTCCCTATATATAGGGTTGTATGGAGTATTAGAAAAAGATGAATAATATTTTGAGAAATTTTCTTGAGAAATCTCTGGCGTGGATTTCGCTGAATTAAATCTTTCCTCGTGGATTCGTGGAGAGTGGACGTGGGCCTGGGTGGATTCCCAAATCCCAAAAGTTTTCCCAATCTATTATTTCTTCCCCAATTCCTCTAGAAAACCCTAGTTTTCAAAACCCTAACCCTAATTCCGCTTTCGTTCTGCGTCAAAGTCTCTTCACCTGGTAAGTCGATCACAGTTCCTCAAGGAGAGCCTAGAGGAGGGACTAGTATATGCGGTAATTGTTTTAGGAGAGTTTTCTAGTCCACCTGTCATTTACCACTCTGAGATTTATCAGATTCTCACTGATTTTTGGGATATCATGTCCGATGAGTTACCTGATGAACTTCCTCCCCTTCGGGACATTCAGCATGCCATTGATTTCGTGCCAGGGTCCAGTTTGTCCAATTTACCTCATTATAAGATGAATCCTGTTGAGCACGCTGAGTTGCGAAGGCAGGTCGATGAGTTATTGCGGAAAGACTTTTTTAGAGAGAGTTTGAGTCCTTGTGCCGTTCCCGCTCTACTCACACCTAAAAAGTACGGTAGCTGGAGGATGTGCATTAACAGTCGCACCATCAGCAGAATTACCGTTAAGTATAAGTTTTTTATTCCTAGACTTGATGACTTATTAGATATGATGGCTGGCTTTCAAATCTTTTCGAAGATAGATTTTCGAAGCGGATATCATTAGATTCGTATCCATGAAGGTGATGAATGGAAAACTGTTTTTAAAATTAAGGACAGATTGTATGAATGGCTGGTCATACTTTTTGGTTTATCTAACGCACCCAACATATTTATGAGAGTTATGACCCAGATATTGCGTCTTTTCTTAGGCAAGTTCGTTGTTGTCTATTTTGATGACATTCTCGTCTTTAGTCAAACCCAAAAAGAGTATCTTTTTCATTTGATACAGATTTTAGAGACTTTCCGTAAAGAGACTGTTTGTCAATTTGAAAAAATGTGCGTTCTTAGCTTCCTCTGTTCACTTTTTTGGATTCATCGTCTCTAAAGACGGAGTAGCAGTAGACCCTGACAAAGTTAAGGTCATAAGAGAATCGCCTACTCCTCGTACGATCCATGAAGTCAGGAACTTTCATAGTCTGGCCACATTTTATAAGAGGTTTGTTAGGGGATTTAGTACCATTATGGTTCCAATCACTGATTGTCTTAATAAATGAGAGTTTCAATAGACTAAATCTGCTACTCATACTTTCAAGGAGATTAAGAAAAAGTTGACTACTGCTCCGATCCTTCATCTTTCAGATTTCTTGAAGGTTTTTGAGGTAGCATGTGACGCATCAAACGTAGCTATATGAGGCGTTTTGAGCCAAGAAAATCATCATATCGCCTTTTTTAGCGAAAAATTGAATGAGACGAAACAACGCTACGATGTTTATGATAGAGAGTTTTATGCAGTAGTGCAATGTTTGCGTCATTGGCGTCGCTATTTGCTACCAAAAGAGTTCGTTCTATACTCAAACCATCAAGCTCTACGCTATATTAATTCCCAAAAGAGAGTAGGGTATCGACACATCAAGTGGCTTGAGTTTATTCAGGAGTACAATTTTGTGCTCAAACACTGTGCCGGAACTGAAAATAAAGCCGCTGATGTATTAAGTAGGAAAATTTACATTTTACAGATGATGAGTACAAAAGTTATCGGATTTGAGCAAATCATTCAAGACTATCCTACTTGTCGGGACTTTGGTGACATCTATTCATCTCTGACACAGGATCCTCCTACTATAGTAGATGTTTTCACCATTGTTGATGGTTTTTTATTTCGAGATACCCGTCTATGTATTCCCAATACTTCGTTGCGCGATCATCTGATTTGGGAAATACATGCGGGAGGGATCGCTGGTCATTTCGGTCGAGATAAAACTATCATTCTTGTAGAGGACCGATTTTATTGGCCAAGCATTAAACGTGATGTTGCGCGAGTTGTGTCGCATTGTCGAGTTTGTGAGGTAGCTAAAAATAGGAAGCAGAATACAGGACTCTACACACCATTATCCATACCCTTTGCACCTTGGGAGCATTTTAGCATGGATTTCATTTTAGGACTCCCTTGCTAACTTAGGAAACATGATGCAATATTCGTCGTGGTGGATAGATTTTCCAAAATGGCACATTTTATCCCTTTCCATAAAACTTCGGATGTCTCACATGTTGCACACTTATTCTGTAAAGAGATAGTTCGTTTGTATGGCCTTCCTAAGTCAATTGTTTCTGACAGAGATGTTCGGTTCACAAGTCATTTTTGGCGAACTCTCTGGAAGAAAATGGGTACCACACTTAAGTTCTCCACTGCTTATTATCCACAGACAGATAGTCAGACAGAAGTTGTCAATCGTAGCTTAGGTGACTTATTTCGATGTTTAGTAGGCGACCATTTAACCACGTGGGATCTTGTTTTGCCTATAGTGGAGTTTGCGTATAATAGTTCAGTCAATAGGTCTATTGAGATGAGTCCATTTGAGATAGTTACATGTTATAAACCTAGAAAACCTATAGACCTTCTTCCCCTCCCTATAGGTGATAGGCCTAGTGCCTCAGCCGAGTCTTTTGCACAACATTTGCATGATTTGCATGATCATATTCGTTGGCAAATAGCAATTAGTAATAATAACTATAAGTCTGCAGCAGACTCGCACAAAAAATTGCAGGAATTTGCAGTTGATGATGAGGTGATGGTTAGAGTGCGTCCAGAGAGGTTCCCTTCAGGAACCTTGAAAAAACTTCATGCTCGATGTATGGGTCCTTACCGAGTTCTAAAGAGAATTGGTTCTAATACTTATGAGCTTGCGATTCCCCACAATCTTGGGATCAATCCAGTTTTCAACATCGAGGACCTGACTCCATACCGTGCTCCATTTGATTATCCAGCAGTTATTCCGGATTTACCATCATCAGTTTCGCCAGGACATTGGCATTTTTCCATCCGTACAACCCATCCTCCTGCTCCACAGAAGCATCATATAGATCAGATTGAAGACATTTTGGATAATGAGATGTTTCGACTGCTGACGGTGGATATCAGCGTTATTTGGTGCACTGGCATGGACGTCCAGACTCAGATTGCACTTGGTTGTGCACCGAAAAAGTCCAGCAGCTCGATCCGGATTTGCTCAATAATTATCATTTTCGTCATTCACCGGAGGTTCATGTTTTGAAGTCGGAGAGAATTGATAGAGATCAGGATTTAATTTTGAAATAGATTTGATTTGATTTGGATCTTATTAGGATTTGGATTTTATTAGGATATTTGATTAGATTAGGAGTTGGATTCTATTAGGATTCTATTTGTTAGGATTTCCATATATATATGGGTTTGTATGAAGTATTGAGTAGATGAATAATATTTGAAAATTTCTTGAGAAATTTTTGGCGTGGATTTCGCTTGAGCAAATCTTTCCTCGTTGATTCGTGGAGAGTGGGCGTGGATTCGCCTGG
The DNA here is from genome assembly GCA_036321105.1 of Dracaena cambodiana. NCBI lineage: Eukaryota > Viridiplantae > Streptophyta > Magnoliopsida > Asparagales > Asparagaceae > Dracaena > Dracaena cambodiana. The sequence goes on along the minus strand of JAYEPQ010000002.1, from coordinate 5,157,205 downwards.
GTGGATTTTCAAATCCTGTAAATTTTCCCAAATCTATCTTTTCTTCCCCAATTTCTCTAAAAACCCTAACCCTAATTTCGCCTCCGTCCTGCATCACATCCTCTCGAGACAAAAATATGCAGAACCCTTTTTCTTTTGGCTAACTGGGCAAGCTTGCCAGTACGTGCACTAAGAATTGAGCGACCTTAATCATATAACGAACTTGGAGGCCCATCAAACTCCAGGCACATCCTTCTAAAAGACAGTATCAAGAAAGGAAAAAGTGTTCTTATGGGCCTAACTTCAGCCCATGTTTGTCCAATATTGTTTGAGTAATACAACCCAAGTCTATGAAGAGGAACATTGTCTTGACCCATGAATTGTATGAACTTTTTTTCCTTAATGAACCCATTGCCATCAATTGTCTTGAGTAATTAATGAACCCATTACCATCAATTAGCAAAGACCCACACTTCTAGTTTTGATATGAACATTTATTTCTTCCTTTAGTCCACTGGATGGGCAAAAGATATAAATGAGCAAGCAGTTTAGGTATTTGGGTTCTATTATTCAGAATGATGGAGAGATCGATAATGATGTTAATCATATGATACAAGCTAGTTGAAATGGAGGAGGGCAACGGGAGTTTTATGCGACCGTATCATTCCGTTAAGATTGAAGGAAAATTTTATAGGACTGCTATTAGGCCAGCTTTATTATATGACACAGAATGTTGGGTTATAAAGAAACGTCATTAACAGAAGATAAGTGTAGCAGAGATGCGCATGCTCTGCTGGATATGCGGCAACACTAGGAGAGATAAAGTGAGAAATGAAGATATTCATGCTAAGATAGGTGTAGCTCCCATCGATGAGAATATACGAGAAAATCTCTTACGATGGTTTGGTCATGTGCAACGTAGGCCTATAAATGTATCAGTTCGACGAGAGGAGTTTATCAATATAGGACAAGTTAAAAGAATGAAGGAAAGACTGAAGGAAATATGGATGGAGGTGATACGAAAATGTATGGATTCTAGAGATTTAAATAAGGAGATATTACTTGATAGAAATGAATGGAGAAGGACTATCAAAGTGATCAATCCGGCATGATTCTTTTTTTGGTTCATGTAGCCTACCCCAAATACTTGGGATAAAAGGCTTAGTTGTTGTTGTTGTTGTTGTTTAGTCCACAATAAGGATATATAACATATTTCTATAGTTTTCAATAGATAAAGGCATCTTGTTCCCTAAATCCAGCTAAAATCACTTTTTTAGTTTTATGTTATGGTCATCAATAACCCCACAAAGAGGGTCACACACAAATCTTTGTCATGTATCCCATTTCTAATACTTGATTATGACACAGACTTATTTATGGTACCTACTAGCATGCCAAACACCATCATTAATGTCTCTCAACATACTGGTTTAGCAAGGTTTTATTGGAATTCAAAGGTTTGACAACAATTGCTTTAATTGGACATGACTTAATGAAGACATAATGTGAGGAGACTTTGATGCCAGTGCTAAATGTTAAATTCTGATGGACCAGTTCATGTTATTGGGGGATATCAAAAGCCCACCGGAGATTGTAATGAGTGTGACTGTTTCAGCATGTTTCTAAGCCTTTCCTAGATTGTTCTTCTTTTCCTTTTTTCATCTAAAAGAACTTGGAGAATATCAGCTGGTCTTTTAGCTATGAAATATCTCTCTCTTGTTCATAGATTGCTCACAGGAAGTTAGACACAATTAAAGGAAATGTAATGTAAGATTTGAGTCATTTTACAACTAGTTTTTTTGCTGCATAGATTTTAGTACTCGTTATAAATCTTTGTCGATCCTTCTTTGAGCCTTACTCTACACGTCATATTTGTTTTAATCAAAATGGTTAAATTAAAATAATGATAATGGTAATATTAAGTGGTGATAATGGAACAAATTACATCAGCAACTTCGACATACACAAAGAAATGTGTGTGTGTGTGTGTGTCATAGTGGGGGTGAGGGGATAGACTCGGACAAACAATATGAGATTACAAATCAAGAAAGAAGTATGATGGGAACTGTATCCCTCACCCAATTCCGTGCAGTCAGAAAGCTTAAAATCTGTAATGACTTGTCTATCTACGCTTCCTTCTTATATGACTCGACTATACACCTCTCTTTGTTCAGGATCAATATGGTAAGCATGTCCTTTATACGGCAAAGAGTTGGTTAAGAACATAAATATGTTCCTTACTACCAACTTTATACTTGCTAGTTCGAAGGGAAAAAGAGTTCTGCTCATGGTTAATGTTTTTCAAGGTTCACTGCAAATTACCTGGAATGTTTAAATCATTGTCCTAGGAATTGAATGCCAATAAAAAAATATATATTCCACTGGAGGTCGATAAAAAGTAAAAAAAAAAAGACAGTAAAAGATCATGATTCCTTCTAGAACTGATTGTTCCGAATCCTGTACTTATTATTACATAGCCTCCGCTGGTAACTGTAAAAAGGACAGTCTGAGGTGGCCTCAGCAGCAGCTACTGTAGGCTAAATTTTTTATTGTTTAATATTGTTTGCAGAGCATGGGAATTCAATGGCCGAAAAAATAGGTTGTGGGTTTAATTCTTTGATTCTTATCAAGTCAGAGGACATCAGTGAGTGATTGTTGCTTGCTTGCTCCTTTGCCTGTTTTTTCTGTCAATTGCTAGGATTTTAAAAGTTGAGTAGAAAGAATATATAGGAAGAGGAAAATTTTATCTAGACATTGCATTCAGTAAGGAATAATTGATCCAGGGGACCAATTTCCCACCATAATGATGATCTGATTAGTCTCCAAGGTTCAGATGTAAAGCATAGGCCTCTCTTTTGGAGGGATGATCCTGATGTGTATGCCTTGAATCCTATTTTAAATATAGATTTTGTTTCCTCTTTTTTTTTTTTAAAGTCTTGATGGCGAGCTAATGCCCTTTGTATTTCATTAATAGATATTGTTTCCGTTCTTTTCTAAATAAAGACTGTAGTCTGGGTTTAGATATAGGACTTCCAATACCATTCTCAACTTCTCATCACCCGAGCTGGTTTCTCAGGGCATTGTTTTAAAACTATTTTATGAATCCTCGCTTTGATTACAGTCCCTTTTCGAGGGACTAATCATACTCTATACGAGTTTAAGGGCCAATCTCTCACAAATTTTTTTTCCCCTGTTTTTTTGAGTTGTTACAATGTACAAAAAGCCCTGATGAGTATCTTAATACAAGTTAAGGGTCCAATATAGTAGGACCAAAGTACAATGCAGAATACATATAACAAAAACCTCTATCACAACTCACAAGTAAAGAGTCGGTAATATCTGGGAGGATACAGATGTTAGTCTCTGGTATTAATCACTCCTCGTATCCTGGGTTGTCCTTTGGATCATCTCTCTCGAATGTGGAAGTCACTGGAATGACCTCCCTCAGCTACTGTGAAGACAGTGAGTGGCCATGTACCCTAAGTCAAGAGAGCCTCTAAGTGAATCTTTTTTTTTTTTAAATAAACGGTGGGCTAGCACCCCCCGCGTTCTATTAAAAGGGTTTTAATGGAACATACAAATAAGTATACTACAATAAGAACAAATACAAGACTCAACCCAAATAGAGAGTGAGTGAAAACATAACGTAGTGTCTACTACATAACAATAGATCAGCCCATAACTAAAATGGTAAACGCAAACGGCGGGCGATCACTTGTTCCTACTCCATCTCCTCCTGATCCACTGAATTCACACGAGCTACCTCATCCTCGCCATTTCCTGCGCTTGTATTCCCTTGGGGGAGCCTCAAGTTTACCACGGCATTGACGTCGGGCGGAGTGGTATGCAAAGACGTCTTTGGTCCTCTAAAGGCTGCTAACCACAATAAAATATCATTAGAAATACAATAAACACAGTGGTCCAAACTATGAGCCTTATTAGTAAATATTCTTTTATTTCTCTCCAACCATAGGTTCCAAACTATAGCAGTTATGATGGTTCTATGTTCATAGTGAGCTCTGCCTCTAGACGAAAAATTCGTCCATACTGACTAAAAGGTACCTCCCCTTATTTGGATGCTATACCGACAAGCAACTTCCACCCAGATCCTCCTAGAGTATGGGCATGTTAACATTAAATGCTGTGCTGTTTCGCTGGCTGATCCGCACATCACACATTTACTAGGGCCCTGCCAACCTTTACGCTGTAGATTGTCCCATGTCAGGATTGCTTTCTTATCCAAGAGCCAAAGAAACATTTTTATTTTCAGAGGGCATTTTACATTCCAAATGTTGGCTGCATGAGTGGATTTAATCCCCCCATCGTTGAGTAGGCCATACAACGATCTAACCGAAAAAACTCCGGACTTATCCCATCTCCATACCGGACAATCCTTGTTAGCGTTGAACTGAAGGTGGTGCAGCCTGTCACGTATATCCTGCCATCCCTTCCTTGCATCGGTCCCAAGTCGCCATCTCTCTCTGCACCAGAAGTCTGCGACTGTGCCATATCTTCTGGGGTTATCTTCGTAAGCCAGAGGGAATAACCATTTAAGAGGTAAAGGTTCACACCATATGTCATCCCAAAAACCTATATTATCGCCGTTGCCTACTTTAAAGGACATTCCTTGCCAAAATAACTCTTTCACACTTATGACACCCTTCCAGAAGCCTGAAATATTGCACAAATTTCTCCCTTGACCTCTCCAGGAGCCCACACGTGGTCCATATTTTGCTCTCATCAATTTCTGGATTAACCCTGTTGGTTGAGCTGAAAACCGCCACCACCATTTGGCTATCAGTGCCATATTGAAGTTCTTCATATTCAAAACACCGAGTCCACCCTCCTGTTTTGCCTTGCAAACCTGGCCCCAGGCTACTAGGTGGAATTTCCTACCGTGTTCGACGGAATTCCCCCACAGAAAACGACTCCTTAGTATTTCAATTCTTCGTCTAACCCAGCATGGGATGATAAAGTAGGACATAAAGTAGACCGGAATGGAAGAGAGTACTGCATTTAGAAGAATTAGCTTTCCTCCTAAAGACAGTATTTTGCTTTGCCAACCATCCAGCCTTTTGTGTACTCTTTCAATGATCGGAACCCAGTCAATCTTCCGACTCTTCCCCGGCATGATTGGAATGCCCAAATACGAGATTGAGAGTGTACCAATTTTGCAACCAAAAATCTCCACAATCAGAGTATTTGTGAGACTTTCCTTACCCGTGAAGGTTAGTGAACTCTTGTGGTAATTAATTCTCAGATCAGACCATGCCTCAAAACAGTTTAATATCCACTTAATTGCACCTGCTTATATGATATTACAATGTCCAAGGATTAGGGTGTCATCTGCATACTGAAGGTTTGTGAGTGAAGCCGACCTTACAGCTGGTAGTCCCTCAATTCTATTTGCCTCCTTCATACGTGCAAACATTAGATTAAGCCCCTCTGCAACCAAGACAAAGATTAACGGTGATAAAGGGTCACCTTGTCTGAGACCTCTCTTACAAACAATTTCCTTCACAGTTTTCCCATTTGCTAAGATTGATACTTTTGCAGATTGGAGCCAGAGGAGGATCCAATTGGACCATTTCGGACCAAAGCCTCTGTTCCTTATAACTTCATTTATATATTCCCACTCCACTTTATCATATGCTTTTTCAAAATCCAACTTTAGAAGATATCCCTGACGATTTGTCTTTTTACATTGGTGAAGTACTTCTTGTGCAATGACTACACCATCGAGGATATTCCTTCCTTTAATGAAGCCCGTTTGGATTTCCCCTATCAGTTCAGGGAGAAGTGGCATAAGCTGCGAGGCGAGCACCTTAGAAATGATCTTAAGCACACTGTTCAGTAGCGCTATTGGGCAATACTCGTCGATAGTTCTCGGGGAATTTTTCTTCGGGATAAGAATTATAAAGGAGTAATTAAGCCTGTCCAGTCGTGCCACTCCATTATTCAACTCCTTGAATAAGTTGATAAGATCTTATTTAAGTAATGGCCAAAAGGTCCGGAAGAAGAAGATAGGAAAACCATCAGGGCCCGGGGCTTTGTCCTGGCCCAACTCCCAAATTGCTCTTTTTATTTCTTCTTCAGAGAAATCATTCTCCAGAGAGTGGAGATTAGGATTTTGCGGCCATATTTCCTTACATAGACGGATCCTCTCGCGTTCTGAGTGTCTGAATATCTATTGGAAATGGTCGTAAATGTGGGTCCTAAGGACTTCCCCATCTAGATTCTCACCCGCTGGGTTATACAGCGACAGGATTGTGTTTGTTTTATTTCTCATATTTTCTATTTTATGAAAGTAGGCCGTATTGGCATCCCCCTCCTTCAGCCATTTGGATCTTACCCGTTGACACCATTTTATCTCCTCCAATTTGTATAGTTTTTTTTATTTCTTTACGGCAGCCACTCAAAACTGTTATCTCCTCACCACTAAGGTTTGTGAGTTCTTACCATTTTTCGAGTTCAACGATCTGTTGCATCAATGCTTTCTTTCTGATTTTTAAGAGACCACGGTGTCTCTTGCCCCACCTGGACAGAGCCTGACGTAATCTTCTCAATTTTCCACAAATTATCTCAGCAGCATCTCTACCCCTAAATTGGGAAGACCAGCTTGTGTGTATGAGATCATGTACCTCGTCAAATTCCAGCCACCACTTCTCGAACCGGAATGGTTGGATAATTTTGGATGCCGATACCCCTGAATCCAAACATATCGGGACGTGATCCGATATGGGTCTGGGGATTGAATAAACTCTGGAAAGACCGAAGCGGTCTTTCCAAGCAACCGAAACTAGAATCCTATCCAGTTTGGCCAAGCAAGGATATTCCCTCATATTGGACCAGGTAAACCTACGATTGCAGAGAGGGATCTCTATTAATCCTGTCTCACTTATAATGTCGTTGAAATCATCCCTGTCTTGATCATTAAAGTCCCCCCCAAACGCTCCTCCATGAACCTAACGACATTAAAGTCCCCTCCGATCACCCAGGGCAGAGTGTTCTGACGAGCCAGAGCCCGAATCTCTCTCCACATAGCACCTCTACTGTCCCTATGGTTTGGGCCATATGTCACGGTAACTCTCTGAGTCCACCTATCGATTTTCTGCCTAACAATAATAGATAAGGTGAATGTGCCTACAGAGGAGTCCAAGATCTCATAGCAATTACTGTTTACACCGATAACCAAACCTCTTGAGGCTCCTCTCGCATTTTTAAATACTAATTTAAAATTTCTATTCGGTGCAATTTCATGCTCAAGCGAAACTGGCGGATCCACCAGTTTTGTTTCCTCCAAGCAAAAGATATCTGCTCCATTATCACGCAGCACTTCTGCTACCATACGCCGCTTTGTCCTATCCCCTAGCCCTCTAACGTTCCAGAAAATTATCTTCATCACAAAAAATAATATTATCTACTTCTCCATATCTGTTGCAGCTAGAACTTAATGGTTCTCGCTAACAACCCTTCCATTTGTGGAAGTGACAGTTCTTTTGACCTCTATGGCATGAGCTCTACTACTCTCGGTTTCTCGCATATCGATATTACAAATTTGTGCAAATTCAAGTGGGGTTTGATTAGGCAACAAGTGCAGAATATCAAATGAGGGAAAAGGGGTACGTTTATCAAGATTAGTGTGCAGCGCCTTACGCTTTGATGCTAAGGATGCTACCTGCCCGGGCTGGTAAACCTGGCCTCCTCGCTTCTCACTTAGCCTCTTGCTACGTCTGGAGAGTGTGATTGTTGGATGATGATCCGAGGTGCCCGTAAACTCCTGAAAATCTGAAAGCAGACAGCGGGAATTTTTTCTCCTTCCTCTTCCACCGGAATTGTCGTCTCCACCCCCTTAGGAGTAGAATTCTTATTTTCTTGTAGCACATCCTTCGGGTCCTTCGAAATCTCTAACAGTGATGAACTTGGTCCTGTAGCAGATTTTATACGAAGTCTCTTTAGGCGGCGTGATAGCTGTCGCCAACGAGAGGAAGCTGGGCCTTCTCCTCTAATTAAGTTCTCTAACGTTTTAGCCAATGCCTCCTTCAGAATCTCTCTGTCAAAACCAGAAATTAAATGTATAAGGGGTGCTTGCTGCTGTGTGATTGGGCCACTGGGCTGGGTTGGGGAGATTGAAGCTCTAGCTGATCCACACTCCTTATGGGTTTCGGACTGCAGTAAAGGCCCATGGACAAAAGAGGGCCCATGGAGTCCAGCCCTTATACCCAGAGTGTAACCACTCTGCTCCACCTCACTCCCCAAATTCCTATTTTCAGATGCCCTAGCCGCCTCCCCATCCTCTGCCCTATTTTCCTCCTCCGCTGCAACCGTTGACTTTGAGGGGGAGCGTTCTCTCCGACGCGCTCTCTGTCCGAGATCTTCTTCTCCTCTCTACTCGAGAATGAGCTTACCGTCCTTACCATGAGCGATCAAAGGAAAGTTGGAGCCACTCTCGTCGAGGCGAAAGTTAAATCTCTGACCTTCCTTATCTATCTTTCCTTCTGTAATCGGTAGGCTGCTTCCCATTTTTACGGGTCCTGTATCCATCTCGCCATTTTCAGGTAATTTTTGTCTTGTACCCGTAATCCTTGTTGACCCGAAACCCGATGCCTGAGTTTTCGAATCATCGGCGAGATCTTTCCGACCTGCCTCCCGGCTCGCCGGAGCACCAGTCGCAGGTGGGTTCGAAAGATCCCTAGTCCACTTGAACCGTCGTTTGGCTTCCAAGTTTAGGGACGACGGTGCCGAGTTAGAGAAACTGGCCTGTTGTCCCGGAGCTGGACGCTTGCCGGCGGCAACCGGTGTGTCTCCTGGTTTTTGATAGAACCCTGCACTGTGGTTTTACTCCCAACGCCTTTCTGGGTGGGCGCCATCGCTACTGCAACCCTAGCGGGTTCCGAAAGTTCCTCCAGGTTCTTCTCCACCCATTCCCTTTCTTCCTGAGATATTTTGATCTCAGGTGGTTCCAGAAATTTGGACTCTGTGCATAATGCAGCCCTATAGTTTTTGGAACCAATCACAACTTCGAGTTCATTTGGTATAGATCCAATGTCATCACAACCCACAAGCAACCTCGCCGCCGATAGATCGGACTTATCGAGAGTAGAGTCGCTAACCTCTAGAACTTGAGCGAATTTTATCATGATCTTATTCAAGTTAGTTCGGTTCCAATGGTTGAGAGGAATTCCTCTGACTGCGATCCATGCCCTAATCGGAAATTTGTGGTGTCACACCCCTTCCTCATTTCCCCATCGCACAACTCTGAACCCTGCTTGATATCCTCTGCAGGGAATAGAGGTCCGGCATAATGCCACCTCCAAACCCGCCGGTGACGGGAAGCGGGCCAGGTAATTCCTTCCCTCTTTGAACAACTTCCAATCATGGTTCCATAATGTTGCTGATAAGTCGCAGAGGCCGTTCACCATTTCCTCTACGGACGGGTTCCCATGACCTGGTTCAATTACTCCCGCGATGCCACACAATTGCACGAACTCTGTCGACGCTTGGTCCGACATTCGGAGAAATACTCGAGGGATGGCGCGGTTGTTTTCAGCAGTACTCCCCTCCTTGGGGAGGCGAGGCTCTTTGCAGCAGCCATTACCCTCTTATTCTCCCCATGAACCTGAGTTGGTAAGTTTCTAGTTGTTCTTGCAGTTACGGTGGATGTCTTGACGGAGTCCCTCCTTGACGTTTTGGGCTCCTCCATCAGCTTTCTTGGCAGCGAGGGGCACTCCGCAATGACGTGACTGAGCACTTTGCAGAACCTGCAACGCAGATATGGACATTCGTCCTTGTAATGTCCTTTCTTCTCACAAATCCAGCAGCAATCGGTAGAGTTGATTGGCGAGCTGATCCTCTTCTTTTTTGAGGTGAAACTCTCCATCTTGCGCTCCTTCTTGATCGTATTTTTTGATTTGTGTTCAGTCCATCCCCCTCTGTCGGCATCGCTAGGGATATGTTTCCCCTTCTTGGCCTCCGCCAGTAGTGCAAGGACCTGCTCACCAGTATAGATACTTGATGGATTGAGCGTAGTCAGATTCACCGAAGGAAGCCCGGGAGAGTTCGGTGCGGGGACAGTCGCACTCGGTTGTGAATGACAAGTCCCGCTTGCTGCCGCAATCTCCGGTCCAATCGGCGAATCCTTGACCACCTCGCTCCAACTGCGCCTACGATGCTTTGGGTTTTTGTTTTCGTCACTACTGTCCCTCTCCTTCTGTTTGTTACCCTTCCCCAGCCAACCCCAATTGAACTCCATGGTCCCGATGCAGTGGAAGGTAAGGATGGTTGCAGAGGTAATCTCAAGGATGACCTCCACTAATCTTGCCCCACTCTTTGCCTATGATGAAGCTTCTCTTAGGCAAGATGGATCTCCCCTTTTTTCTCTTTTCTTTTCCTTTTTTTTTTTTTTTTTTTTGGTTTAGAGATCGTCGGAGGTCACCTACCTGGTCGCCGGAAAACACTCACCGGAAGTCGCCTGCCGGAAGTCGCCTCCCCTTGAGCCCAAACTTCCCTACTCCCTCTAAGTGAATCTTTCCAGCTTTTGATATCAAAATTAGTAAGAGGATGCACTCATCAATAGTATTATGCAATGTTCTAAATATCCTACTGTTGATATCAAAATCAATATGAGGATGTACTCGTCACTAGTGTTGCAACGTTCTTAAATATCCTACTTTTTTGCTCTCTTCATATGGTCCAACAGATGGACCTGCCACCTGATGTTGAGATACTACTCTCTCTCCTCGAATTCCCACAATAGACCAAATGCTAACCCTATCAAACAGGTTGAGATTAAGGCAGAACTCGCAACGCATTTGGTCCAAATGAGACCAATATCCTACTGACTAAGCTTTTTACCGCACTATTTCTGATTTTGTTGCCCATTTGCTGATTGCTGAGTCTAGTATAGTTTGACTTAATGTAGAATTATGTTGAAACATAGGAATTCTGAAAGCTGCTATCAAATTTTGTGGAAATTTCGAGTTAGGACTTGAGATCAGTGATCTAGAGAACTTGTATTCGTCTGTCATATGTTATAAGCAATCTGTCTGCACGACCTATGACTAACATATATCGTTTGTGATACTCGGGTAAATATCTGTTTGTACTGCATCTGTTGTTCTTCCTGTATCTTGACACTCTTTTCAACTTTGGTGCTTTGGCATCCTGTGCCAAAGATTCATTTAATTCATTAGCCCCGTATCGAAACACTAAGCAAAAGGCAAAGGTCGTAAATATGAAGCTAGATCTAGTTCTAACGGTTTAAATATAGGTGAAACTGGGTCCCTGCAATTAAATTTCTTTACTAGTTGACTCCATAAGGAGACTCAAATACAATGGTAGGAGTGATGCAAGCACAATTATTGGCATGTCGTTTTAACCTTATTATTAATAAAATTCTGCGTGTTGGTTAGGGTTTTAGTTGAACATGATCTTCTCGTTTGGTGTGGTTTGGTTTGGTTAAGTTTCTAAACTGTATTGTTGAATACCAGTGAAGAGACCAAGGTCCATGGTGGCTAGCTATTTTTGGAAAATCACGTACTCATATCATAATAAGGGGCTGCATGTGTGTATGTTGAGGTGGATTCATCTTCTCCCCTTTAAATTTGTGACCCCACCAATATTTATGCCTTTCACATGGAGCTGCTGTTCACCCAAGGTCCCCCTTCTGACATCTTCACAGGTGTTGGGGTGAAGATCATTGCTTGGGCTTTTGCCTCATCAAATCTCTAGCAAGGAATTGGTTGTGCAGTTAATTTCATGAGCAATGTAGGATACAGGTGGATTGTCTATTAGTCATTCCTGACTGGTAAAATCCTAGGACTGATACTGAGCATGTATGGAGTGATAGAAAGTAGTAAAAAAAGACAACTCTGAGATGCAACTGGTAAGTGTGCAAAAGGCCAAAGTGAATTATATTGGCTATTAAGATTCTAGGGCTCTTAAAAAGCAATTTTTAACATTATTTGATGTTGGTGCTAGGACCGTTCTGATACTCATAATACTACAGTATTGTAGTATTCAAAAGTGCTTATATCAACTACCAGAAGAGACTGCCCATTTGTCGACATTATCAAACTTTCATATTTTAAGTTTCATGTAGAAATATCGTTGAAGAGAAATTTGAGAAGAGTAGGAATGACACGTGAATTGTGATAGAAGAGCATAAGTCCAAGATGTGAAATCAAAAAATGGTGAGAAGTGGAAGGACTGAAAAGTTCACCTGTCATTTCCTTTTTCTTGTATAAGCTATAGTTTAAAAGGATATTAGCACTTTCATATTCCTATATAATAAATGAAAATAATGTTTGCCATTTCTTTTCTGAGGGATGGAAAGGATTGTTATTACTCATGGCAAAGGAGGGCAGGATGAATTAGTTAAATATGACTTAGCTATTATCTTTTACTTTGTATAAAATCACTTGACACATAGTAGAAAAGTTTTATTAACTGCTTTTTCGTATGCGCTCTGAAATTTGATGCTAGAAGTGTGCTATTTAGAACTTTTGGAGAGTAAACCAAAATTCTTTTTTTTTTTTTTTTTTCTTTCTCTAATTCAAAAGTTGGTAACAATTACAATGGTGAAACTTGTTTTATTCCTCTACTGGTGCTCAACTTTCATGGTGATGCAATTACTTTCTCCAATTATCTTTTTATTTTTTGATAGAATGGGCTTTGCCATATCATGCTATGCTGTCTTTTGTTTTTCTGGAGTCTTCTTTTTTTGTGTGTGTGTGCGCTTGTGTGCTTCCTTTTTTTCATCTGCAGTTTTTTTTTTGGGAAAGTCCTCTTATGGATGGATACCACTACGTATGGGCTGCAGATTCTACTACAACCACACCAATAATTTTCTAACAAGTCTGTAATATCTTTCTAAATTCCAAGCGATTAACTTACTCAAGGGTAACCAACTGGTCAATCAGTCCATGCAGATGATTGACCATTCGATTCGACTGGTTGCTTATATGAATGGTTGGACCAGCAATTGTTTTTCCCAAGTGAACAAAGATTATAACCTATTGTTGTATCTGAGATCTCCCACATTTCATTTCTCTACTTAAAACCCTTAGTCAGACCTCCATGGCAATTACTCAGCAACTGGTTAATCATCTCTGATTGCATAGATTTATGTTTGTCAATACTTCTAAATTGGGGTTCGAGTACCTGCATTTGAAGATTCTCTCCCATCAATACTCTTCATTTAGAAGAGTTCAATCATATAAACGTTGCTCGGCTAACGATTTAGAAAATATTAGTGCTATTTTCTAGTAGTAACTACTTTCTTTTTTTCTCCTAATAAGTTATAGTGGTCTTCCAGCTTTGTGCCCAAATGTGGTCAGTCTTAACCTTCTTTAGTTTCTTTTTTCCTTCCTATCGTCCTCGTCATCTTCCGTATCATTCACCTGGAATCTCTATCTGCTACTGAACAGGCAAATATATGGATTGGACTAACAAATTGATATGGTTTTAAACTTCTTTTCTAAATGGATAAATTGATTTCTCTAATTAATGTTGCTATTCTGTTCTGAACTTGGGACTCTTCTGTTTGCAAGTGTTATACCAAATGTCCAAGTTCTTCTTCTTCAACCTAAGCTTAACTACTAATTCCTTGAGTCCCAAGTGGACTTACTCTTGGTAGATCCAGATATAGAGAAACTTTATCAGTCTATTATAATTCAGAAAAAAAATTAAAACCGTAGATGAGACAATAACAACTGGAAACGCTAAGAACTAAATTGATTAAAATGGATATGTGGCTTCCACTGCCATCATTGTCTCTGATTAATTTATAGAATAGTTTGCCCACATTGATCGCTATTTTCAATATTCTTAGAAATTATCTTTAGATACTTCTATCTACCTATTGCACTAGATCAAAATATGTAACTGCATGCAAGTGGGTATTAAATCCTTGCGACTAAAGAAAGAAGAACCCAACCACCATGCATGTGTGGAAAGTTAAACTGCCAACAAAATAGCACATAATTGCATGTCTAGCCAATACTATGCTCCTATTGCTTCACCCATGTGGCCCTTTTTGCCTTCTCTACTAGCCAACTCTTGAATGGGTGGAAGATAGAGTGGAGTTATGATCAAAACATGACTTGTATAAAGCCACCTTCCCTTGGGCCTTTTCATGTATCCAACTCCTCCGCCAGCCACTAGCATTTCTCTGTCTCGCTACTACAATGTCTCTGTCTTGTCTTTTCTTCTTCTCTTTTTTTGGCCTCTTGGCTCTTGGAGATCTCTCTACACTCTCAGAGGCTAGAGCCTTCTTTGTATTTGGTGACTCCTTGGTGGATAATGGAAATAACAATTACTTGGCAACTACTGCTCGGGCGGACTCGCCGCCTTATGGGATCGATTACCCGACCCACCGGGCCACGGGCCGGTTCTCCAATGGGCTAAACATACCTGATATTATCAGTTAGGTGTTTTATATCCATTCTAGTAGGAGAGTTAGGGTTGTTTATATCTGATAATTGGAAACATTATAATTTTCGGAGGGAAACTCTTTAAAGTGCTATCTTAAGTTCAAAAAAATTGACAATTGTAATGTTTCAGGTGAATACATTGGAGCTGAATCCACATTGCCTTACTTGAGCCCAGAGCTCACAGGACGGAGACTACTTGTCGGAGCTAACTTTGCTTCGGCTGGAATTGGAATTCTCAATGATACTGGAATCCAATTTGTAATTATCTCACAAAATTATTTGAAGTTTGTGTTTATAAAATTACACTTGTACGTCTATAAGTTACTCTTTATCTTTGATACGTCGATAAGTTGCTCTTTATCTTTGATTTCTTTTTTGGAGAGAGAGCATTATCGGGATTACTAAGCAATTGCAGTGACTCTTTTATCTTTTGATTTCAGATAAATATTATCAGGATTACCAAGCAATTGCAGTACTTTGAGCAGTACCAGCAGAGGCTCAGCTCCTTGATCGGTCCAGGTGAGGCAACGAGGCTAGTGAACGAAGCGCTCGTTCTGATCACTCTTGGGGGAAATGATTTCGTCAACAACTACTACTTGGTCCCATTCTCCGCTAGATCTCGCGAGTTCTCGCTTCCAGACTATGTTCGATACCTAATCTCTGAATATGAGAAGATACTTGCGGTATTTATCTATTAGCTACTCAACTCTTAGTTCATGCACTTCCATTTTTTTTTTTTTTTTTTTTTTTTTTTTTTTTTTGGTTTCTCTTCTTTTCTTTTAACCATGCATGAATTGATGGACGAAACAATAAAAATCATTTATCATTGAAAAGAGAAATAGAATGAGGCTTCAGAATAAATAAGAAATGGACAAAATAGCTAGACTAGTTACAATAGCCTCAGAAACTAATCCCACTGGCACTCCTTTGTTTCAAACAGTCTCAGAAGTAACTGTATTTGTTTTGGTTGTGATTGTTTTGTAGTCACTGTTTTTTTCTGTTTTGTGCTGGTCTGCTCCTGAACAAGTTGTCAGTGAATTTCCAGCATGACAGTCTGCTGATATGAGGTGAGATAAGTAATTTCTACTGCCAAAAAGCTGTCACCGGTACAATACAGGGAGGATAAATGATACTGGTCTCTTTTTACCATGATTGGAATCGAAGAATTGATGATGGAGCCCTTTTCTTGCATAGGGGTGTAACAAACCTAAATAATGACAGAGCACCATTATTTAATTTGGGTTGGTGAAGTTACAAAGCTTTTGGACCTACTGTTTTAAAAAAAAAAAAAATTCAAGGTTTTCTTGTGTTGTTTCAGGAAAAGAAAAAATTGTTTTTTTTTTCCCTAATACTGCCATAAATTAATAATTTTTTTAGGAGTAGGTTCGGAGAAGGCACAAGTCATTGGAACTGAGCATATATGTTGCCTCTTCTTCTACGTTATTCTTCAAGTTTTACTGACAATCACCTGAACTAAATTAGCCTCTTCTCTTCTGATCCCCATAGTTTCTCATTGAAGCCATAAAAAGTCACAGTAAAAATCATATAAAAATCAGGAATAATAATTCAACTTTCTTTTTCCAATTGATTTTCAAAATTGTTCTTCTGATCTCAGTTCATTCACAAACTATCAGAGTTTGATGATTTGCATAATGAGCTGTGGTGAATTCGCTGCAGAGACTGTACAACTTAGGTGCTCGTCGGGCTCTGGTCACAGCGACGGGGCCACTCGGTTGCGTGCCAGCTGAACTGGCCCAAAGGAGCAGGACTGGACAGTGCGCCCCAGAGCTCATGCGAGCTGCTAATCTCTTCAACCCGCAGCTGGTTCAAATCATCAACCAGCTCAACAGTGAGGCTGGCTCGGATGTGTTTGTATATGCCGATGCTTTCAGATCCCATATGAACTTCATCAACAATCCGCAAGCCTATGGTAACAATTTCTTTCACTTGACTGAAACCATCTGCAGTTGCACAGCCTAACCAATTTGATGAAACTTTTCCTTTCTCTCAGGGTTTGCGACATCAAAGGTTGCTTGTTGTGGCCAAGGACCATATAACGGGATCGGGCTCTGCACCATCGTGTCGAACCTGTGCCCGAACAGGGACGCGTACGCGTTCTGGGACCCGTTCCATACCACGGAGAAGGCGAATCGGATCATTGTGAGCAATTTCATGACTGGGTCTACTGATTATATGCACCCCATGAACTTGAGCACCATTTTGGCTATGGATGCTAGAACCTAGGTTGTTATCGGCAGTGCTGTGATAGTTATATCGTGTGAGTTGATCATGTGTATCAAGATTCACGTTTGAGTTGGCATACAAAATTGTATGGGGGGCAGCTTGCTGCTCTTATCGTTAGTTTCATGGGTGAGTAGAGCTTGTTGTCACTGAGAATTTAGGCACTTTTGGGTCTCAGGCGCATTGTTAGTTTATTGATTTGGAATTTCTTCTTAGTTTGATCTTTTCTCAGCCGAAAACTAGTGTATATCTCGACATTGAGGAATGAACTGATAAAATTCAAATTGATAAATAATTGTCTAACGCTATTGGTATGTTGAGGGAATGCAGTATCTTTTACTGCTGGACCTTACTTTTGGCTCGGCGTCAAATGTGATATCCTATAGCCTAGCTAGGGGAGTACCTATTTAGGCACTTTTTTTTTAAAAAAAAATTAAAAAGACCTACTTTCTATCAGATTTCCGAATTTTTTTCAACTTGGCCCTCTCTAAATTCTCAATTCTACAATTCCTTCCTCCTTATGCTTTCAGTTTTCAATTATGATAAATACTTAATAATAATTGTCTAATAATGATATATTATTTTAATGAACTGAATAAAATATTTTTATTTTATTTAAAACATATATTATATATGAGGAAACGGAAAATACATCGGCGGTGAAGGGAGTTCCTTCACCGCCGCTTAGGTGGCCTAATAAAAATATAATACGGGGCGTCATTCAATGTAACAAATAAATGAATTCTCATAAATGACACCATGTGTAATAATTTTATTGGGCCAGCTAAGCGGCGGTGAAGGAAACTTCCTTCACCGTCGGTGTATTTCCCGTTTTCTCATTATATATATTATTATTGTAATGTCATAAATTTATATAGGAATTATAATACAGAAATATGAACTCTACTTCTGCACTCTAAGTAAGAATGTTTTGCTCCTTGCACTCTCCACAGGTTATCCAAATAGCTCGACCCTTGAAAAACTTCGCCTCCTTGGGTGTTTGCATTCGCCCCTGCCTATATATAGCTAATATATATCTTTTTCCAAGTCTAGGAGAACATGGTTAGATATATCTAACCATAGTGCAAAATGGTAAGCTCCTCTCTTATAATATTTAAGCCGAGCGCCACTAGTTATAGCAGGGTTAGTATCAAGCCTATATATATAGACACACACACATCGAAGATATGATTCTATAGCTTATCCCTTTCTCCTATTGAAGTCAACAATGAACATACATGTAGCATTTAAAATTTGACAAAAACAAGAAGGAAAAAAAAACACCATTCATGGTTTTTTTTTTTTTTTTTTTTAAAGAAAGTGAAACAGTTATTAAAAAACAAAAAAAAAAAAAAAAAAAAAAGCTTTCCTTCAAGATCTTTCAAGAAGAAAAAACAGGAATTTTCTTTTTATTTTTCCTTTAATTTTGGGAACACTTACTTTCCTCGTCGCCCATCATCGAGAGTGGATGGATCCAATTTAAATTGAAACCAAAATTTTAAATCTTAAATTTTGATTTTTAAATAGAAAGAACCAAGAATTTACCTTTAAACATGCACATCCTCACCTCATTACCACTCTCTCTCTTCTTTATTTTTTTTAATTTTATTTATCTTGCACCAATAGCCACCGACAAGATCTCTTACTTTGGAGGTGGTTAGGTTTTTTGGGAGTTTCTAGATGGGCACAGCTTATTTCCTAGTGAGTCCACTTAAAAAATTGCTTTATTTATCACTTGTCATTATTTTTTTGGTCAAAAATGCTCTTCCTTCACCTTCTCCTTCATCCATGTGCCCCTTCTTTTCCCTGATCCGGACTAGCCAGCGCGGATCCGGACTGGTCAGCGGTCAGCGACGATTAGTTCAGTTCGGTCAGTATAGGTGTGCTCATTAGGGTCAGCTGCCGACGCTATCGTCCAAAATTTGAGCTTTACTAAAAAAATCGAAAAGGGATCTCATCACATAGCCAAAAAAAATCAGATCTTTACATTAAATTTTTAAAAAAAATTTTAATGAAGTTGGGCGTAAAAATTCTTTTGTCCCCAAAAAATGAAAAAGGAATCTTATTTTAGGTAAAGTTTCAGACCAGATCAATAAATCATAAACCCCAGAAGGCAGAAAGAGGACATTAGCTCCAAAATTGGGGCTTTCATGGGGATTTTTGAGATATTACCTCGAGAGGAAGGCTTATGAAATCATCAGAGGGATTGGATTGCATCTCCTTCACCTCCTGAAGGATCCGCTTCATATTGTGCTTCTTCATATTGTGCTTTTCTCCGATCCGATGGTCTTCATCCAAGCGGTCGCCGACGCTGCGAAGAGAGAGAGGAGGAGATGGTGGAGGATAATATGGGAATATAAGTACGCTTACTAGGAAAAACCCTCCCTTATAAAAAGAGAGGATGTGCTCACTAGGAAAGGTGGGCTCACTAGGTAAAAAGCTGTGCCCATCTAGAAATTCCTGATTTTTTTCGAAAAATTCTATTTATGCAGTGAATTTTACTCTTAACACCCAGATTACTCTCTATACCAATATCTCATTTTGAAACGAAGCCAATTTATTCTCTTCGCTCAATTTCTTTTCCAAAATTAACCCTCCCTCTCTCTCCTAATTTTGTCTGCAACTCAACCCTAACCGTATCTTTGCCCACGTCGATGCTCATATTATTTTGTCACTACCTCTAAATTACTTAAAAATAACAATTTTTCCCTATCGTTTTACTTTCATATCTATATAATTAGTGCGTACTTAAACCCACATAAGAATTTTTAACATTTTTTAAAATTCGGATAATCATGAAATTTAGCAATTATTATTCATGTTGTTTTAGTCGGTTATTAATATCAGACAAAAAAAATATAGTGGTCGTATATTAATACCCAATCGAGAATTAATTTGGTCAGGTGTTAATATCCGACCAGTGACGACCGTGTCTCGCCAACAAAAGAAAAAATAGTAATACCAATTTATAAAGAAAAACACATTAAAAACTAAGAAGAATTTTAAATCGTTACTTAGATTTGTCCTCCGACACCAATTGCACATTGAATTTTTCCACATGCTTCAAAAAATTCAAACTCTAAACTCTAATTTTTCAAAACACAGTGAATTTTAAAATTCTTTCAAACTTTTTTGGAACACGAATGTAAAGTAAATCAAATTGATGAGTTTGTGGGAGATGTGTTTGTTTTTAAATTTAAATAAAAAAAAGAAGTGTTTTTTTTTGGGTTTTAGAAAGAATTGAGAAGGAAAATGACAGTTTTCTAAATTTTTAAGAATCATTATAGATTTGGAATTTAAAAAGGTAACTTACTAAAAAAAATAATAAATTTACAATTATTTATAATTTTAATATATGTGCATGAAGAATAAATTTATGTGCATAAATAGAATTTTCTGTTTTGCCCCCTCTCCCTCACTTTTTATTTCATGTGTTGGCAATTTTTGTCTTGGACTCAAATTTTTGCCTTGTCCATGTGTTCTCCCTCCAAATAGGGATGGTAATGGACGTGTTTATGGGCAAAATTTTAGCCCACTATATATAAAATTTTGAATTAAAAATAAAAAATTAATTTTTCTAATTCAAAATTGTGTATTGAAAGAGCCAAAATTTAACTCGTGAATGCATCCATTACCATTTCTGTCTTAAAGTCTCCGCTCTCTCTCTCTCTCTTAGCACAACTAACTCAATTCCCCATGATGGTACATTTTTGTATGTACATATATTATGTTCCACTGACTTAATAAATAATAAGTTAATAAATTATTTTATATGATGGAGGAGAGACTTTCTCTCAATTTCTTATGGGTTTGGATCCTCTTCAACTTATTATTCAAAGTGATCAAACCATGATCATGGCCAACACCTCTTTTTTTTTCTTTTTTTTTTCTTTTGTTTTTTTTTTAAACAAGCTTTTATGGAAGGGCATGCCTTTTATAAAGAGTGGGGGTTACAAGAGAGATTATTTAGCTCATCATCCTTATCCATACTTGGGATTTTTTTTATTTTTTTTATTTTTTTGGAATGTTGGAAAGAAAAGTAGGAGATTCACTTAGGGGTTGTTTGGTTGATCGATTTGGAAAATCGATTTATAAGAATGAATAGTATTCATCAAATTCTTGATCACGATATTCTGATTTCGAGGAAAGGAGGTAAGAATTTGGTAATAAGGTAATTTTTTGCTTGTTTTTCATGTTTGTTTCATGAAAGAGGAGTGCGGATTTGGATCAAATATTATTAAAAAATAATAATAAATTCACTTTTTCTCGTATAACAATTAATTTAAAAAGAGAGGAGGAGACCAAGGAGATAAAAGAGGGAGAGTATATGTTACACAATTCAAGCAATTTCATCTTGAATTTTAAATACATATGATACTAACTCTCCAAACTCTATGTATAGCTAGCATGCCTTATTGACTTCTCCCATGAATCCCTCATCATTGATCAACATTGTGAGAAAAGAATAACTCTTTACATAATCAACACTAACTTGTTAGATGGAACTCAAGGTAGCATATTCAAAGAGATCCACTTTACATTCCGAAAGAAAAGAATAGGGTTAATTACAGTGAGACCCCTTGTAACTCTGTTTAGTTTCTAGACTAGTAATAGTCAATAGTTTGTTATTTTCATCCCTGTTTTAATTGAATTGCAACTTTTTTTTTATGAAATCCCCAAAATATTCTCTTCTCCCTCACTTAAACATCTCCCTAGGCCGAGGGAGAAGATGATATTTTGGAATTTTCATAAAAAAATATGTTATTTAATTTAAATGAGAATTAACAAACTATTAATTAACACCATTAGAAGTGCGGAGATTAAATTGAGAGTTTTGAAGTTAAAAAGTAGGAGTATTTACAGATTTGTCCCTTAAATCTTTATAAATTATAATTTAGTCTCCCAAATCTTCATATTTAGGATTTACTCCTCTAAATCTTCTAACTTACTACAATTTAGTCCCCATTCCTAATTTCCGTTAGCCTAGTTTATTTTTTGATCTGATTTTTTCATTTTATCCCTCCTTAATTCCTCCTTATCTCTTCCTCCTCTCTTCTTCTTGCCTCTTCCTCCTCTCTTTTTATTCTCTCTTCCTCATTTTTTCTCTTTTTCTTCGTTGGGTTCATTGGCTTCCTCCCTTCTTCTTCTCTTCTATCTCTCCATTCTTCCCCATTTTTCTTTATAAGGGTATTTAAGTCATTTCATTATTTTAAAAAAGTAAAAATTAAATTCAGTTGTTTATTTGGACGGAAAAACTAACCGAATGACTAAATTGTAGTAACTTAGAGGATTTGGGGGACTAAATCCTAAATATGAAAATTTGGGGTACTAAATCATAATTTATAAAAATTTAAGTCACAAAGCTGTAAATAACTCCTAAAAAGTAATAAATTCTACGATCCCTAAAGTAGAAGGCATCACACTGCAATTAATCCAAAATAATAAAACTAACTTAACATGATTGGTAGCGAGGATCGAGATCTAATCTCACTGGGGTGGGGGAGTTATCCAGTTTAATTAGCATTGTTATCAATCAAAAAGATTAGTAATGTTTCCATGCGATAATATAATATAATATGCAGCCGAGAGTAGTCATCATGTTTAGAATATTATTATATTTTTTTCCTTGTTGCATCATTTCAATATATATACATGTTTAAGACTAGGATCAATCCACTTACCAAAATAGCATTTTTTTTTTCCCCTCAAAATAAAACATCCACCTACTATGTGATGTGGATCCTTTACATTGTCCACTTAGTATGAACAAGCCTTAAAAAATATTTCTTGGGATCTACATTCACAAAAAACAATACAAAATCCACTGTATCTGAGAAAAACTCGAGAGTGACCTCTGATGAGGACGAGAGTTTCTAAGGAGCACAATATTTTTTCTAGGGAGCCTACCTAATAACTGTCCGGCAAATAAAAAATACCCTGCAAAGTGGGCTCACTAGGAAAAAAAGTGTGCCCCTTTAGAAACTCCCATGATGGCATTCCCATAGCTGGTCTATGAAATTTCATTTTTCTATATAGAGAGAAAAAAGCGAATGAGCCGCCGCCTCATGTAAATTGATTGTACTTCATTTTTCCTACCTCTAATAAATTTCTTTTTTTTAAAAAAAAATTCTTATGGATTATGATCTTGACCACCTGGATTCGGTCATACCTAATTTTCTTGTATTCTAGTTTTGATTTGGTATTTCATCAAGTAAATATAAAATTAACAGTTTTCGGTGAATATAACATTTTGTATTTACTTGATAAAATATAAATGATTTTCAAAACCCATGAAATTTAATTATAAAATAGGTAAGGAGGTAAAGATTATGATCCCAAAAAATTTGAAAAATAACAATAGAGTCATTATTTTTATGCCACTGACTGACGTAACTTATTAGAGCTGTTGATTCATATACAGTAATTCCATGTGCTTGTGTGTGTAAGATTACTGTAAGTTGCGTGAGTTAGTGTGTGTGTGTAAGATTACTGTAAGTTACGTGAGTCACCGACAAGTTAGCGACGAAAAAGTAATAATTACATTATGTTTTTCAAATTTTGTTTAGGATCATGATCTCTTCATCCTTAGTTTTATTTTGATCAAATTCTATAAATTTTAAAATTTATTTAATTCTTTATCAAATAGATACAAAATGTTATATCCACTAAAAACGGTTAATTTTGTATATAATTGATGGAAGACCAAATCATAACTAAAATCCAAGAAATTGGGTATGAGTGAACCTTAGGGGATCGAGATCATAACCCAAGAGAAATATTTTAAAAAAAAATTTATTAGAGATAATGGAAATGAATTATAGTTCAGGTAATTTACGTAAGCGGCGGTTCATTTTTCATTATTCTCTCTATATGAGGATATTGCTTGTCAACAATTTTTTATTTTGTTTCCATTTCATTCTGCTTCATTAAAGATAAATAATGAAACAAAATATTTGATTATATAATTAACAAATTTTTCCTTTCTTAGTCAAGAATCCTTTATAAAATCTTTGTTTCTTTCTTTCTGTTAATAGATATTTGAGGAGAAAGAAAAATTATGTTTTAAAATGGATCAACCTACCATGCATATTATGCTGGAATTAGACTTATTTCTCAAAGAAATAATGTTGAAAACTAGTAAATATTATTATCAGTCTTTTTTTAATTCCTGCTTGATTAATAAACTAGATAAAGGGGTGCAGGTAGCATAGGTTACAACTACATGTAACTTATTTTATGAATAAAACTTCTAATTCCTTTTTTGATAAAATATAAATTGTTCGTTGTGCTTAAAAAATATTTCGATTCTTTGGTGCATTCAGAAAAATATATTAACTAACGTCGCATTATACCGAGAATTTTGTGACCACGTCCTCATCGGCCAGATCATAATTAGTAAATTATTATTGACCCAAAACATAAATTACCGCAATTAAATGCGGCCTGGCAGGAATCGAATCTGAGTTGCTCTGATACCAAGTTGAAAAACCCATCCACTGCATCAAAATTCCGAAATTATAATGAAAGTTGAGGGAAATTATTTTGTATTTTAACACACATATTTCATTATTTTTGTCATTGTTACTAATCAATTGATCTTAATCTATGTTTTTTTTCCCTTTGGTTTGCATATTTTCTCTTTTTTGTTTTTCAAGAATTTCAACAGAATTTATCCATTGTGTTGAGTACCTAATTTTGGAAATTAGAGAAGCTTGAATCGATATTGAATCATGCAATATCTGAAAATTTGTATAGAATGCAAGAAAGAGAAATTACTTAGAAGCAATTAATGATATATTCCTCGAACTGGTTACAATTGTGTAATATTTGGATAATAGTTTCATTGATTTCGACAGAGAGACAAACATTTTTGAAATAAGATTACATAAGAAGAAGAAAGAAGAAAATGATGATGAAGATTCAAGAAGAGGCCGATAAAGAAGATATTGCATAAAATACGCGTAAAAAAGCACCATCGAAAGCCAAGAATCAGACTTGCCTATAGCAACCCCAAGAAGTTCCATCCCTCACCCCTCCTCCTCCTCCTCCTCTCCTCTCTTGCTATACCGATGATCAGTCATGGCCGCCGCCATACCTTGTTTCAACTGAAAAGGATTTCGTAGGGGCGGAGGAGGAGAAGCTAGAGAAGCCATGGCCTTACCCTAAGAAAAATTCAAGAAGATCCAAGTGACACTTTTGACTTCAATTCATATATAGGAGGAGGAAGAGATTGGTTGGATAGAGAGAAAATGCTTTGCTCTCTCTCTCTCTCTCATATGTATTTCTACCTGTATATGTGTTCTTATATCTTTAGAGAGGGAGGGATTAGTTGGTTAGTCCCCCACTTCTCATTGGGAGGAATTAAAAAGAGGAGAACCACAAGCAAAAGGACACATGCAATTAGGGTTACACCTCATTGCCCTATTATTATATTGTATATATTGCCCTCCCATTCTCTCTCTCTCTCTCTCTCTCTCTCTCTCTCTCTACAGTCAAGGTCTATGTGTGTCTTGTGCTAAGTGTGCAACAAGAAAAAAAGATGAACAAGCCAGGTTGGATGTTTGAACTTGCTTTGATTCTTCAACCTTGTGCTTTGCTATCATGGTTGTTATTGACAATTTTAGACCAAGAGAGAGGGGAATCCTTGTGGTCCTTCATGCCTTAAATATGGGAATTTCTAAAGGAGCACAACACTAGTCTTAGTGAGCACACTTTACTTTACTAAGACCCTCATATTACAAGTTTACCATTGAAAATTTCGCATTATATTGCCCTTGTTTTCAACCTCCATCCCTCCAAAAGAACATTCTTATTCGGAATTTTCCGGACATGATTATTTCCTATCCGGGGTTAGATCCCGGATGATATTATTTTCCGTACGGCAGGCAAGGGAGGGCGCGAGGCGTGCAATGGCATCTGGCACGGACTCATATACAACCGGCAGGGCTAGGGCTCGGATCAGAGAAGATGGAGGGATGAGATTGTATGGTTTGAAAACGAGAGTTTTTTTGTGCTCACTTGGAGGAAGAAAGGGCAAAGGCAAAAAGTGGTGTGCGCACTAGGGTAAAACATCTCTTTTGAAAAGAGAGGGTGTGCGCACTAGGATGAGTGGTGTGCTCCATTAGTAATCCCCTTTGAATAATGACTTTGATGTTGGGGTGGGTACCCTATAGGTCCATGAGATGCCTCAACCATTCAAGTCATTGTTTGCCAAAAGGGTCTCAAATGTACCTCAATATATTGTTGTAAATTAGGGGAAGTTTGAGTTCATGATAAAAACTTTATTTACTTCTTCACTACATGATGAGGCAAACTTGTAGTACAATAATTATTTTCTTGATGCTAGGGCAAGTTTGCTGGTCTCCTATTGTATTCTACCAATCTCAAATTTGTAGTACAAAAAATATTTTCTAAATGGTCATGATTGTAATAATATAAAAGTTTGTCCACATAGTTTAAAATTTCAAAGGCTCAAGTCATTGCTCGAGTGGATTTGGATCCTCTCCGTAGCACAAAATATTGAGCATCGTGCAATCTCGGCCATCTACTAAAGTAGTGGCTAGTTAAAATATATTCTAAACTAACCCATACCATACTATGTGATTTGAACTAACATGTATTTATTGGTCATTATTTCTAAGATTAATTTTACTTTGGGGGAGAGAATCTAGATCCATTATAGGGGATGGTGCTATAGATTTCGAACAATGATTACTACCAAAATTGATTTATTCCATATTTTAGATTTGTAACAATCAAGAATCGTTCAGATTACTGTTATGCAAATTACACATTTAAAAATGGGATACCAATTCTCAAAGCTAACTGATATTTTTTTTTTTTTTAATTTTACATAATAAAACACGGGGAAATGTAGCCCACCATTATTCTCAAAAAAAAAAAAAAAAAAAAAAAATTCTACATGACCAAATCAATTTCTCACCAAAATAAAACCATGAAATCCAAAAATTGATCCCATTACCCCCTAAGTTTTGGGACAATGCCTTTCTCAAAGGGCCACATTTTACTCAGAGAGCACCACATACTATAGTAAAGTGGGGAAAATGGTGCTCACTAAGTCAAGTGTGGTGCGCATTTAGAATTTCACTTCTCAAAGGCCATGAGGCCTAATTAATTAGTCAATAAGCTCAACTTGTTCCCTTAACCTTCGGCAAGCTCAAAACACACACACACACATATATATATATATATATATATATATATTCAAGTTTGGCTAGGCCATGTTGCTCTATATAATCAATATTGTATATCTGTCACCCATTACACAAATAATTAAGTCTCTATCTCTCTCCAAGCAGAGAGATTAAATAATTAATCATTTTAATTAATTTTTAGATTAGAGGTTGGAGCATTGTTGCCACAAGCCAAAAGCTCTTGATGACCAGATCCTTTGGGGATATGTTCAAATACTCCCCCCAATTAGTTTGATTAATTAATTAATTAGCCAACAACAAGGAAAGGTCCTTGATTAATTAATTAATTAGCCAACAACAAGGAAAGGTCCCCATGCTAAACAACAAAGAGATTAGAGACTAATCAAGTGTTAATGCCATGTCTTATTAGGATAATGCCTTTGGTTTCTTCAACTAAAGATTAGAAATTAGGCAAGCATGCCATGGTTCTTCCTCCACAATGTTGCCAAGCACCCATGATTAATTATTATAATTAAGATCATGTCATTTTCAAATTAGAACTCCTTTAAGCTCCATTACTAGAAAGTAATTATATTAAGGGGTTTTTACATATCGATCTCTTAATTCTTTAAAAATTGAATATCAATCTCTCAAAACTTCATGTTTTGATTTTAGTCCCCCAAAACATTTAAGTTATATCCTTTTAGTTTTTCTGGGGCATTTACATTAGCTAAGTTAACTTTTTGGTCTTTTATACCCATTATATCTCTGGAAAAGGAGGAAAAAGTCAGTTATTTCCCTCCCTTTTCTCTTTTACTCATCCTCCTCTCTTTCTCTCTTGTTGGTTGGGTTCCCCTCTCCATCCACCTCTGTTCATCTCTTTTTGGTTGGATTCCCCTCTTGAGGGTGAGGGTAAAGAGATTGGGGTTTCCTAGATTATGACTAGGGTTAGTAGGATTTGGATAGTAAGAGAGTTTAAGAGAGGGGAAGACGTTTGAGAGCTATCATTTAACTTTTCTAACTAAATCATAGGTATTTAGGTCATTTTACTAATATATAAAAAAAACGGTGTTTTTTTTTTTACGGAATAAGTAACGGAGGGACTAACTTAAATATTTTGGAGACTAAATCAAAATATAAAGTTTTTAGGGATCGATATTCAATTTTTAAAGAATTGAGGGATCGATATGTAAAAACCCCTTATATTAACTAAACTTCGTTACAATAACAACCAAGCCTTTTATCCCAAGTATATCGAGAGGTTACATGAACCAAAAGATAATCACACTGAATTGATCATATTGACAATCCTTCTCCATTCATTCTTATCGAATAATATATTCTCATTTAGAATTTTATAATTAATATTGTTTCGTATCATTTTCATGCATGTTTTATTCGGTCTTTCCTCTTTTATTTGTCCACATTAATTAAACTCCGTTATGCAGAAATACTATATTAATATAACAGACACGTGGAAGTTAAGAAAAGACCGAGAAATTGTCAAGTGGTTTTTTGCACGGATCTTAATGCATAAAGGGATAAAAAGGAAGAGATGATAACGGTAGGTTGGAGCATGAGTCATAATGTGTGATATATGTGTGTGGGGCATTAGCAATATAAAATAATTGTGATTTCTTTTAGGAAAAAAAATACCTTTAAAAAATGATCATTCTGAAAATGGGGAATTATCCGCCGTTTGTCCATTTATATTATGGAAAATTGATCGTTCTCTTGGATAATCAGTGTTAGCAAGGTAAATTTCTTTTAGGAAAACTATCCTTCTTTTATATATATATATATATATATATATATATATATATATATATATATATATATATATATATGAGAAAAATGGAAATGAGCTGACAACTCACGCAAGTTATCTGAGCTGCAGTTCATTTCCACTATCTCCAATAATCATTTTTAAAAAATTTCTTTTAAATTATGATCTCGACCTCCTAGGGTTCACTCATAACCAACTTCTTGGGTTTTAGTTTTGATTTAGTGCTCCATCAAGTTAGCATAAAATTAACGGTTTTCAATGAATAAAACTTTTTGTATGCATTTGATAAAAAGGTAAATGAACTCCAAAATTTATGAAATTTAATCTGAAAGAAGTTAAGGAAGTAGAGATAATAATTGTTTAAAAAATTGAAGAAAAATTATTGGATCATTATAGTTTTGGCGCTAACTCACGTAACTTTTCCTGAGCTGGCGGCTCACCTACAGTAATCCATATATATATATATATATATATATATATATATATATATATATATATATATATATATATATATATATATATATATATATATATATATATATATATATATATATATATATATATATATATATATATATATATATGAGTAAACGGAAAATTCACCGGTGACCAGTGAAGGGAGTTACTTCACCGCCGCTTAAGTGGTCCAATAAAATTATTACATATGGTGCCACTCAAAATGCGGTTAAAAGAGTTCTTTTATTTGCTAGCTTAAGTAGCACCACATGTAATAATTATATTGGACACCTAAGCGGCAGTGAAAGAACTCTCTTCTCTGACGGTGAATTTCCCGTTTTATAAATAAATATATATATATATATATATATATTTATATATTTTTTTCTTCAAATTTTTTCTAGAATTAGGATTTATATCTCTTTAACTTTAATAAGATTAAGTTTCATGAAATTTGGAATTCATTTATACTTTCATCAAGTGGATACAAAAAGTTTATTCCAATGTATAAAATAACGCTCTCCGTAACGTATTATAACGCATTACGGAGCGTAACAGTGAAATTTCGCTCCGGAGCTGGGCGGAATAACGCACCGCTACGGAGCGCTGGTTTTTTTGAAAATAACGTACGTTATGTTTCTTTTTTCGTAACGTAACGTTACGAACGTTTTTTCACCCGTTCGATTTATATACAAATCAATGGTGAAAAAAACCATAACCCTAATCGATAGCTCTCCCTCTCCCTCAACGATTTCTCTCCCGACTCTCTCCCTCTCCCGACCTTCTCTCTCTCGCGATCATCTTTCCGGCGCTGATCCGACTCCAAAATGCCGGCAAAAAATTCCGATCAATCTCAACTCCCGATCCTCTCTCCCTCTCCTGAACATCTCTCCCTTTCTCCCGAGTCCCGACCCTCTCTCCCTCTCACAAACCTCTTTCCGGTGCCATTCTGGTTTATAAACGCCAGCAAGAAACTCCGATCAAGCTCAAGTCCTGACCCTCTCTCCCGAGCCCCAACCCTCTCTCCCTCTCCCAACACTCGTTACGCCGCCGTTCCAGCTCCAAAACGTCGGCAAGAAGCTCTGATCAATCTCAAAGCTCCCGACCCTCTTTCCGCCGACGTCTCTGGTTCGTTTTCTCTTTGTTCTCTCTTCGGTTCAACAAAGGTAAGCATTCCAACCAATTTTTATTAAAATTTATTAAATTAGATGGTTAATTGAGTTAAATCTAGACTGTTGGATAACTTGGATAATTTGGATTATATGCATTCATGCAATTTTGCACTGCTGGAAACTTGGAATCATGTGATTTTGGAAATTTTGTGGATTAATACTGTTTTATGTGATTTGTGTGAATTTTTGTGAATTATGTGTGTATTATGTGATTTGTGTGAATTATGTTGTGTGTGGTGTGTGTGCGGCTGCTGCAACTGTGCAGTGTGCACTGTTGCAGCAGCAGGAATGAAGATGCACAATTAAATTAATTAATTATAATTAATAACAAATAATTAATGTTAATTAGTAACGAATAATTAAAATTAATTAGCATGATGAAGATGAAACAACGTAATAAAGGGAAACATGCAATAGCAGCATGTTAATTAGTAGCGAATTAATGTTAGCATGTTAATTAGTAGCGAATTAATGTTAATTAATAAGGGGAACATGCAACAGCAGCATGTTAATTAGTAGCGAATTAATGTTAATTAATAATGAATATTTGAATTTCAAAATTGAATGCACAATTAATTAATGTTACTTGATATTTGAATTTCATAATTGAATGCACAACTAATGTTACTTGATATTTGATTATCTTATTATTGCAGATTAGATGATCACATGGGATTATCTTCATATTATAAGGAAAATCAATATTTTTTGTATATGACTTAAAAAATTATTATGATATTTGCTATGAAATTTTATAATTTTTCTATGTCTTTATATTGATTTTACAATATTTTATATAGTTTTTTAGATTTATTTACTTATTTATGAAAATTATTAAATACAGTTTAATATTTATTTTAATTAAATAAATAGAAAATTGCGTAAACTACATTATGCGTTACGTTATTTGCTATGTAACCGAACAAAAAAAACGTTACGTTAATATTATCGTTATTTTAAACATTGGTTTATTCATTGAAAACAGTTAAATTTTATGTTAACTTGATGGATGTCCAAATCAAAACTAAAATCCAAAAAATTGGTATGAGTGAGCTCTAGGAGGGCGAGACCATAATTTAAAAGAAATTTTTCAAAAAATATTATTGGAGATAATGGAATAGAACTGCAGCTCAGATAACTTGCGTGAGCTGTCAATTCATTTCCATTTCTCTCTCTATATATATATATATGAGAAAACGGAAAAAACTATATCACAGGAGGGGCTCCCTCTTATGATGCTTAGGTGGACCAATAGTATATTTACATGTTGATTGACCATATGGGCTGTTTTTAAAAAAAAAATTCCTCTACCTAATGTTTTTTTTCTAAAATACTCCTCCCCATACAAACATCATATTTGTCTAACTAAGCCTCATAGGAGGGAGTCCCTCCTACGACATAGTTTTTCCTCTTTCCTATATATATATATATATATAGAGATAGAGAGAGAAAGAGAGAATGGGAAATTCACCGGTGGTGAAGAAAATTCATTCACCATCACTTAGGTGGTCTAACAAACACATAGCGCCACTCAAGATAACAAATAAAAGAACTCTCTTAAATATCTTTTGAGTGGTACCACATGTAATAATTTTATTAGGTCACCTAAGTGGCGGTAAAGGAACTTCCTTCACCGCCTGTGAATTTTCCGTTTGCTTATATATATATATATATATATAGAGAGAGAGAGAGAGAGAGAGAGAGAGAGAGATATACAGAGAGAGAGAGAGATATGGAAATGAGCTGACAACTCATGCAAGTTACCTGAGCTGTAATTTATTTTCACTATCTTCAATAATTTCTTTTAAAACATTCTTTTGGATTATGATCTCGACCTCCTAAGATTCACTCATACCCAATTTCTTGGGTTTTAGTTTTGTTGGTCCTCCATCAAGTTAATACAAAATTAACAGTTTTCAATTAATATAATATTTTGTATGCACTTGATAAAAATGGTAAATAAACTCCAAAATTTATGAAATTTAATCCGAAAAAAGTTAAGCATGTAGAAATAGTAATTATAAAGAAAAATTGAAGAAAAATTATTGGATTATTATAATTTTGCCATTAGCTCACGTAACTTTTCCTGAATTAGCCGCTCACCTACAGTAATCCCATATATATATATATATATATATATATATATATATATATATATATATATATATATATATATATATATATATATATATATATATATATATATATATATATATATATATATATATATATATATATATATAAGAAAAATAGAAATGAGCTGACACCTCATTCAAGTTACCTGAGCTGCAGTTTATTTTTACTATCTCCAATAATTTTTTTAAAAATTTCTTTTGGATTATGATCTCGACTCCCTAGGGTTCATACATATCCAATTTTTTGAGTTTTAATTTTGATTTGGTTCAAGTTCATACATAATAAGATTAAGTTTCATGAAATTTGGAATTCATTTATACTTTCATCAAGTGGATACAAAATGTTTATTCCAATGTATAAAATAACGCTCTCCGTAACGTATTATAACGCATTACGGAGCGTAACAGTGAAATTTCGCTCCGGAGCTGGGTGAAATAACGCACCACTACGGAGAGCTGGTTTTTTTGAAAATAACGTACGTTATGTTTCTTTTTTCGTAACGTAACGTTACGAACGTTTTTTCACCCGTTCGATTTGTATACAAATCAATGGTGAAAAAAACCATAACCCTAATCGATAGCTCTCCCTCTCCCTCAGCGATTTCTCTCCCGACCCTCTCCCTCTCCCTCTCCCGACCTTCTCTCTCTCGCGATCATCTTTCCGGCGCTGATCCGACTCCAAAATGCCGGCAAAAAATTCCGATCAATCTCAACTTCCGATCCTCTCTCCCTCTCCTGAACATCTCTCCCTTTCTCCCGAGTCCCGACCCTCTCTCCCTCTCACAAACCTCTTTCCGGTGCCGTTCTGGCTTATAAACGCCAGCAAGAAACTCCGATCAAGCTCAAGTCCTGACCCTCTCTCCCGAGCCCCAACCCTCTCTCTCTC
This sequence comes from Dracaena cambodiana, assembly GCA_036321105.1. Taxonomy (NCBI): domain Eukaryota; kingdom Viridiplantae; phylum Streptophyta; class Magnoliopsida; order Asparagales; family Asparagaceae; genus Dracaena; species Dracaena cambodiana. The sequence goes on along the minus strand of JAYEPQ010000002.1, from coordinate 5,123,964 downwards.
TCCCAACACTCGTTACGCCGCCGTTCCAGCTCCAAAACGTCGGCAAGAAGCTCTGATCAATCTCAAAGCTCCCGACCCTCTTTCCGCCGACGTCTCTGGTTCGTTTTTTCTTTGTTCTCTCTTCGGTTCAACAGAGGTAAGCATTCCAACCAATTTTTATTAAAATTTATTAAATTAGATGGTTAATTGAGTTAAATCTAGACTGTTGGATAACTTGGATAATTTGGATTATATGCATTCATGCAATTTTGCACTGCTGGAAACTTGGAATCATGTGATTTTGTGGATTAATACTGTTTTATGTGATTTGTGTGAATTTTTGTGAATTATGTGTGTATTATGTGATTTGTGTGAATTATGTTGTGTGTGGTGTGTGTGCGGCTGCTGCAACTGTGCAGTGTGCACTATTGCAGCAGCAGGAATAAAGATGCACAATTAAATTAATTAATTATAATTAATAACAAATAATTAATGTTAATTAGTAACGAATAATTAAAATTAATTAGCATGATGAAGATGAAACAACGTAATAAAGGGAAACATGCAATAGCAGCATGTTAATTAGTAGCGAATTAATGTTAATTAATAAGGGGAACATGCAACAGCAGCATGTTAATTAGTAGCGAATTAATGTTAATTAATAAGGGGAACATGCAACAGCAGCATGTTAATTAGTAGCAAATTAATGTTAATTAATAATGAATATTTGAATTTCAAAATTGAATGCACAATTAATTAATGTTACTTGATATTTGAATTTCATAATTGAATGCACAACTAATGTTACTTGATATTTGATTATCTTATTATTGCAGATTAGATGATCACATGGGATTATCTTCATATTATAAGGAAAATCAATATTTTTTGTATATGGCTTAAAAAATTATTATGATATTTGCTATGAAATTTTATAATTTTTCTATGTCTTTATATTGATTTTACAATATTTTATATAGTTTTTTAGATTTATTTACTTATTTATGAAAATTATTAAATACAGTTTAATATTTATTTTAATTAAATAAATAGAAAATTGCGTAAACTACGTTATGCGTTATATTATTTGCTATGCAACCGAACAAAAAAAACGTTACGTTAATATTATCGTTATTTTAAACATTGGTTTATTCATTGAAAACAGTTAAATTTTATGTTAACTTGATGGATGTCCAAATCAAAACTAAAATCCAAAAAATTGGTATGAGTGATGATGAATATCATATATTGTATTTTTCCTCTCATACTTTATCTGTTTTTGTATATAAATAAATACTACTTGGGTATTTTTAGTGTCTTTTGCAGGTAATCCAAATTATACAAGGAAAAGGCATGAAACCAGAGTTGGACTAGGAAATCAAACGCCGAAAAGTTTCTAAAGCGGGCGAGACTACAATATCAAAGTACTTCAGGAAGTAAAAGTAAAATAAAGTCCATCAAATCAAGTCTACAGGATAAGAGACTCACTTGGAAGAAATTACAGAACCAAAATCCAAAATGGAGCCGCTAAATAGCGGCTTAAGCCGCTAATTAGCGGCTATAAAGTCTCTGTTTAAACTAATATTTTTTACGTGGGCTTATTTGTAATTTTATAGTTTTGAGGTTCTTCTAAGAATAGGGTTTGATTTCGGAAGCCTATTTATTGGCTAACCCTTTTATTTTGACGGGATTCTGAACGCTGGAATTATTTTTGTACGGGATTTTTCTGTTCAATAAATTTGGGATTTTTACTGAAGGTTGACGGCACAACACCGTGATCAGAGGTAACCCATTGCTCTGGATATTCTTATTTTCGTTCTGCATAAATTTTACTGCTTTCTAGATTAGGGTTACTGCTTTCTAGATTAGGGTTTATCATTGTATGAATTAAAATTTGATCTTTCTTCGCAAAAATCATGAGTAGCTAATTAGATCAGCCCTAGGATGTAGATGAAACTAAGATCTACCATGTAATTATTTTCTAATATTTTTCTTCTTAAATAAAATTAATAAAAGCCATGATTTTTCAAATGAAACATTAAAATACGAGGACCCGAAGTTTAGAACTTTGATAGGTTATACTTGAATTAGGATTCTTGATAATCTATGCTTAGTTAGGGATTGGGGTTGCTGGTTTTACTATTTTATTTGAATTATCTACAATATTTAGTTTATTTTTATAAGAAGTAGCATCCTTTGATGAGCTATACTTGCACAACACTTGATAGCTCATGCTTAGGGCACTTTAAGTAAAAATTAAACTAAAAAGATCGAATTTTTATGATAGAAGAAAATATTAGAAGTAAGAACATGGTAGGAAATTAGTGGATTCTAAATCCTAGGCTACTTAGATAAATTCGATATCAACCTAGAACTTTTGGTTAGTCCGGTGAACTATAGAGAAAGTAAGAACGCATAAACACCTTAGATCCCTGTGAGACGACCTGTACAGCGCTACAACGATACTGTGCGCTTGCAGTGAATATAACACATCAAGTTTTTGGCGCCGTTGCCGGGGATTGATCTTCTCAAGTCTCAGTCCAACCTTAACACATACATGCAGAATCTTATGAAAGTGTCAACTGATTTCATTCAAAGAACAGATCAGCACCTGCTCGTAAACTCTCAATCCATTAAGAGTGTAGAGCAGCAGGTTGGACAACTAGCAAATCAAATGAGTGAACGTGGCAAGGGCACTTTTCCAAGTTAACCCATAACAAATCCTAATGCCAGTTCCTCAAATTTGAATCAGTCGCATGTCAACCAAATTAATGCCATTCACACACTTAGATCTGGCAAACTGGTTGACAATCATGTAGCCATGCCACCTGACTCCACTCCTATTGTACGGCAAGCTACACTCCCGGATACCACGATTCCATCCCCACCTCATGATTCATCATCATCATCCCACGATCTACCCACTGGCACGACAGAAGAATCTGATCCTTCTAATTCTGATCCTCCAATTGACCATACTTATAAGCCAAAGGCTCCCTATCCAAATCGATTGAAGAAAAATTCTCCTCAGGTGGAGCACATGCTTGAGTTATTCAAGCAAGTTAAGGTCAATGTTTCTCTTCTTGATGCAATCCAACAAGTACCTGCTTATGCAAAATTCTTAAAGGATTTATGCACAAAGAAGAGAACAACCAATGTTCCAAAGAAAGTCTTCCTAGCTGCTAACATATCTAGCATCATCTCTCAGTCAGCACCTGTAAAGTATAAAGACCCTGGAAGTCCTACTGTCTCCTGCACTATAGGGACTACAGTGATTGAAAGGGCTCTACTAGATCTAGGAGCAAGTGTCAACTTGCTTCCTTATTCGGTGTACCAGCAGTTAGGACTGGGAGAGTTGAGACCTACAAGGATTACGTTGCAGTTAGCTGACAGATCTGTGAAGACACCTATGGGAGAGATTGAGGATGTCTTGATTAAGATTGGGGAGTTTATCTTCCCAGTTGATTTCATAGTCCTCGAGACTCAACCTGTGGTGAATCCACACCATTGTATCCCAGTTATTTTGGGACGTCCATTCTTGGCCACTTCTAATGCTGTTATCAATTGCCGGAGTGGATCGATGAGACTTTCCTTTGGAAATATGACACTTGACTTGAATATATTCAATCTAGGGCGCCAACCGAGTGATCCACATGACGAGCCCCTAGAAGTGAATATGATCCAAGGATTGTCCAGTGAACACCAAGAGGAGAAATTCTTTGACGAGCTGAATGGTTTAGTTGATGAGAGTGTATTCTTGGAGACGCTCGATGAATCATCTAATTATGTGTCTTCCACGCAATGGAAACTTCCACCTGAGCCATTGATGACTGAACCACGAGTTCAGTTACGACCATCTATTGAGTGTCCACCTGAGCTTGAGATGAAGACCCTTCCGAGTCATCTCAAGTATGCTTTTTTGGGTGAACACGATACACTACCAGTCATTATCTCTGCAGAATTGACTGACGCTCAGGAGGAAAAACTCATATCAGTGTTGAAATCACATAAGGAAGCCATAGGCTGGAGTATGGCTGATATCAAGGGGATAAGTCCTTCTATAGTGCAGCATAGAATTCATTTGCTAGACAATGCACGACCTACAAGAGATCCTCAGCGTAGGTTGAATCCGGTAATGAAAGAAGCTGTGAGGAAGGATATTCTTAAGTGTCTTGACAATGGGATTATCTATCCTATCTCTGATAGCGCATGGGTAAGCCCAGTTCAAGTAGTACCTAAGAAATCTGGAATCACTGTAGTCAAGAACGATGCAAATGAACTTATCCCGATGCGTTTGCAGACGGGATGGCGAGTCTGCATTGATTATAGGAAGCTTAATGCTGCAACTAGGAAGGACCATTTCCCCTTACCATTCATTGATCAGATGTTGGAACGGTTGGCCGGACATGAGTTCTATTGTTTTCTAGATGGATACTCTGGCTACAACCAAATTCCCATCGCTCCGGAGGATCAAGAAAAGACCACGTTCACATGTCCATTCAGCACCTTTGCATACAGACGCATGCCCTTTGGGTTATGCAATGCACCTGCCACGTTCCAAAGGTGCATGGTAAGTATTTTCTCTGACATGGTTGAACGATTTCTTGAAATTTTCATGGATGATTTTTCTATCTTCGGAGATTCATTCCAAGAGTGTCTGCATCATCTAGAGTTAGTTCTCACACGTTGTAATGAGAAGCATTTGACACTCAATTGGGAAAAATGCCATTTTATGGTCAAAAATGGCATAGTGCTAGGGCATGTCATCTCGAAGAAAGGTATCGAGGTTGACAAAGCCAAGGTAGACCTCATCAATAATCTGCCACCTCCGCGATCAGTGAAAGATATACGATCCTTCCTTGGTCATGCTGGTTTTTATAGAAGATTTATCAAAGACTTTAGCATAATTGCTAGGCCTTTGACACATTTACTAGCCAAGGAAGTACCATTCAATTTCACGCCTGATTGTCTAAGAGCATTTGAGCAGCTCAGGAAAGCGCTGACTACCACTCCTATTATTCATGCGCCAGACTGGAGCTTACCCTTCGAGCTCATGTGTGATGCATCTGATTACGCTCTTGGTGCCGTCCTTGGTCAACGTATTAATAAGCAGCCACATGTGATTTATTATGCAAGTAGGACACTTAATGACGCCCAGTTGAACTACTTTACCACAGAGAAAGAGTTTCTGGCAGTCGTCTTTACACTTGAGAAGTTTTGTTCCTACTTGATTGGATCACGAATTACAGTATACACTGATCACGCTGCTTTGAAATACTTGTTAACCAAGAAAGATGCAAAAGCAAGGCTTATTCGATGGATCCTCTTGCTACAAGAGTTTGATCTTGAGATATTAGACAAGAAAGGTGCGGATAATTCAGTAGCTGATCACTTGTCTCGTCTGCCCAATGCTCCAACTAATTTGTGCCCCATAAACGAATCATTTCCTGATGAGCAACTGTTTGCATTGATGCACGAACCATGGTTTGCTGACACTGTGAACTATCTTGTGACTAAGGAGATTCCGTCCCATTGGTCCAAGCAGGATCGATATAGATTCTTATCCCAAGTAAAATTCTTTTACTGGGATGAACCATATCTGTTCAAATGTTGTCCAGACCAAATCATACGTCGATGCATACCTAACGATGAGATACAAAGTGTTCTTTCTTTTTGTCATGATCTAGCTTGTGGAGGACACTTTGGTCCCAGGAAAACGGCCGAAAATGTATTGCAGAGTGGTTTCTATTGGCCAACTATTTTCAAAGACGCCGTGGAATATTGCAAAGCATGCACACGATGCCAATTCATCGGCAAAATTTCACGGCGCAATATGATGCCTCTGCAACCCATCCTTGAGGTCGAAATCTTTGATGTATGGGGTATAGATTTTATGGGACCGTTACCCAACTCATTTGGAAATCAATACATATTAGTTGCTGTTGATTATGTTTCTAAATGGGTAGAGGCAATAGCCACAAAATCGAATGACAACAAAGTAGTTGTCAAGTTTTTGAAAGAGAATATATTTTCTCGATTTGGCATTCCTCGAGCTATTATTAGCGATAATGGTACCCATTTCACCAACCGGTCATTTGAGGCGCTTATGCGGAAATATTCCATTACCCACAAGTTAGCCACACCATATCATCCACAAACTAGTGGGCAAGTGGAAGTTTCCAATCGCCAAATCAAACTGATTTTGGAGAAAACTGTAAATCATAATAGAAAAGATTGGTCTTGTAAGCTAGCTGATGCATTATGGGCTTACCGTACTGCTTACAAGACTAATCTAGGCATGTCTCCATATCGTTTGATATTTGGAAAAGCATGTCATTTACCAGTGGAGCTTGAGCATAAAGCTTTATGGGCAATTAAATTTTTAAATTTTGAGCTCGAAAAAGCTGGCGAGCAGCGGAAATTACAAATTAATGAGCTTGATGAGATAAGACGGGACGCATATGAGAGTGCCAAGATTTATAAAGAGAAAACAAAAATGTTTTATGACAAAGCAATCATTCGCAAGTCATTTGCACCTGAACAAAAAGTTCTCTTATATAATTCAAGGCTACATTTATTCCCAGGAAAATTGAGATCAAGATGGAGTGGACCGTACATAGTACGGACAGTGCACCATCACGGTGCAGTTGATCTCGAGGATCCTAAAAATGGTAATTTATTCAAAGTAAACGGTCACAGACTAAAACCATTTTTAGAATCTCGAGTGAGCGATAACGTAGAGGTCGTGACACTTCACGATCCAATCTATGCATAAAGGCATGTAGTCATGTGTATAATAGCATGTATATTATGTTACTAACGTGATGCAGGGTTTTAAAGCAAAATTAGGGAAAGATGAGGAGCTAATGGTAATTTTCCATCTCTATATATATCCAAGCAGCCCTCATCTTCCCCCAAATCATTTCATCCAAAACCCTAGTTGCCCCCTTTCTTTCCCACTTCCTCCTTTTGGTTTTTGTCTCTCTTTGCAGGACAGTGTATAATAGTTAGGATTTGCGCTGATCAGTTAATTCCACAAGATTCACCTCACTATCTTAGAAACTCTACCCGAATATCCCAGCCAGACGTGACGAATAAACCGCCAAACAGCGGTTTTTACCGCCATTTAGCGGTAAATTTATGGATTTTCCCCCTGAATCTTCAGGGCAGGTAATATTTCTCCTTTATAGGTTTACTGGGTTGATCAGATTTCAAATTAATAGTTACAATACGATATCATGGGTAGATTTGTTTGTGAGAAGTTTTTTGGAGAAATTTTTATGGCATTTAGTGTTTATTTTGCCGCTGCAATCGAAACTCTGGGTTGGAATTACCTCATTTATTCATCTAATGCATTCTACATCCCAGAGTTGGTGGAGGAATTTTATGCGAGTTTTGCGAAATCCGACATTTCGGACGATCGCAAAACCATAAACCTCCATTGGCGTGGCCAATTATATGAAATGCACGCAGAGGCCATCTCAACTTCCACGGGTATCCTCCTTCATACCGGGAATCACACGCCTGGTAGGATTGAGGACTATCTTACACAGATGGGCCCAAACTGCAAAGTAACACGTGATAAAGGGATCAGCAGTAAGACACTCTACCGAAATATTCACGCAACTTGTCGCTGGGTCAACACTAATGTTATGAGCATTACACATATGTCATCTTTTTATACGCCCACACTTTATGTTGTTGATTGTATTATGCGTCAAGATACTCACTTCTGTATGTGCACACAACTACTCGACACTATTATTGATACTAAGATGCGGTCGAGGACTAGTTTGCCTCTGCCGTGTTTAATTACACAGTTGTGTCGCAAGTTTATATCTAGTGCCGAATTTGACGCATACGCACCCTCACGCGTGTTGATCACTACCGAACATATTTCAGTGACATCATGCTGCTGTTCCAGAAGATTGGAACAGACATGTTGATAACGAGGATATATATGCCACTGACTTGACACAAGAGGAGGAGGATGATGCCTTCTTTGACCAAGACTTGCCAGCTGATCCCACTGAGCAAATCAACATCGTCTGGCAAGGTCTTGGAAAAATTTGGCACCGGTTGAAACAGATTGATAGGGGTGAGTCTTCTACAGCACGAGCACGTCCTGCACATGGTGAATCTAGTAGAAGGCAAAGAGGACGACACCAATGATTTGTGTATGAGGGCATACACAAGTTTAGGTGTGGGGGAGTGTATTAGGAGATGTTTATTTTATTTTATTTTATTTTTTTTAGGATTTTTAGGATTTTATTTTTATTTCATTTTATTTTTTTTTAGGTTTTTGGGTTTCTTTATTTTACACTTTGGGTAGTTTTTAGGGTGACCAACAAAAAGATTAAAAAAAAGATTAAAAAATTTTTTTTTTTTTTTTTCATCAATAGATCAAACTAATTACAAATAAAGGAACAAAATTTAGATTTGAAATTGGATATGAGAGTAGATTGGACGATACACTTTGAATTTTATGAAAAAAAAAGATTAAAATCCGAAAAATAAATATCGCTAATAGTAGTTTTGAGGCAATTATACATCTATTCTTCACCTCACAATAGTTTATTAGGTTAAGGATAAAGATAATAACGAATGAGTAAGTCTTCTCTCTCTAAAAAAAGTGAGGATAAAATAATGGGGTGAGCCTAAGGCAATAGCCTCGAGAGTGATAAAATAATGGGGTGCGCCTGGTATTAAGGCAATAGCCTCAAGAGTGAAAAAAAGAGTATGATCTAAGTAATCGGGTATTTTGCGCCTAAGCAAGCGTGAATATTCGCATGAAAGGTGAAATATTCTTAAAAAAAAAAAGTATGAACTAAGTAATCGGGTATTTTGCGCCTAAGCAAGCGTGAATACTCGCATGAAAGGTGAAATATTCTTAATAAAAAAAAAATTATGAGAGAGAAGATGAATCATGAGTTAGAGTTGGAGTCCAAAAACCAAAGTAGACTATCACACATGCACGTAGATGTATAGGAGCCAATAAATTATCTGTTAGTAGGTATTGAAATATAAGATTTAAATTTTTGATTAAAATGATAAGTGTATCTGATATGATGCTCAATTTAAAAATTGATAATCTAAATGCGTTCTTAAGTTTGTATATTAGTGAGACCAATTGACGAAAATATAAAAAAAAAAGATTTTTTCTTTCTTTTGAATAAAATTTTTATTTTTCTTAATTTTCGGTTATCCTTATTTTTCTTTTCTTTATTCCTTAATCTATTTTCTTCTTGAATTTTGTTGGTATATTCACTGCAAATCCTCACGAGACAACACTCGTCCACTAGGGTAACCTAGGGGTTTAAAGGCTTGTTACACGTGCTAAGTGTAATCGCGATTCCTGCGAAAGTGAGTTAGGATTTTTGTTTTTCTTTTTAGGTTTAGGTTTTGCTCGAGGACTAGCAAAAGATAGGTGTGGGGGTGTGATGAATATCATATATTACATTTTTCCTCTCCTACTTTATCTGTTTTTGTATATAAATAAATACTACTTGGGTATTTTTAGTGTCTTTTGCAGGTAATCCAAATTATACAAGGAAAAGGCATGAAACCAGAGTTGGACTAGGAAATCAAACGCCGAAAAGTTTCTAAAGCGGGCGAGACTACAATATCAAAGTACTTTAGGAAGTAAAAGTAAACTAAAGTCCATCAAATCAAGTCTACAGGATAAGAGACTCACTTGGAAGAAATTACAGAACCAAACTCCAAAATGGAGCCGCTAAATAGCGGCTTAAGCCGCTAATTAGCGGCTATAAAGTCTCTGTTTAAACTAATATTTTTTACGTGGGCTTATTTGTAATTTTATAGTTTTGAGGTTCTTCTAAGAATAGGGTTTGATTTCGGAAGCCTATTTATTGGCTAACCCTTTTATTTTGACGGGATTCTGAACGCTGGAATTATTTTTGTACGGGATTTTTCTGTTCAATAAATTTGGGATTTTTACTGAAGGTTGACGGCACAACACCGTGATCAGAGGTAACCCATTGCTCTGGATATTCTTATTTTCGTTCTGCATAAATTTTACTGCTTTCTAGATTAGGGTTACTGCTTTCTAGATTAGGGTTTATCATTGTATGAATTAAAATTTGATCTTTCTTCGCAAAAATCATGAGTAGCTAATTAGATCAGCCCTAGGATGTAGATGAAACTAAGATCCACCATGTAATTATTTTCTAATATTTTTCTTCTTAAATAAAATTAATAAAAGCCATGATTTTTCAAATGAAACATTAAAATACGAGGACCCGAAGTTTAGAACTTTGATAGGTTATACTTGAATTAGGATTCTTGATAATCTATGCTTAGTTAGGGATTGGGGTTGCTGGTTTTACTATTTTATTTGAATTATCTACAATATTTAGTTTATTTTTATAAGAAGTAGCATCCTTTGATGAGCTATACTTGCACAACACTTGATAGCTCATGCTTAGGGCACTTTAAGTAAAAATTAAACTAAAAAGATCGAATTTTTATGATAGAAGAAAATATTAGAAGTAAGAACATGGTAGGAAATTAGTGGATTCTAAATCCTAGGCTACTTAGATAAATTCGATATCAACCTAGAACCTTTGGTTAGTCCGGTGAACTATAGAGAAAGTAAGAACGCATAAACACCTTAGATCCCTGTGAGACGACCTGTACAGCGCTACAACGATACTGTGCGCTTGCAGTGAATATAACACATCAAGTGAGCTCTAGGAGGGCGAGACCATAATCTAAAAGAAATTTTTCAAAAAATATTATTGGAGATAATTGAATAGAACTGCAGCTCAGATAACTTGCGTGAGCTGTCAATTCGTTTCTATTTCTCTCTATATATATATATATATGAGGAAACGGAAAAAACTATATCACAGGAGGGGCTCCCTCTTATGATGCTTAGGTGGACTAATAGTATATTTACATGTTGATTGACCATATGGGCTGTTTTTAAAAAAAAATTCCTCTACCTAATGTTTTTTTTTCTAAAATACTCCTCCCCATACAAACATCATATTTGTCTAACTAAGCCTCATAGGAGGGAGTCCCTCCTACGACATAGTTTTTCCTCTTTCCTATATATATATATATATAGAGAGAGAGAGAGAGAGAGAAAGAGAGAATGGGAAATTCACCGGTAGTGAAGAAAATTCATTCACCATCACTTAGGTGATCTAACAAACACATAGCGCCACTCAAGATAACAAATAAAAGAACTCTCTTAAATATCTTTTGAGTGGCACCACATGTAATAATTTTATTGGGTCACCTAAGTGACGGTAAAGGAACTTCCTTCACCGCCTGTGAATTTTCCGTTTGCTTATATATATATATATATATATATATAGAGAGAGAGAGAGAGAGAGAGAGAGAGAGATACAGAGAGAGAGAGAGATATGGAAATGAGCTGACAACTCATGCAAGTTACCTAAGCTGTAATTCATTTTCACTATCTTCAATAATTTCTTTTAAAACATTCTTTTGGATTATGATCTCGACCTCCTAAGATTCACTCATACCCAATTTCTTGGGTTTTAGTTTTGTTGGTCCTCCATCAAGTTAATACAAAATTAACAGTTTTCAATTAATATAATATTTCGTATGCACTTGATAAAAATGGTAAATGAACTCCAAAATTTATGAAATTTAATCCGAAAAAAGTTAAGCATGTAGAAATAGTAATTATAAAGAAAAATTGAAGAAAAATTATTGGATTATTATAATTTTGCCATTAGCTCACGTAACTTTTCCTGAATTAGCGGCTCACCTACGGTAATCCCATATATATATATATATATATATATATATATATATATATATATATATATAAGAAAAATAGAAATGAGCTGACGCCTCATTCAAGTTACCTGAGCTGCAGTTTATTTTTACTATCTCCAATAATTTTTTTAAAAATTTCTTTTGGATTATGATCTCGACTCCCTAGGGTTCATACATATCCAATTTTTTGAGTTTTAATTTTGATTTGGTTCTCCATCAAGTTAATACAAAATTAGCGGTTTTCAATGAATAAAATATTTTGTATGCACTTAATGAAAGGGTAATTAAACTTCAAAATTTATGAAATTTAATTCGAAAAAAATTAAGAAGGTAGAGATAGTAATTGTAAAAAAAAATTGAAGAAAAATCATTGGATCACTATAATTTTGCCGCTAGCTCAATAACTTTTCCTGAGCTAGCGACTCATCTACAGTATGCGTGTGTGTGTGTGTGTGTGTGTGTGTGTGTATAAGTAAATGGAAAATTCACCGGCGGTGAAAGGAGTTCCTTCACCGTAGCTTAGGTGGCTCAATAAAATTATTACACGTGGCGCCACTCAAAGAGCATTTAAGAGAATTCTTTTATTTGTTATCTTAAGTAACGCCATGTGTAGTAATTGTACTGGGTCATATAAGCGGCGGTGAAAGAACTCCCTTCACCGCCGGTGAATTTTCTGTTTTCTGTGTGTGTGTGTGTGTGTGTGTGTGTGTGTGTGTGTGTGTGTATGAGAAAAATGAAAATGAACTGATAGCTCACGCAAGTTACCTGAGCTGCAGTTCATTTTCACTATCTTCAATAATATTTTTTATATAAAAATCTTTTGTTTTATGATCTCGAACCCCTAGGGTTCACTCATACCTAATTTCTTGGGTTTTAGTTTTGATTTGGTCCTCCATCAAGTTAACACAAAATTAACAGTTTTCAATGAATACAATATTTTATATGCACTTGATGAAATAGTAAATGAACTCCAAAATTTATGAAATTTAATCCGAAAAAAGTTAAGCATGTAGAGATAGTAATTATAAAGAAAATTGAAGAAAAATCATTGGATTATTAAAATTTTGTTACTAGCTCACGTAACTTTTACTGAGCTGACGGCTCATCTACAGTAATCCCATATATATATATATATATATATATATATATATATATATATATATATATATATATATATATATATATATATATATATATATATATATATATATATATATATATATATATATATATATATATATATATATATATATATATATATATATATATATATATATTTATATATATATATATTTATATATATATATAGAAAAATGGAAATGAGTTGACAGCTTATGCAAGTTATCTGAGCTGTACTTCATTTCCACTATCTCTAATTTAAAAAAAAAAAAAATTCTTTTGGATTATGATCTCGACCCCCTAGGGTTCACTCATACGCAATTTCTTGGGTTTTAATTTTGATTTAGTCCTCCATCAACTTAATACAAAATTAACGGTTTGCAATGAATAAAACATTTTATATTTATTCGATGAAAGGATAAATAAACTCCAAATTTTATGAAATCTAATCTGAAAGAAATTAAGGAAGTAGAGATTGTAATTAAAGAAAAATATTGAAGAAAAATCATTGAATCATTATGATTTTGCTGCTAGCTCACGTAACTTTTCCTGAGCTGGTGGCTCATCTACAGTAATCTCATATATATATATATATAATGAGACAATAATGAAATGGTAAAATCTTATTATTCCTATGAGCACTTATAGAACAATACAAGAGGACCAAATACATATGAACTGACTTATCTAGAAATGCATTTAATGAAGTTATATTATATAAATATTTGAATTTAGATATTTCTTCTTAATGTAAATGCCTCAATAACAGGGAATAAATGATTGTATAAATATCATATATGTAAAAAATAATTGCTAACTAGTAATTTTACACATGACTCGCACTTGAAATTTTAGAGAAGAATGTGACAGCAACATAATAGTAGGCAAAGTATTTCAGCCCATGTGCCGGTGCTTGTTGAGCCCAGCCCAACTTTCTAAAGGAGAGGCCCAATAATCCCTTCTAGAGTTTGGAAAACGAGTGAATGGCTATCCTTCGAACACACCATTGCCTCATCACCTACTCACGTGCTCTTCTTCTTCTTCCCCTGTCTCTCTCTCATGGCAACAATGCAGTCTCTTGCAATCTCCTCATCCATTGCCACTAGCCCCCACCAGCATCACCCTCTCTCAGGTCTCTCACATCAACTTACTCTATTTTTTTTTTTTGTCAGAATTCAAATAATGCAAGAAACCCGCATTCTGATTTGTTTGCTCACGTTGACAAATGGAAATTTATTTTGAATTGTCTGGAAATTTTGTTGGGTTGATGAAGAGATGATGATTTGGAATTCTTGATGAAACTATATCTTGGGTTCTTTGAGAAAGTGTATAGAGAATCAAGGAACCAAGAAAGCAAAACATTTAGTAATGTTGCGATTGTATGTTGAAATTTAATAGGAGTAGAATTTATTGTTAGTAGAAGATTTTTGTTCTTTCTTTCGCCATTTTGGCTGTAATTGTTGTGATTTATTTGCAACTTGTGAGGAAATCAAAATTTTATAAATATTCCATGCATGCCTTTGTTTGAATTCATGATCAGCTATTGCCTGGTTTTGTTTATACGGGAGAGAATTTGGTCTTTTAGATTGAATGAGCATTTGGAAGGGAAAGGTACCCTAATGAGGTCTTAGGGTTTTCTGATGGAATGAACACGTTGGCTCGATAACGAAGAAACATTTTATTTTGGCTACCATTTTGCTGAAACCTTTGAACTTGAAGAAAGTGTGGCGGATTCGTATGATAAGGTGAAACTTTGAAATGTTTCGCTTGGCATCAGCTATTGTTTCTTCATAATGAGAAGAATGCCCTATGATGATTTGGTCATGTGCGATATCGATATCAGTTTGACAAGTAGAGTTTTATTTTTGGAGAAAACAGGGGATCTTTTCATTGCCATTGAATTAAAGAAAAATTACAAATTATCAAAATTTCTTTTTTTTCGACTTGATTACAATGAAAAGAAAAGAATAAAAAACAGACTGAGAGGACCTATAAATCGTCGCTCTTTTTTTACAGAAGATTTGTTGAATTCGAGGCAGTTATGGGGATTGGTCATTTCTCCGTTGACGATCTAACGTCGATGATTGGGAGGCGATGGAGATTTCTTGAGCATCTCTTTCGATTCTTGAAGGAAGCTCGAACGAGAGAGATCAGACCAAAGGTCTTCTTTTTTTTCTCTGTCGGTCCAAGGTTTTAAAGCTTTCGCGCGTACCTTGAATTGCCAAAAGATTCAAAAGGTCCTTTTAAGTCTCTCTTCAAGGGTATTTATAACCTTCCGATTGTTGAGCTGGTTTTCATGTAGATAAAATCGAGAATGTGTAATCTTGAGAAGATATTTCCATGTAGATAAAATTGAGATCTTAATGAAATCTTGGAATATTCCTTCAGTTGGATTTGATCTAGATTCATTGAATCAGGTCATGTTTCTGCACCCAAAATCAATTAAATTCAAATTAGAATTTGATTAGAATTTGTAGAATTATCCAAACTCTAATTAAATTAATTTAAAAACTCTTCATCCAGAAATCAATCTGAGTTTGATTAGAATTTGTAGAATTATCAAACTCTAATGAAATTAATTTAAAGTTCTGCATCCACAAATTAATTTGATTCTAATTAAGATTTGGATATAATTAGAAATTGTAAAATAGTTAGAGACGGGACCAAAATATATTGCATGCACGAAGTCGGAAGTTCACCGTGCGAAACGGGAGGCCGAACCTGGCCAACCCCGGGTGCGAGGCTGGCAGGTGTGAGACTGGCCTGCGGGTGCAAGGCTGATGGGTGCTAGGCGGTCTTTTGCCAAGCTGATGGGTGCTAGGCTGCCCTTTGCCATGCTCATAGATGGTAAGCTGGCCTTTGCCAAGTTGATGGATGCTAGGCTGGTTTTTGTCCAACTGATAAGTTCTAATCTGGCCTTTGCCAAGCTGATGGGTGTTAGACTCGCCTTTACCAAGCTGATGGGTATTAGGCTTGCCTTTTCCAAGCTGATGGGTGATAGGCTTGCTTTTACCAAGCTGATGGGTATTAGACTCGCCTTTACCAAGTTGATGGGTGCTAGGCTGATTTTGTCAAGCTGATGGATACTAGGCTCGCTTTTGCCAAACTGATGGGTACTAGGCTGACCTTTTCCAAGCTGATGAGTGTTAGGCTGATGTCAGCCTCACGGCGCAATACTAGCCTTGTGGCGGCGGCCCTTTTTTTTAACTTGGATTTTAACTAGGATTTTGAATTCCTACTCGGACTCGGATTTCTACTCGGACTAGAATTTCTACTCGGACTAGGATTCCTCCTCGGACTTGGATTAAGACTTTGATTTTGGATTCAAACTTGGATTATTTTTATCGTTCTACAAGACCCCCTCTAAAGTTTTCAAAATTTTGTCTCTCCATTTACTTGAGCAAAATTTTAAAATACTTTGGATTTTCTTTTAAAATTGATGGATTAGTTTATAAAGATGGAACTTGCTAAGAGTGCGGAAGTATCTTAACAAGTTGAGTATTTTGACTGTAATGGAACTCATTTGGATTGCCAAACTGAGCCGATAACTCGCCTGGCTGACAGATAGAGCCAGTGATTGTTTTCGAATTGAGGGGTAACTCGTATAACTGACAGACAGAGCCGGTGATTGTTTTCGAATTGAGACTGAAGTACCATGAGCAGAGGTGTACTATTAAACATACCCATGGAATTTCGACAGAGGCGCATTGTTGCACACTCCAAGATGATCGGGTCAGGATCATCGGTTTCGGCAGAGACGCCTAATTGCACATGCCTAGATAACTCGTCTGGGTGACAGACAGAGCCAGTGATCGGATTATGATCACAAAAAAAACTACTTTTTGTAGTGTATGATGATTCAAATTTAGCTGTCAGAGATAAAAACTTAACTTGACATATTTGTTGATTTTGAGATGAGATGGTTCGAATCTCACGGTCAAAAGTGAATATTTAACGTGACAGTTTTGATGATTTTGAGATGAAATGGTTCGAATTTCGCTATCAGAGTTAAAAACTTAACGTGACAGGTTTGATGATTTTGAGATGAGATGGTTCGAATCTCGCTGTCAGAGGTAAAAACTTAACTTGATAGGTTCACGAAATTTTTAGCAAACCCCCAGCTATTAACAGATATGATATGCCTTTACCAATCGCCGTTTGTATTGAGCTAGCCATACTATTTCTCTCAGCATGATGAGTTGTCGAGAATTTTATTTTTCTCTCCCCTTTGCTTTTGAAGCATTAGGTGGTTCATACTTTTAGCTCAGTATGAGGAGTTATTGAGAATTTTGTATTCCTCTCCCCTTTACTTTTGTGGCTATGGGTTATTCATGCTTTTTAGTTTAGCATGGTGGGTTGGCAAGAAACTTGTTCTTTTCCCTTTACTCTTGAAGCATTGGGTGGTTCATACTTTCTACTCCAGCATGATGGGTTATCAGAAATTTTGTATTCCTCTCCCCTTTACTTTTAAAGTATTGGGTTATAACTTATCCTTATAAGATAGTATTGCGACAGATTTGTCATGGGATTTTTAGCGAACCCCTAGCTATCAATGGATTTGATGTGTTTTTATCAATCGCCTTTTGCGTTGGGCTAGCCATACTATTTTTCTCAAAATGATGAGTTGTCGAGAATTTTGTTTGGGCTTAAATGCCAAACGTTCTCTCTTCCCTTTACCGTTTTAGTATTGGGTGATCAGTTTCATACTCTTATCCCCAATATGATAGAGTTGGTAAGAAATGTTCAATTTCTCTTAGCGTTACTTTTGACAGTATTGGGTGGTTGATTTCATTAGTCTTTCCTTCTTCTTTTTTTGAAGGTGGCTAGATGTAGTATTTTTTCAAGAATTTGCTGTTGATAGATATCATCATCCTGTCGCCATTTTGATGGATCAGGCGATAGGCTCCGTTTGAGTAAACAGTTTCTACTACAAAAGGTGCTTCCCATTTGGGTTCGAATTTTTCCTTAGTCTTATGGGTCAAGATCATTGATCTTTTGACAGTTAAGACCAAGTCTCGTTCTTTGAAAGTTCTTTTTTTTAAACTTTCTTGCTAAATGTTCTCGAGATGCACACTTGGTACACTCAATTTGTTGTTGCGCGTTCAGGCTACATGCTTAGCCCTATAACTACGCATTTAGCCTCGTGTTTTAAGCTGGCATAGTCTCGCAACTGAGCTAGTATAACTTCGCGTTATATGCGGGGTTGGAATTGTGTGTTGGTTTTAGCCTCGCACACTGAGTTAGATTCATGTGCTGACTTAACCTTGCAAACTGACTTAGATTCGCATTTAGTTGCGAGCATGATTTTGCACTCCACGCAGGCATAGCATTGCGTTTTTATTTTACACGAGCTTAGCCTCGCATCTTAATCTCTTTACACGGGCTTAACTACAAGGTTTACTGGATGCGGGTCCCACTCCCTGTGTGGGCCTCATTTGATTGGTTACGGCCCATTGTAAGTCAATAGACCACCTTCTTTTTCATCAGATATTATGCAAGGTTGCTAGTTGGTTTGGCTCTCTAAGTTTTTGACGCAAATCTTAACCTTCTGTTTCTTGAAGATTATGCGGGGTTGAGAGTTAGCTTCGAATTCTGGACTGCTTCGCGCTTTGGATTAACTTCGTGCTCTATATTTGCTTTACATGTTGTATTTGTCGCGCACTAGGCGCACACTGAAGTTTATGCTGGGCTGCAACTTTGCCTTATATTCTATATCTCTTCCAGTAATGAAATTATCGAGATCGAGACTAGACTCGCTGCCTTAGACGAAGGCTGGGCTCGCCGAGCGATGTGCTAGACTTGGTTCATAGCGCGAGGAGGAAGCCGGGCTCGCCGTGGGAGATGGAGGTTGGGCTCATCTTGTGTATGTGTTACCCCTGCGTTTCAACTGTTTTACGTGGTATTGCAAATTAGACTCGCGTTTTGGAGTTTTTGAACTTTTACTGGCTTTTGTTTTGCATAGTCTTGCGTTGTTCGCAGGTATTAGCCTCGCGTTCTTTACGCTGGCTTCATACATATCCTTGTTTGGTCTGGATGTGGATCACACCCCCTACATAGGACTTGTTTGACTGTCCATAGAGTTCGTAATGCAGTAATAGATTACTTTCTTCTTTGTAACAGACTATGCGGGGCTGAACTTTAGCCCCGCATTTATATTTACTTTTGTACTCTGGATGAGTTTTGTGTGCTGGCTTAACCTTACGCACTAGTATAACCATATACGCTAGTTTAGTTCGAGTCAGGCTCGTATCTAGATGACTTCACGCTGGTTTAGCCTCACGTTATACGCAGGCCTAGCTTCGCATTCTTGCTTCGGACTGTTTGATTTCATATTCTTACCCTCAGTATGATAGGGTTAGTGAGAGTTTTACTTTCTTTCTGTTGTCTTGGTGGCATTGGGCAATAAAAACTCGTACTTTTATTTTTTTTATTTTTCTTTTTTTTAAAATTTATGACAATAATTTTGCTGTCATCACATTCGCGGACACTTTCTGTTCAGACCTCAACTAGATCACATTTGCATCGATGAGTGTCTGAATTTTATCTTTCAGATCATAGCAATTATTGGTCGGGTGCCAATGTTTTGATGGTAGAGGCAATAATTGGGGTCACTGGTTTTTCCAGTTTCCTCTGGCCTCTGATTTTCGGATAATCTAAGCATCCCCCTTTTTGTTGAGCAAGTTAAACAGAGTCACTGTTTGCTCATCCTTAAAAACGTACGTCCGTTGCGATGTAGAAGAATCTCGATTATTCTGTGATTTTTTGTTTGCTAATGTTTGGTGGCCATTGCCTCCTTTCTCTTAAGATGGAATGATTGTGACCGTGGCTTATTCTTGGCCATCCTCCTCTGGGCATGATACTCACTAATACGTCGGATTATGTCTTCTGCTTACTATCCTTATTTAGCTAGATCCTTCCAGGTCTTGGACTTTACTGCTCTCATCTTAACCAATATTCTGGTCTGGAGATTGTGTTTGCAATCTCTACCAATGTTTCCTGTGACATGTTATGCTTGCATCGCATCGACATGTCGCGAAAACGCTCAACGAATCTTTTAACCATCTCGTCATTTCTTTGCTTGTTTGCTAGAAAAGTGATGAGTGCCATATATTGCATATTTATAGCCTCTATATTATCTATTTTTGTATTTAAATAATGTTATTCGGGTATTTTTAGTGTATTTTTCAATTAAACTTATTTCTACAAGGAGATGACATAAGCTCATAGTTTGATTAGGAAACCAAATTCAGAAAAGAGTTAAAAGTGAGAAAAACTAAAAGATCATAAAGTTGTAGAGACCTAAAATTCAATACAGTCATTTAGACTTTGGAGCTATTTGGCGGCAATTGCCGCTAAATTGAGGGCAAGTCTTCACATTTTTTCCGCTATTTGGCAGCAATTGCCGCTAAATAGCGGCACTTTGGAGCCCACTTGTCATGAATATTTTTACGAGATCTTCAATGTAATTTTGTAGTTATTCACTTATACTCAGATTAGGGTTTGGTTCTCCAAGACCTATATATTGGTCGTATGCTTGTAATCTAGAGCTATTTATGATGTAATTTTGTGCTATTTTTAATTAATAAAATTAGGGTTTGCTGAAGGGGTGACGGCCGTAATACCGTGCTCCAGAGGTACGCCATTATTTTCAAGTTTTTTCTAATAAGTAGAAATATTTTATTTGCTTTTTAGATATATTTAATTGCTTTCTACTATAGATTTATTTGCTTTGTAGTATAGATTTATTTGCTTTCTAGGAAAATAGAATTTTTCATGGTTTTCATAAATAAATATAGGTTTTTGACAATTAATAGTATGAGTAACTAATTTGCTTTAGATTAAGATGTAGATGAAATTAGTTTAATAGATGTAACATGGATTTATCTCATCTTCTTCATAAAAAGAAATAAAGTCATGATTTTTCTATAAATAAATAAAAGATAGATTTCGTAAATCATAATTTTTTGATAGATTATGCTTAATTCATATTTTGATAATTTATACTTAGATGAGATTTGGAATTCATATTCTTTGTTTTTATTTATAGAATTATTAACAAGATTTTCTTATAAATAAATTGAAGAAAATAAACTTGTAAATCTAATTTTTTTTAATAGGTTATACTTAAGTTTGGTCTTTTGATAATTTATGCCTAGATTAGGGTTTGAAGTTTATTTCTTTTTTTTGTTTGTAAGATTATCTACCAGATATAATTTGTTTTTAAGAAAGATATTATTTTTGATAATCTATATTTGCACATCATTTGATAAGTCATACTTAGGGGTACTTAATTAAAATCAAATTAAAAAGATTACCTTTTTAATATGTTGCTTGATCGTGTATAATTAAAAAGTTAGGAAGAAAAATATAATTTATTGTTAGGTTATTATTCTAATGGATTTGAATTCCTAAGCTAAACTTTAGGATTTAAAACTAATCCTCTCAATTTAGAATCTCATAGTTAATTTGATAGAACTAAAGAATTAGGAAGAATGCAAAACACCTTAAATTCTAGAGAGAATGACATATTTGCGTTACAACCGATACTGTGCACTAACAGTAGATTTATCACATCAGAGAGAGTGGATGGATATTTTGGTATCATTTTCAAAGAAGCGAGATAGAAATTTCCTCTCCACGTTAGACAGGCATTGATGGTTTCTGAAGACAGCTGTATAAACCAAGTGAATGTAGGCCCTTGCAGGATACTTGCAAAAAAATTTGTCATCACTGGGTCATTGCCCATGAGATGGCCAGTCTACGAAAGAAAATAGTATATATGTTGGCTCGAAAATCCCTTCCCATTATATGACTCTAGCTTCAAAGGCCTATACTTTAGCGGAAACGATGCGGACTCCCACTCTATTGGGTAGGGTCTCATAATTCCCGTCTCCTGCAATCCTTTTCGATGCATTAATGTGTCTAGTTGACTCTGAAGTTTCTCCAATTTTTCAGCATGAGGTTCAACAAAATATTCCTCCTCACTATCTTTTCCACCAGTATCTCGGTTGGATTTGGTCTCATCCTTTTCTTTGTTAATTTTATCTGAAAAGAAAGAACCCCTAGTCTATCTTTTGTGTTCTTTAGATTATTTTCCAGGACCTTCGCAAACATCGCTTTGAGGTCCTCAATGCTTTTTTGTTGCTCCTGGATGAGGCATTCTTGTGCCTTAATCTTCTGTCTCATCATGGCCGACGACTCAGCCATATGAATCGTCTTTCTGCTGGATCGGGAGGAAGCGTATGATCGCGGCGTTGCTATGGTATTCCTCATCAGGACTCCCTGCCATTCTTTCGTAACCGCGAAAAGCTGTCACGTCTGACCTGATGCGGGTGTGATGATAGGTTTTCTCTGCTCCCATACCAGAAGCATACATTTCGACGACTGGTTTCTTGCCCTTATCCACCACATTCGACGTGAAAGCGGGTAAGTCTTGATCTGAGTCAGATTTTTGTTTTTATAGCTATTTTCTTTCTGGAATATTAGATTCTGGTACTGACAACTGATTAAATGCAGATGGTCTTGAGGCTTGACAACGACAGCATGTCAAAATTATCGCGATCAACTCTTCACAATAGCAGTACTGATGGGGTCGTGCCACCCTTCTTTTATTTGTGACATATCTCCGTAAATTTAGAGTTTCTTCATACAGTGCTGATATAACCATCTTTTGCGGGCGGGGCCCACTTCTTGTACGAGATTTATTTGTCCAAACAGATGTCTCTGAGAAATCATAGAAGATATATTTATCAACCCCAGTTTGGTTCAATATTCATCATTAGTTTTGATATTCTTGCATAAACTGCTGGGTAGATTGGCATTCTTTTGTTCTTATGTGAGGCTGAGCCTTAACTTTTGCCTTGCATACTGCTCGATTCTTGCATGGTTGATGAGCCTGGAATACCAATCTAGTCTCGCACACTAGTTTAGTTGAACTAGTCTCGCGTGTTGGCTTAAACTTAGTTTGGCTTTCAAGTTTACTTGTGCCAGGATGATGAGTGTTAGGCTGGTGACCGCTAGACTGATGAGCACCGAGTTGGCGATGCTGATTCTCGCCAGGTTGGCGAGGCTGATTTTTGCCAAGTTGGCGAGCGTGATTCTCGCTAGGCTGATAAGCACCAAGTTAGCGAGGCGGATTTTGAGCCTTGCATCCTTCTTGCTTCCTGCTAGGCTGATTTTGAGCCTGACATTCACATTGACTTATACTAGGCTGATTTTGAGCCTGACATGCAAAACGGGTTTCGAGTGCCTTACGACGTGCTCTACGATTCTGATTGTGAATTCGGGACCATCTTTGCGCTGCGATAGATTCTTCTTTGGCATCATGCAGTGAGTTCTAATGGACTAGCATTTGAAAATCCAAGTGGCTTTACGAATCAATGCCTCCTTATCATCCAAAACAATCAGGTCATATTTTTTGTGATTTTGAACGTCTCAAGCCGACCTCGACCTCGATTACCGATTTCTCCGTCATTTCTCCAACTTCGTTGATGTCAGATTAGACCACCATCTCTTCTTCAGTATAGGAGATTTCTCCCACTGTGGTTGCTAGTCTGTTTTCGGGAAAAACAGGAGATCATTCCATTGCCATTGAATTAGATAAAAATTATATATTATCAAAATTTCTTTTTTTCCGACTTGATTACAATGAAAAGAAAAAAATAAAAAACAGACAGAGGGGACTTATAGATCGTCGCTCTCTTTTTACAGAATATTTGTTGAATTCGAGACAGTTATGAGGATCGGTCATTTTCTCGTTGACGATCTGACTCGATGGTTGGGAGGCGATAGAGATTTCTTGAGCGTCTCTTTTGATTCTTGAAGGAAGCTTGAACAAGAGACATCTGATCAAAGATCTTTTTCTTCTCTGCCGGTCCTAGGGCTTCAAAACTCTCGTGCGTAGCTTGAATTGCCAAAAGATTCAAAAGGTCCTTCTGAGTCTCTCTTCAAGGGTATTTATAGGCCCCCGATTGTTGAGCCATTTTACATGTAGATAAAATCGAGAATGTGTAATCTTGGGGAGACATTTCTATGTAGATAAAATTGAGATCTTAATGAAATCTTGGAATATTCCTTCAGTTGGATTTGATCCAGATTCATTAAATCGGGTTCTGTTTCTGCACCCAAAATCAATCGAACTCAAATTAGAATTTATAGAATTATCCAAACTCTAATGAAATTAATTTAAAAACTCTTCATTCAGAAATTAATCTGAGTTTGATTAGAATTTGTAGAATTATCAAACTCTAATGAAATTAATTTAAAATTCTACATCAAAAAATTAATTTGATTTTAATTAAGATTTGGATATGATTAGAAATTGTAAAATAGTTGGAGACGAGACCAAAATATATTGTATGCACGAAGTCGGGAGTTCACCGTGCGAAACGGGAGGCCGAACGAGACGAACGGGTTCCCAAGGCCGACCTAGCCAACCCCAAGTGTGAGACTGGCAGGTGCGAGGCTGATGGGTGCTATGCTAGCCTTTGCCAAACTGATGGGTGTTAGGCTGGTGTCAGCCTCGCGACGGTGGATCCTTTTTTTTAACTTGGATTTTGATTTGGATTTTAGATTCCTACTCGGACTAGGATTCCTACTTGGATTAGGATTCCTACTCGGATTTGAATTTGGACTTTGATTTTGGATTCAAACTTGGATTTTTTTTTATCATTCTACAAGTTTATCAATATAGGACAAATTAAAAGAGCGATATGGATGTTAGAGACTCAAATGAAGACATATTGCTCGATAGGAATGAGCGGAGAAGGATCATCCATGTGATTGATCTGGTATGATTATCGGGATTCATGTAGCCTATCCCAAGTCTTTGGGATAAAAGGCTTAGTTGTTGTTGTTATTTCTTCAGAATAACTGAGGATTGGATATTCAGTTAAAGTAGTTTAGGTTTGAAATTGAAAGTAACTTTTCCATAATACATGACTTCATTAACACAAATCTTATAGGGGTTCAAACCATATAGAGATATAGAAATTCTGTGGTTATGTTATTCATTTTTGCTCTCTGAACCTCATAGAATGTATCTTTCAAAACCTTTCTTCTTCATCTTGGCTCTTTCTTGAGACACATGGAAGATGAACAAACATGTCTTTTGTGTGTCAGTGTAAAGTGATGAATCCGACAATGGTGCAGCACTTGAGCCTGAATGGTTATGTTAGATGAGCAAGATGGAATCGGATATGAATGAGAGGGTGATGGAATTCATTTAAGGAACCCTATGGAATCTGATAATGGATAGACTTTTGACAAAACCTAGTCATCAATCTTACCTACCTTGCACAAAATGGAGAAAAAAAAATGGTGGAAAATAGGTGGACAAATGCTCTTTATGTGATAACTAATCAATGTTCAAGGCCGCCTCGTGCTCTAGGCCACTATGACATTAGCCTTAGACCTCATTTATTAGAAAGGCCCTAATTTTTTTTCTTTTGAATTTTTCCAAGTCCAATCATTTATAAAGGCCGGATGGGCCCAACAAACCTTGTAATTTTGTAGATTTTTAAGTTTAATTCAGTGGTTGAGTTTCCTTTTTTTTTTTTTTTTTTTTCTCTGACACTCGAGCTTGTCTCCAATCCTATCCGACTGTTATCCATTTTATTTTCTCCTTCCTAATCAGCTCCGAAATTCGTATTTTTTTTTCTCCTAATATCTTTCTCTTCTCGTTTTCAAAACTCAATATTTCTCTATTCCAGTATTCTCAACTCCATTATTAAGATTCAACCTCTTTAGTTGTTCTCAATTCTCAAATCTCATATTCTTAGTCCCTCTCTCTTTCTCTCTCTTTAATAAGTAATTTTGCATTCAAATTCAAAATACTAGAAGAATCAAATGAGACCTCTAGTGAAATAATATTATAATAATTAAACATCGTCTAAAATTTCGCTTTAGGCCCCAACTTCTCATGATACATCATCCCCGCCAGACTTTAATTAATTAGCACTGCAACTTGAAATTTTATTTCATGTCATTTGCTTAACCAAGCATAACGGAATAAAAAAACTTGACGTGTCAAGTATAAGGTTTTCATTTAGATTCAACTGGTTTCTTCAGCGGCTACTACTGACCGTTAGAAATTTCTGGCAGCATCAGAAAATTATATTGAAAATTGTATTCTGGAAGCACTTGGAAACATATGAAACAAAATCCTCTGAATTTCTTTTTATCCTTTTTTTTTTTTTTTCCTCCCCTTGAAGAAATCATTGCTTATTGTAACCATTGCTCACATCAATTACCTGCCATGATAATTTTATCTGATTTTATTCTTCATCCTTTTGCAGGCTTAGTATCCCACTCTCATGTAATTTGCTCAAGCACGCGTTCACCATTCAATGGGCTCTCTTTGCACTTTTCTTCTCCTCCTCCGACGAAACTGACCCAAATGAGGAGAGTAGCGGAAAAGCCTAGACCAATCCTAGTGATGGTCAAGCCGGCAATCCAGTTCATTAGAGGAATTGATGAACAGACGGTACCAGATGTGAAACTAACAAAATCCCGAGATGGGACTAATGGTACTGCCACATTTACCTTCCTGGAGCCTTCTGTGTTCGACTCATCTGGTGATGTTAATGACATTACCGGTTTCTATATGATTGATGAGGAGGGTGTGCTTCAGTCAGTTGATGTGAGTGCCAAATTCGTGAACGGGAAGCCATCAAGAATAGAAGCCAAGTACATCATGCGGACGCCACGTGAATGGGACCGTTTCATGAGGTTTATGGAGAGGTATGCAAATGCAAACGGCTTGCAGTTCATCAAGAAATGAGACAATACACATCCTTCACGTAATTTCTCTCTTTTTCACTGTCTCTTATCATATCTTTGAGTTTCTTGTAATTCTGTCGTTAATGGTTGGTAGAGTTTTGTTTAACCCTGCTAATTTATACTCAAGTGTTATGTGTTTCTGCATAAATTCGATGAGTTAGTTGTTATTTTGATACTGTTGGATTAAAAATTCTTGGCATGAGCTGAAATAGTAGCAGGTATTTGGTAAAAATTTAACCAACATAAGAGTCTGCAGCAATTCTCTGCTGTCTATTTGCATCTGTTATATTTTTCAGGACTGAGCTGATCAGGTGGTCTATGGATTCATTTTTACTGTATGTATTCATTTTTTGATTTATGGACTGCAATCTTGAGTATATATTCAGGAGCGAAATCAATATGGAACTCATAGGGACGTTAGAAAGGAGTTTTATCGTTAAACCTAAGTCATGTCTGATTGAATACATGAGTATGCATCTTTGTACATTCTATAGGTACGCAGTGTCGTATTAAGGACAAGTCTGTTCTTTATTCAGTTATAAAGAAGTTCATCCTGCTTGTGTCCTTGCAAACTATATAAGCTTAAGAACTATCAGACTTCTCTGTATACTGATAAATCAATATTCTTGACAGTGAGATTCAAATTTGCCTGCTGCTATTCTGTCCAGGTCACTGATAATGGGCTTCTCACACCTTGTACTGTTTCTCATGTCGATTCACCCTGCCCATTGGCGTTGCTCACCCCTTTTGCTGCCTTCTTCCTCTAGCTACTCGCACCAAACCCTGTAGCTCTTCTTCTCGCCACTGAAGTGGAGGGATAGTTGAGGCTGAAGTACCTGGTCATTTTCAGGATATCATGGTACGTAGCTGGTGTTCTGGAGAGTGACGGTGGAGACTCTGAGCTGGTGTAGCCGAGGATGTAAAGATGTGTGATGTAGTCTGCTGGACTGTTATCGTAGATGATCCCTGGATCAATGGCTAACGCTGGATTGATATGTGCCCAGCTCCCATGCATGGCGAAGAATCCTGTGTTGGTATTTTTAATGTATAAATGTAAAGTGTTCTAATATATTGTATATTCTAAATGTGGAGGTTACTAATTCTGTGGTTGCAGATTGAAGCATACAGAATTGTTTTAGATTAACACAAGATGACAGATTTGTAGTTACACAGAATTACTACTGTTATCTTGTAGGAAATTAATTCTGTAATTAGGTTTATTTCTATATATTTCCAGTTTTGAAGTAGAAGAAGACTGTTTAAAGAAAAACCCTCAAACTGTTCTTCTTTATCTAGTATACTATCCTAATCAGAAAAATAAGAAACTGGATTATGAAAAACCTGGTTTAGAAGCTTGCAGGAAGACTGGAAGAAGACCTGGTTCAGAAGCTTGCAGGAAGACTGGAAGAAGACTGGAAGATAACAGGAAGTAGATCGGATGAAGATCGAGGCTAGTGTTGGACACTATCTCGTTAAAATCGATTCGTCCTCTACTGTTTGCTTCTGGATTTCTTGGACGTCGATCTCCCAGGATACAACGATCGATCTGCAGAGGGAAGGAAGCTGCAATCCCTCTGCTCTGGCAAATCTGATAAAGGTTCTCTCTGGTTTATGTTATGCAGGACTGGACTTATTGAATTGATGAACAGAGATCTTCTGTAGACAGAAATTCAGGAACTTCTGTCTGCAGAAGATGAGGCAGAAAAGAAAAAACGTGTAGTTTGAAACACTGACCCAGACCTTATTTATAGGTTTTCAACAGTCGCAACGGTTGAGATTTCAACAGTCGCAACAGTTGGCCGTTTCAACAGTTGTGACCGTTTAACGGCAACCGTTGACGGCGGCCGGTGACTGTTGGACCGCCGACCGTTGGACTTCAACGACTCTGGACTGGTGGGGCGGGTGCAGGACGAATCCATTCAATTCTGAACCCAATAGAGGCAACCCGAATCCAATAGCACCAAAAATCAAAGGCTCCTCGCGACGTTGCATATGTGCGAAGTGCAAAGTGCGCCTCTAAAGCGCCCAATACGCCCTAAACACCCATTCGCCCTCGCACACGCGCGTGCGCGTGCGGGCGGTGCGTAGCACCACCCGTGGTGCTCAAGGTTTTCCTCTTCTTACATAAGCAAAGTAAAGGAGTAAGCTACCATATTTAAACCCACATCCTTATATTCCTCTATCCCATGTGGGACTATTTTTTCATCTTCCCTTTTTTTTCCTTTGCTATGTACTCAACTTTTGAAGCCAATTTCAATTCATTTAATTTGAACTAGTGAATTGGCTCAATTTAAGGTTCAAATTAGTGAATGAATTCAACAATCCCCACATGAATGAAATGGCTTAGACTCTAATGCAAATAACCAGAGAGTGTAATAGAAAGTTACCGCATCGGAAGAGGTGGCTTTTGGCTTTGAACCTTCCCTAGTGAAATATTATCGAGTTTACTTGCTAACCAGTGAACACGATGTTTTTGAACTGTTCAGCTTTTGATGTAAACTAAGACAATAATATTCACACGATTTCTTTCAACTTTATCAGATTCTATGTTGTGTCCATTTTGGCCTTGGACAACCTAGTAATTATGTGAGTGCTCTTAGAGAACTTAGCATTTCTCATTCTCATAGAAGCGGCCCCTTCTCACTCATATAGGTGATCTCTTATCAAGAGTATCCTGCCATACTCCACTTAGATTTCTAAGATATAAGGATCATTAAAAGCTTAGCTTATCCTAACACGTTGCAGATAATCACTATTTTACCATAGAAATGAGATAGGAAATATTTTTCTCAGTGATTCTTTCAAGTTCCCCCACAATTCGGTTGTGCCTTTGAACCTAGATCTTGGGATCTCCAGTCAGCTAGGTTGGGTTGCCATTATGGAGTTACTCTTTAGTAGGCTGTAATCCCATTCCCCTCGACAACTTATATACTTGATCTCTAGTCAAGCCTTTTGTTAATGGATCTGCAATATTATCTTTTGATTTTATATAATCAAGAGATATTATTCCGTTTGTAAGCAGTTGTCTTACAGTTTCATGCCTACGACGTATATGTCGTAACTTTCCATTATATAATACATTTTGTGCCCTTCCAATTGCTGATTGATTATCGCAATGGATGTATATTGCTGACACAGGTTTAGGCCACATTGGAATATCTTCTAAAATGTTCCGAAGCCATTCTGCTTCTTCTCCAGCTTTATCTAAAGCTATAAACTTAGATTCCATAGTGGATCTGGCTATACATGTTTGTTTAGAAGATTTTCAAGAGATAGCTGCTCCTCCAATAGTAAAGATATATCCACTTGTGGATTTGATATCTTTTGAATCGGTAATCCAGTTAGCATCAGTGTATCCTTCAATCACTGCTGGATATCTAGTATAGTGCAACCCATAGTTAGTAGTGTACCTCAAATATTTGAGTACTCTAACTATTGCTTTCCAGTGGTTCTCCCTTGGATTACTTGTAAACCTACTCAGTTTGCTTACTGAGTATGTTATATCAGGTCTTGTGCAGTTCATTAAATACATAAGACTGCCAATGATCTGAGAATATTCTAACTGTGATATACTAGCACCTATATTCTTTGTAAGATGTAGACTCATATCTACAGGTGTCTTAGCTATATCAGTATTTCCCTTGTCAAATTTTTCGAGTATCTTCTCGATATAATGTGACTGGATAAGGTATATCCATCAGATATCTTGGTGATTTTAATACCAAGAATAATATCTGCAATACCTAAGTCTTTCATATCAAATTTCCGTGTTAACATGATTTTTACTTCCTTAATTAGAGCCACCGTGCTACCGCTGATAATCATGTCATCCACATATAAACATACAATGACATAGTTGTGCATATCCCCTTTTACATATACACATTTATCGCATTCATTATAGCGAAATCCATTTGACAATATAACTTGGTCAAACTTCTCATGCCATTGTTTAGGTGCTTGTTTAAGTCCATAAAGAGACTTAACAAGTCTACACAACTTCTTTTCTTTACCTGGAACTACAAACCCTTCAGTTTGTTCCATGTAGATTTCTTCATCTAATTCACCATTTAAAAATGCTGTTTTTACATCCATTTGATGAAGCTCAAGATTATATAATGCAACAAAAGCAATTATTAATCTTATGGATTTTATTCTTGTTACAGGTGAATATGTATCAAAATAGTCAATACCTTCATTTTGTCTATAGCCTTTTATTACAAGTCTAGCTTTGTATTTATCTATAGACCCATCAGATTTTATCTTTCTTTTAAAGATCCATTTATATCCCAATGGTTTACTTCCTGGAGGAAAATCCACAAGTTCCCAGGTGTGATTTTGAATAATTAATTCAATTTTACTATTTACAGTTTCTTTCCAAAAAGGAGCTTCAGGAGTAGACATAGCCTCTTTATAAGTTTGAGGTTCTTTTTCTAATATATATGTTAGAAAATCCGGACCAAACGATTTATTAATCATGGCCCTTTTGCTCCGTCTACATTCATCCTCATTGGTTTTATTTCTAGAATTAGACTCTGTTTCTCTTATTATATCATCACAAGTCCTTTTAGAGGAACTTGGATTATATTCTTTACTAGGAAACATATTTTCAAAAAATACTGCATTCCTAGATTCAATAATAGAGTACTTATGTATTTCTGGATGATCAGAGTTAAAAACAAAGAAACGATAAGCACTGCTATTATGCGCATATCCAATGAATATACAATCAATAGTTTTAGGTCCAATTTTAGCCCTTTTCGGAGTAGGAATTGCAACCTTAGTTAGACACCCCCACACTCTTAAGAATTTATAACTGGTGCTCGACTTGTCCATAATTCATAAGGTGTTTTATCAAGTTTCTTTTGGGGTATTTTGTTGAGAATATAATTGACAGAAAGCAGAGCTTCCCCCCACATGTTCTGGGGTAAACCAGAACTTATTAACATCGCATTCATTATTTCTTTTAAAGTTTTGTTCTTACGCTCAGCAATTCTATTTTGCTGTGGAGTGTAAGGAGCAGTTGTTTGATGTATAATACCATGTTCTGCACAAATTTGTGCAAATGGTGACTCATATTCACCACCTCTATCACTTCTTAATATTTTTATCTTTTTGCTAAGTTGATTCTCAACTTCATTTTTGTATTGTATAAACATATCAATTGCCTCATCTTTTATTCTAAGTAGATATACATAACAATATCTAGTACAATCATCTATAAACGTAATAAAGTACTTCTTTCCACCTCTAGTTTGAATAGATTTTAAATCACATACATCTGTATGAATTAATTCTAAAGGTTCAGTACTACGTTCTATAGAATGAAATGGAAGCTTAGTCTTTTTTGATTCAACACATATTTCACATTTATTTTCAAAGTTTATATTGAAATTAGGCAACATATTCAAATTTATTAATCTTTGTAAAGTATAATAATTAACATGTCCTAATCTACCATGCCAAATAAAAGGTGACTCAGTCATATAAACAGAAGAATCAATTTTATTGATAACTTTAGGGGCAATGGTCATTACATTTATTTTAAACAGACCATTGGTCATATACCCCTTGCCTACATATACACTATTCTTTGTGAGTACAAATTTATCAGACTCAAATACAAGCCTAAAGCCTTTCTTACTCAAGACTGAACCAGAGACCAGATTCTTGCGGACATCTGGTACATGAAGTACATCAGTAAGAGTAAGTTCTTTCCCCGAAATCATCTTCAGTACAATATTGCCTCGTCCTTCAACCTTGGAGGTTGCAGAGTTACCCATGTAGAGTAGTTCTCCTTCCACAGAATCATATGTGGAGAACATCCACTTGTTGGCGCAAATGTGGCGAGTGGCTCCAGTGTCCACCCACCATTCTTTAGAGTTGCCACCAACTAGGTTAACCTCTGAGATAACAGATGTACAATTTACATCTACATTTGTACAAAGATTTTCTTCTTCGGCCAAATGTGCATTAGGATGCTTCTTCTTCTTCTTCGAAGAATCTGGTGCCTTTCGCACACGACAGTCTTTTGCACGATGTCCAGGCTTGTCACAGTTGTAGCACTTGCCATTGAATCTCTTCGAGTTACCACTCTTAGAGTTTTCACTATTGTGCTTTCTCTTCCTATTATTAGACTTATTGGAATTTTTCATAACATTAGCTTTAGAAACATTGTATGGATTTCCAATTTTCTTTTCAGAAAGGCGGTTATCTTCTTCAATCCTCAATCGTACAATTAGATTTTCAAGTGTCATTTCTTTTCGTTTATGCTTTAGGTAATATCTAAATTCTTTTCAAGATGGTGGCAATTTTTCAATTATTGCAGTCACTTGAAAAGATTCACTAATAGTCATACCTTCAGCATGAATTTCATGAATGATCACTTGAAGATCTTGTACTTGGTTGATTACATTTTTAGAATCAACCATTTTATAATCCAGAAACTTACCGACTACATATTTCTTAGAGCCGGCATCTTCTGTATTATATTTCTTGTCTAAGGACTCCCAGAGTTCCTTAGCAGTAGCAACTGAACTATATACATTATACAGTATATTGTCCAAACTATTGAGGATATAGTTCTTACTCAAGATGTCCGCATGTTTCCATGCTTCAACCGCCTTCACCGATTGTTGATCATCTTCAACAAGAGTAGGCACAGTCTCCTTCAAGTATTTGGCCAGATTCATTGTAGTGAGATAGAACAACATTTTCTGTTGCCATCTCTTAAAATCTGAACCACTGAACTTCTCTGGTTTCTCGTACTGGCTTGAAGGCATAGTTGGAGTAACCATGACAGGAGTTATCACAGTGGACATATCAGATGTAGTAGCCATCTACAAATATTAAAATTTATCTATCTTAATGTCTTGTAATAAATTTTAACTTTCTAATAAAACTGAAAACAATTCAACACTCCAAATCACAAAACAGAAATTAATTATTCTTTTTCTTTTCAGAAGCAATTAAGATTACTTGTCTCCAAATCACCAAATAGAAATTTTTCAGAAGCAATCTAGATTACTAGTGATTGATGACAGTATTTTAATCTAAAACGAAATATCAGTTTAAAGATTAAATACTTTTATAACAAAGTTCTAATTGATAACAGTACTCTTAATTTATGGTATTTTGACAGAATTCAAAAAATCAGTTTTAAGAATGTAGGTTCTAAACAAAAATGTTTAAACTGTATTCTTAAAAATTAATCTAAAACAAGTACGAAGATCGATTTTAAGAATGTAGGTTCAAACTAAAAATATTTAAACTGTATTCTTAAAAAGTTAATCTAAAACATGCAAGAGTCGATTTTAAGATTGTTGGTATTTTTAATGTATAAATGTAAAGTATTCTAATATATTGTATATTCTAAATGTGGAGGTTACTAATTCTGTGGTTGCAGATTGAAGCATACAGAATTGTTTTAGATTAACACAAGATGACAAATTTTTAGTTACACAGAATTGCTACTGTTATCTTGCAGGAAATTAATTCTGTAATTAGGTTTATGTCTATATATTTCCAGTTTTGAAGTAGAAGAAGACTGTTTAAAGAAAAACCCTCAAACTGTTCTTCTTTATCTAGTATACTATCCTAATCAGAAAAATAAGAAACTGGATTATGAAAAATCTGGTTTAGAAGCTTGCAGGAAGACTGGAAGAAGACCTGGTTCAGAAGCTTGCAGGAAGACTGGAGAAGACTGGAAGATGACAGGAAGTAGATCGGATGAAGATCGAGGCTAGTGTTGGACACTATCTCCTTAAAATCGATTCGTCCTCCACTGTTTGCTTCTGGATTTCTTGGACGTCGATCTCCCAGGATACAACGATCGATCTGCAAAGGGAAGGAAGCTGCAATCTCTCTGCTCTGGCGAATCTGATAAAGGTTCTCTCTGGTTTATGTTATGCAGGACTGGACTTATTGAATTGATGAACAGAGATCTTCTGTAGACAGAAATTCAGGAACTTCTGTCTGCAGAAGATGAGGCAGAAAAGAAAAAACGTGTAGTTTGAAACACTGACCCAGACCCTATTTATAGGTTTTCAACAGTCGCAACGGTTGAGATTTCAACAGTCACAACAGTTGGCCGTTTCAACAGTTGTGACCGTTTAACGGCAACCGTTGACTGTTGGACCGCCGACCGTTGGACTTCAACGACTCTGGACTGGTTGGGCGGGTGCAGGTCGAATCCATTCTCCTCAGCTCCTCGCGAGGTTGCGTACGTGCAAAGTGCGCCTCTAAAGCGCCCTAAACGCCCATTCGCCCTCGCACGTGCGCGTGCGCGTGCGGGCGGTGCGTAGCACCACCCGTGGTGCTCAAGGTTTTTCTCTTCTTACATAAGCAAAGTAAAGGAGTAAGCTACCATATTTAAACCAACATCCTTACATTCCTCTATCCCATGTGGGACTATCTTTTCATCTTCCCTTTTTGTTCCTTTGCTATGTACTCAACTTTTGAAGTCAATTTCAATTCACTTAATTCATTTAATTTGAACTAGTGAATTGGCTCAATTTAAGGTTCAAATTAGTGAATGAATTCAACATCCTGCAGGTTGCAGCTTCCCGTAGTGTGTCAAAGATCTTAGATGTCGTCGTAGTAGCTGTGATGGCGCTTGCACAGGGACACCCCCATTGATTTGTCCCAGAGAACACTGAAACTGGACCGACGTTGGTCGTATCTGATAGTAGGATTTGAATCTGAATTGCTCTGATACTATATTGAAGTCTTCGTCACTGCACCAGAACACAGGTTAAGATAAATTGTTTTAATATTCTAAAGCATTGCAAACAGTGTCATTCTGGCTAGGACGTCGGAGCTGTAGCAGCCGCTGAACCGGTTCAGCGCATGCACCTTGTAGATTGCAATGTAAGGGCCAGGGGCCGTCCCGTGTGTCTCGCCAGAGACAATGATACATACTGTTAGTACAAAAGTTCAAACTTTGATCGGGGAGGTTCCTCCTCTTAAATTTTGAGGTGATCACTGATCAGCATGGGTTGGGTTGGGGTCTACATTGTCTCTGTGGGGTTCGGTTGCCGTATGTATGCAGCTCACAGAATCGATCGTTTATGACAATACAGTGTCAGATGATTATGACGGATATACTTGGTTCATGTAGTACGACACTTTTTGTCTGATGGGGGCGCGAGAGAAATTACATTTTGTATTTGTGATGAGGGATGAGAGAGGCATTGAATTGAATGCATATACGCAGGGTTGAGGCTTACCGTGTAAGGATTTGAGTTCATGACGAACGAAGGTTAATACAAATTAGTTTGGATCCATCCACATGGTGAAAAAATATTAGCTATGGGTCCAATCCGATCCGACTCGACGGGACCCGATAACAGGGAGTTTCTAAAGGAGCACAACATTTTTTCTTGTGAGCCCACTTGACGACTGGTGTCCGAGCTGAAAGTCGAAACAAAAAATGCGTTGTCCGGTGGGTTCAGTAGGAAAACTGGTGTGGTCCTTTGGAAAGGGAACTTCTAGATGGGCACACTTAAAAACTTCTATAATTCATTCATCTCTCAAATTCATACACAAAGTTTAGTTTTTTCCAACTACAAATTTCATTAATAATATATAAATACGAAATTCAAATTCGAACAACAATGTGAATTTACACAATGATAATTATGAATAAATCAGCCCATAATTAGAAACAATATTACGTAAAAATATATACAAAGTTTGGTAGAGATAGGCCATATCTTTCTCTATATTCCAAAGTTGTGCTCTAACTTCTTTTATATGCATGCGACCTTGATAGCTGCATTGATATACTTCTGGCCATACTGAGATTAGTTGGCGTGCTTCTGGATGCATGGGGTATAGTTGGAAAGACACTTATTTCAACCACTTCGACATCTATTCTGCCAACACAAAATAAAATTCATATCAATACACACATTATGCTCCATAATTAAGTCATTAACACAATAATCACACTAGATAAACTGAATTGCAAATTAACATATACATGTAAACACGACAGTGATTGATCCTCTATAGCTAATTATTTTATTTGAATATTATAACCATATTTGCATTTCAGATTATGGTAATGCCATTATCATGTATATTTTCTTCAAAGCCTTACTAATTAGCGGAAAATATTATATAACTTGTAAAGGTACAGATATAATGATAAACAAAAAATTTCTTCATAGTTTCCTTCTTAACACTGTCTTAAAAATTTAATCCCACAGATATAGTGATAAACAAATAAAACGAGCTAAAAACAAATAGGGAAAAGGATTGGCTCTTTTGCGATTTCAATCAGAATTTAACACTACACATATTTTTGTTGAACCCTTTCACCCAGATGAGATGAAATTCTGAAGAACAGATTGTTGTTGCTATTCTTTTATATTATGATGCTTAAAACAATTCAAGTTTAAAACTTATGAAGGAAAAAAACTTCTATTGTGAAACCTCATGTGTCAATATAACTTTTTTTGCACGTCATTGTTACTTCATATGTACTTCTTTTAGAATTTGCAATCTATCAATATGTCACGACCATACTCGTGCTACTAATCTCTTCTTTAAATTAATCAATTTATTTCAATGGTTTATCATATTCTTTCCTTAAAATACTATACTAGCAGGATAAAAGAGGATGATGGTGATCATAATAATCATAATCTTAATAATAACAACATCATCATCAACAACAACAACAATAATCATAATCATAATCATAATCATGCTCATAATCACAATCATAATATAAAAGTGCATACTTTCAAGCTTACCTAAGATGGAACTAATATATGATCTATTCAATGCAAATTGATAATGTATCTCTAGATATCTCATCAATTCTGATTTTAGAAAATAAAATTACTCCTTCCCCTCATTCAATTTTCTCCCTCAAATTTGAAAGAGGTGAAGAAAAACTTTCATTTCTTCCTTCATTCACATCATTGCAACTAAAATTACACCTAGATTCCATCACAATCAAACATCTAAAATGAAAAGTTTTGAACTTTTCAAGGTTGCAAAAAAAAAAAAAAATTTTTTCTTAATAATTATAATCTAAATATTAAAAAAAATTAACAAAAAATGCTATAATCAAATTTGCTATCTCCTCCCCTCTTCCTCCTCTCCAGCCCAATAAAATCACCAAAGCCTAATATTGAAGAGTTATTTGACCCAAAAATAAAAAATCTAAATTTAAAAAAAAATGCTAGATTAGGAAATCTCACTTAGCAATGGCGGGAAGGCGACGGCTGCGTCTCAACGGCGGCGACGTCCGTCCTAACGACAGCGGCGGCGACGGTCCCGCCTCTAGGAACGGGAGAGAGAGGGACATTTGAAAGGAGAAGGAGGTAGAGAAGGGGAAAGAGATGATTAGGGGAAGTGGGAGGGAAAATGAATTTAGGGTTAGGGTCGTTTTTTGGGCTTAGGGGGTTAGAGAGGAAATGAGAGAGAGAGGGAGAGGAGGATGATAAATAGGGGTGAAGAGTAATTTTGAAATTTTTAGTGTGCTCACAAGGAAAATCCTCTCTTTAAAAAATTCTATATGGGCTCACTAGGAAATCTGGGCTCACTAGGAAAATTGGTGTGCTCCTTTGGAAGCTCCCCTTTGGAAACTCCCCAGGCATAACCGCATCTGTTATTTAATGGATCCAAACCCAAAACCCTCAACTATAGGTCGAAGCAATAGTTTTCGCTTGATGCTCCAGCGATCTCAACGGGAACTTCTAATGGGGCACAACTTTTTTCCTAGTGAGCCTAGATTTCCTAGTGAGCCCACTTTGATTTTAGTAAAGGGGAGAATTTCTTAGTGAGTATAATTTTATTTCGAAAATACCCTTGAGTTATATTTTCCTCATCTCCCTCTTCTCTCCTCATTTCTTCTCCCATTGCCCTAACCCAAAACCCAAGCTTTCACTACCCTCTTTCCTTCCCCCAACTTCCCCTCATTCTCTCTATCATTTTCTCTACCTCCTTCTCCTTCCAAATCTCCTCTCTCCCATTCGTACACCCGACGCTGCTGCTGAACCCTCCGCCGCCGACCCCGCTG
This sequence comes from Dracaena cambodiana, assembly GCA_036321105.1. NCBI lineage: Eukaryota > Viridiplantae > Streptophyta > Magnoliopsida > Asparagales > Asparagaceae > Dracaena > Dracaena cambodiana. Next base: position 5,085,281 of record JAYEPQ010000002.1, on the reverse strand, counting down.
CCGTTGCCGGTATTCTCCCGCCGCTGCCGCCGACTTCCGTCCATTAGTAGGTGAGTTTTCCTAATTTAGCAATATTTATTTTAAAATTTAAATTTTTTTATTTTTGAATCAAACAACTTTTCATTGTGATTTTGTTGGGATGGAGAGGAGGAAGAGTGAAGGAGCTAGCAAAATTGGTTCTAGAATTTTTTTGTTAATTTTGATTTTTAATATTTAGATTATAATTATGAAGAAAATATAATATTATAATCGTAGTTGTAAAATATGCAAAAATTTAGTTATTTTTCTAATTATGGACGTTAATATTAAAATTTATTAGTTAATTTAGAAGTTTAATGGTATTGTTCTAATGGTTGATTAAGTAACAAAAGACGGTTTCAGTGTCTTTAAACTTTAATATTACACTATCTTGCAGCAAAAAAATAAATAGAGAAAATATGATATTTGTAGTAAATTATACTTTGTTACTACTTACTTACACATAGAAAATTTACTATTTTGATAAAAAATATTTTTGAATGAAATATCTTTGTATTGCATAGATGGATCCGGCAGAATCTTCTCGCGTTCGACCAACTACCTCGTTAAGGAGGAAGAAAGCAGCATCTCGATCACAAATCCAACGCCTAATACGAGAGAGAGAAATCGAAGTTACCGTAGATACTGAATTAAATGTAGTCAAGACTAAAAGACTCCTAATTTGATCAGATATGATAGTCAAGACTAGAAGAAGGGAATACTGATGCAGGAGGCTCTCAAGATGATCTTCATGAGTCAAATTACCGAGGTCCAGTTGATTTATCAGTACTGAAGAGTTTCAAGACGCACGTTGCTTTCTTCGTTTTAAAAAATGAGGTAATTATTTCCTGTTAAAAACCATAAACCAATTATTGTGTGTGTGTGCAAAGAAAGGAAGTCAGTCAACCCGGTTAGATGTTGTTGATGAGGTAATCACCATATATGTTCTTTATTTTATGTCTCATATAGTACCAAGTTTATCTGATGCTTATTTTTTTTCCTTCATTAATATTATAGAGATATACACGCATAGAAGCAATAATCAATCCATTACTTGCGCAAAGGGAGAAGGTATTCAAGAAGTGATATGGAATGTTATTTAGTGCACTTGCGAAAATTAAAGCCGTGCTAACTGGTTGCACTCAGCCAGAAGAACCACCAGAAGAGCAAGCAGAGGAACAAAGACAAGATCAATCCACTCCTAATGCATTCGATACGGCTTTTATGTCTCGAATCAGAAGTAGACGTCAACCCCCGAGGAAGACAATGAGACAGTAATTAGATTATATTAGTTGTGTATTGATATGGATGATGTAAGGAACTTCAAGTGGCCGGTGTAATTATTTTTTTCAAACATTTCGAAGAATTTGTAGAATATATGATTTTTGTTTGTAATGAACCATATTGGTGGCTTTTTGTTCGATGAATATATACACTACGTTTGTATCATTGTATCATCATATCAGTGTATCAGGAGTATCATTGTATCAGTGTATCATTGTATCGGTGTATCGATGTATCAGTATATCATTGAATCAGTGTATAGATGTATCAGTGTATCATTGTATCGGTGTATCGGTATAGCAATATATCATTGTATCGGCGTATCGATGATTCAGTTTATCCATATATCATTGTATCAGTGTATTAGTGTATCATTGTGTCGACGTATCAGTGTGTCAGTGAATCATTGTATTTTTTTCCTTCCTTCACTATATTTTTGTAATAATGTATAATTAGTTGTTAATATAAGTCCTTAAAGTGACGTTAAATTAGGTAAACTAATGATATATCAGTTTATTATATAAATAGAGTTGGTGAGGCAGTAGCAGAGTAGCAGATCGGGTCAAGTTTCTGTCCGGACTATCAGTCCGAATAGGGGGGTCCTGTTCAGACTGACAGTCTGAACGAGACTGGCATGTTCGGACTGATAGTCCGAACAGGCCAGTCCTGTTGGGACTGTCAGTCCGAACAATGGCTCTTTGTTCGGACTGACAGTCCCAACAGGACTGGCCTGTTCGGACTGTCAGTCCGAACATGCTCCGGACAAGGCGCACGGGAGGCCTGGAGGAAGCGGGGGGAGGAGGGCAAAATGGAAAATTTTTTTAGAGGGCAAACTTAATATATACGAGAGTTATTAACTGGGTTCACTAAGGAAAAAAGTTGTGCCCCTTTAGTAGTTCCCGATCTCAACCCTCAAAAGATCGAGAACCCGTCGATGGCGGCTGGAGAGGGAGAGGAGACGAAGATCGAAATTTACCCTTCGTCATCTTCCTCTTCGGCCAGGCAAGTTACCCCCTTTTGGAAAGGTACTCTTTTTTCCCCCTAAAAAGATTGTATTTTCCCCTAATTTACGCCCTTTTACCGTCAATTTATCCTCTAATTTATTTATTTTTATTTTTTTTCTTGCAGAGAAGTATGAAAGGGACGCCAAGAAGTACTGGGATCTCTTTTACAAGCGCCACAAGGATAAGGTCTGTTGTTGGATTTAATGACAGATTTAACCATTTAATTTTTCTCGTATTTTCTTAAAAAAAAATAATATTTTTGGTGATTGTTGTGCAGTTCTTCAAGGACCGGCACTACTTTGATAAGGAATGGGGAAATTATTTCAAGGTTCAATCTTTTCCCTTTTTCGGTGTTCATTTCTTTCTTTTTGATAATATCCATTTGATATTTACTATGATTTTTGTTAGTTTAGGCTCGAGAGGGGGAAAAGCTGGTGGTTTTGGAGGTAACCCATGTTGAATTTTCATGCAAATTGTCTTTTTGAGCTGTCTCTTTTGCCATTCTTATAATATTTGCAGGGTTTCTTCGGTTGTACGTATTGCTTGCTACTAATTTTCTCTTACATATTATAAAAATTTCATGCCAATTTGATTCGGTTTTCGGTTTTTGGTGTTGACTATACTACTGTATTAATTGATGTTCTCATGTCATTTGTATAATTTTAACTTATCTGAAACGTGGTTTACTCCCGATAAACTGCTTCAAATTGTTGCAATTCCAGAGTCAAGGACTGTTAACAGATTACCAATTTGTGTGAGTTTGTGTCATCATGAACGGAATTTGAGATCAAAACGATGCTAAAGAATTTTGTCAGACTATGCATAGTTTTATCTAGAAGAAAGTGCAATAATAATTCTGAAATTTTCTAACAGCGGCATTCATGTGGAGAGTTCATGCCTTGCATCTCGATGCTATAAATAATTGATGAATGGCTTTTGTTGTTTTGATGCTAAGGTCCTATTCTGCGTATACTATCTCATATTCTTTTGTTCTATTTTATTCTCTTTTAGACAATATTTTACCACTTTCTCATGCTCTTTTTCCTATTTATATGCTTCTAGTTTATAGAAAATGTATTTATCATGTATCTGTTGGCTTCCCAATGAAAACATATGTCAACTGTCTGTTTTATCTTGATATTTAATTGTCTAGTGTTATTGAATGTCAGTTAATAAATTCACTACACAGGTTGGTTGTGGGGCTGGAAACTCTATCTTTCCTTTAGTTTCCACATACCCAGGCACCTTCATCCACGCTTGCGATTTCTCTCCACGTGCAATTGATTTGGTTAAGGTTTGGTTCTTCTGCTATTTTTTTTTTTCTATGTCTTTCTACATTTCCCCTTTTCTGTAGCTTCAATCGGCAGTTGTAAACCATCCGATATTCATGGAAGTATACTGGAGTTGTGAAACAATAATATAATAATTACTATTTCAGATCACCATTTAGTTTACAAGTTCAGAAGCTGAAATTTGCATGCTAAGAAATAAATCCATGCCAAGAAATAAATCTATCTTATTGAGAAAATATAATGAGGTTTGAGGTTTCTATATGAAATGCTAGACTAAGCGGCTAATCTTAAAACTTATTTTGCTTTGGGGCATATATTATGCTTGAAGTTCTAATATAGATACTATTAGGCGCTTCAATCTTCTTTTGGTCGCTTGCTCCCTGATTTATATAATGATGTTGGAGCATAGAATATGTCAGAATGTCGCATAAATCATTATTTTAAACTGACAAAAACAATTATAAAGCTTGAGTTTTAAACTAATTGTGTATTTCAATGTGGTATTAATTGGATACTGGAAAGGATGTAACTTACTGAATGTAAATCCAGGATGGGGTAGTTATATGAAAATTTTAGTAGGAGTTAAGTTAGTTTTTGCAATTTAGCCTTTTACAGTTGTCACATCTTTGAATCATGTGATAACCAATCCATTAATGGGATATGCTGGGATTCATTATTAAAACATGTTCAGGTTTCTTTGTCTATGCACTTGAAGCTATACCCTTGTAGTGCTGTGTCACGCCCCGCTCCCGATATACGGTATACGAGCACCTGTAACAGGTACTGGCAACATATTCAGTTTGAATATGCTAAAGCCTTAATAAATTTGCCACAATAATACTCAGTAATTACGATAGAAAAATTCAATAAAAGCTTGATTTTTCATTTATTGGAATGAAGTTTAGATACAATTGAAACAAAATATAATAAAATTAAACAAAATAAAGAAGGGAATCTCTAATCCATTATGGGGCTTCAATATGGTGTTTAAAATACACCAGATCCTGCATCAGTTTTGGCGTGTCCATTGGTAAATCTGGGCATGCACACCCAGGTCGTCAGATTGCGACCAAAATAAAAACGCAGAAAAAATGTGAAATATAACGGTTATGTCCAAACATAATAATAATACAAGTTTTAGAAAATATGTAATAAAATGTCTGTAATAATGATGTCAATTGATTTAGGTTATCTTAATGTCATTTTAGTAAAGTCAATTCTATAACAGGAGTATTTTTGTCTAAGATGTCATGTAATTGGAAAAACTAACTGATGGGATACAACTGTTTCGATTGTTTCCTGTACAGACCCAGGAAATGGTCACAGGATTGTCCGGTGCTGAATCGGACCTGCCGTCAGGCAAACAGGAATTATAGTCAGGTATGATCCAGCAAATCATCGCGCACCCATGGTGTGCGAAATATTCAGTTGTACAACTTAACAAGTTTACAACCGAAACAGAGTATATTTCCATCACTCAGTTTCTCCCCCAACCCAGTGTCATTTAAGTATAGTACATGCATGTCTAAATTCTGGTTTTCATAACTTGTATATTGAATTTCGGGTACAATATTTCAATTAGATTTTGTTAATTTGTTAACCACAATTTATAGAATCCGTTTTATATTTTATTCAATAAATCACAATTGGTTATATCAAGGATTTACTGATTTGAGATATCATACAGATATCGACCAGGCCAGTGTATGAATGCTGGGAGGTTTTTCGTGCATTGCACGTTCCTTAATTAGAGAACCAGCATACAAAACTTTTCTAGACACCGATATAGAATGATATCACAAACAGTATGTTTCCATGATTATAGCCTTTTTCATGATTTATTAAAAACCTAACTACATGCTGTAATTTAACAAGTAATCATTTAATTTCTAACATCATAAAGAAATAACAGATATGTCAATGATTGCATTTGTAATAACACATTTAGCTTCTACAAATTAAATTCTAACAATATAAATAAATAGTATTTGTAATCACAAATTTAGATGATATAATTGAAGTTATATTTTTATAAGGAAAATTAGCATGTTTAGTGAGTCCAAAAAGAACTCACCTGGATTTTTTGTCCCGATGTCGCTCAATAGAGTAATCTACACATTAAAAATATTCTAAGAATATTAAAAACAGATTAATATAAATTTAGATGATTTTTAGGGATTTTTCTAATATTTATAACATACTCAAAATTGATTTTAGTATTAAGCGGGTCTGAAATTAGGAAATAGGTTTGGCTCCATTTTATTGGGCTTATAAGAAGATGGATGCTATTTTTAGGTTATTAGGATTATTGAATAGTAAATGAGCTAATCTATGATTTATATTTTAACCAAAAGAAAAAGAAAGATAATATCTAACCTCTTGTCAAAAGGTGAGAACCTAAAATGTGGAAGGAGATGCTCTTCTCCGGTGAAGTGGTGGCGGCTCCTGCAGTGGTTTTGAAGGTGGCTCCAATGAGATGAGAATGTTAGAGGATGATTTTTAGAATGAGTGGAATGTGTTTTGATTTAGGGGTTTATATAGGATTGGATTTAGGAGTTACAGAATATGAAGGGTTTAGAGAGTTATAGAATCTAAAAGGTTTGAGGAGTTATATAATTTAGAGAGTTAAAAGTGTTAAATTGGAGGTTTAGTATAGATAATTTATGGAGAAGATGAAAGGATGGGAGTTAGAGAAATGAATGAGTAAGGAGTTGAGAATATGAAAGGTTTTAATTTAATTAGGGAGTTTAATTTTGAGAATTAAAGATGGGAGTTTCATTATTGAAATAATAGAGAAGATGAAGAGTTTGGAGGTTGGAGAATGAAAAGTTTTGGAGGTTATAAAAGATAAAATGTCATATTTATTTGTGTTTATTTATTTATTTATGTCTAATAAAAATTTAGGGTTATTACATTCTACCCTTCTTAGAAAAATAATTTCGTCCTCGAAATTAAATAAACAAAGGAATATTTTTTTTCCCTTATTATTAGGACAACTTATTATTCTTATTGAGTTCAAACTTGACTTACAGATTAGGCAAATTTTTCTAAAATAGAAGGGAATTGGAATTAATGGAATGTTATAGAAATTAATTTTAAAATAAGAATAGATATCGAAGAATGAATATTTAAATTTTATCTAGGATGTAAATCATTAGCGAGTAATGAATTTGGATATGAATCAAAATAAATTGGTCACTGATTGGGAACAATATACGATATGTGAAAGAGTTAAATGAATGGAATCCAAAAATTTCGAAGAGTATTATTATATAAGTGTGGCAAAATTTTAATATAAGGATCCAAATCAATTCAAGTCACGCCCCGCTCCCAATATACGGTATACGAGCACGTGTAGCAGGTACCGGCAACATATTCAGTTTGAATATGCTAAAGCCTCAATTATAATATCACAGCCACAAAGAATAAATACACGTAGATAAATAAACTGACATTCATTGATCCATGAAGTCTATTATATAAAGAGAACAGAAGGACGATACTGGATAACTTTAGATAATATCCATTAAGGAATGATAGGTTCAAGAACATGAAAAGACTGCATTTAATACAAACTAAGTACATGATAACTACTGATTTTCGGTCACTGCAGCAAAATACTTCATGTCTTCCGCGGTAGGATCAACAGGGTTCAACTCAGTCACTGGACATGCATATCCAGGTCGTCAGATAGCGACCAACACAATAAATACAGAAAAAGGTGATGTAATAATTATGTCTAACATGGTAATAATGCAAGTTTTAGAAAAACATTAAATCCATAATTAACGATAATATTAAGTGACAGGTTAAAGCAAATATCTTTTAGTATGGTCACAATCATAGCAAGTTTATCATTTTAGTAAAGTCAATTCTATAATAGGGGTATTTTTGTTAAAGATGTCATATAATTGGAAAAGCTAACTGATGGGATACAACTGTTTCGATTGTTTCCTGTACAGACCCAGGAAATGGTCACAGGATTGTCCGGTGCTGAGTCGGACCTGCCATCAGGCAAACAGGAATTATAATCAGGTATGATCCAGCAAATCATCACGCACCCATGGTGTGCGAAATATTCAGTTGTACAACTTAACAAGTTTACAGCCGAAACAGAGTATATTTCCATCATTCAGTTTCTCCGCCAACCCAGTGTCATTTAAATATAGTACATGCATGTCTAAATTCTGGTTTTCATAACTTGTATATTGAATTTCGGGTACAATATTTCAATTAGATTTTGTTAATTTGTTAACAACATAATTTATAGAATCTATTTTATATTTATTCAATAAATCACAATTGGTTATATCAAGGACTTACTTATTTGAGATATCAAGGACTTACTTATTTGAGATATCAAGGACTTACTTATTTGAGATATCATACAGATATCGGCCAGGCCAGTGTATGAATGCTGGGAGGTTTTCCGTGCATTGCACGTTCCTTAATTAGAGAACCAGCATACAAAACTTTTCTAGACACCGATATAGAATGATATCACAAACAGTATGTTTCCATGATTATAGCATTTTTCATGATTTATTAAAAACCTAACTGCATGCTGTAATTTAACAAGTAATCATTTAATTTCTAATATTATAAAGAAATAACAGATATGTCAATGATTGCATTTGTAATAACACATTTAGCTTCTACAAATTAAATTCTAACAATATAAATAAATAGTATTTGTAATCACAAATTTAGATGATATAATTGAAGTAATATTTTTATAAGGAAAATTAGCATGTTTAGTGAGTCCAAAAAGAACTCACCTGGATTTTTTGTCCCGATGTCGCTCAATGGAGTAATCTACACATTAAAAATATTCTAAGAATATTAAAAACAGATTAATATAAATTTAGATGATTTTTAGGGATTTTTCTAATATTTATAACATACTCAAAATTGATTTTAGTATTAAGCGGGTCTGAAATTAGGAAATAGGTTTGGCTCCATTTTATTGGGCTTATAAGAAGATGGATGCTATTTTTAGGTTATTAGGATTATTGAATAGTAAATGAGCTAATCTATGATTTATATTTTAACCAAAAGAAAAAGAAAGATAATATCTAATCTCTTGTCAAAAGGTGAGAACCTAAAATGTGGAAGGAGATGCTCTTCTCCGGTGAAGTGGTGGCGGCTCCTGCAGTGGTTTTGAAGGTGGCTCCAATGAGATGAGAATGTTAGAGGATGATTTTTAGAATGAGTGGAATGTGTTTTGATTTAGGGGTTTATATAGGATTGGATTTAGGAGTTACAGAATATGAAGGGTTTAGAGAGTTATAGAATCTAAAAGGTTTGAGGAGTTATAGAATTTAGAGAGTTAAAAGTGTTAAATTGGAGGTTTAGTATAGATAATTTATGGAGAAGATGAAAGGATGGGAGTTAGAGAAATGAATGAGTAAGGAGTTGAGAATATGAAAGGTTTTAATTTAATTAGGGAGTTTAATTTTGAGAATTAAAGATGGGAGTTTCATTATTGAAATAATAGAGAAGATGAAGAGTTTGGAGGTTGGAGAATGAAAAGTTTTGGAGGTTATAAAAGATAAAATGTCATATTTATTTGTGTTTATTTATTTATTTATGTCTAATAAAAATTTAGGGTTATTACATGCTGCAAATAATAATATATTTGTTGCTCCACAAAGTTGAAGTCTGCTTGTGCTCATCCAATGCAAGTTTTGTCATAGTTATTTATGTTGACATAAGCTCTCAAAATTTGAACTGACAAGGGAAAATGTTGTGTGTTTGCTCATAAAGATGATAGCATTAAGTTTCTATATCATTGGCCTTAAGTAGGATGCCAAACAAATGTTTGCTAAAAAAAGACTTAAAACTTGTTGGAGAGCCCTTTGGACTTCCGCGTATAAATGATTTATGTGACTGTTAGCCTGCTGTCAGCTTTTAAAACCATTGTCATGTTTCCTGCATCATTTTTTTTTCCCTTCATACTCAATTGATCAAGGATGTTTTTACTGTTCCATTTCCTGGGCTATGACATTGGATGTTTTTCTTAGTAGAATTGGTTGGCCAAGGAGAACTTGTAAAAGGTTCTCAGAGAAGTCTTACGTGTAATACTTGTGGTTATGGTTATGATTGAATATGTTCTTCTAATACTTTTTTATTTGGAAACCATATGCTGGCAGGCACACAAGGAATTCTCATGCGATAGGATCAATCCGTTTGTCTGTGATCTCACGGCTCATGATCTTAGTTCTGCAATACAGTCCTCATCAGTTGATATCGTGACTATGGTAACTAAGCTCAACTTCTGTTTCATTCAGTCTGAAGTCTATACTTCTTTTAAGGCTTCTGTAAAGTTTTTCTTTCAATGCTTTTGGACGGAATTGTTTTACTAGTTAAATAGTTAACGGCTGACACATTAAGTAGGTGTTTGTGTTGTCTGCAGTAGCTCCAGAAAAGATGCCTCTAGTGTTGCAGAATATTAAAAAGGTTCTCAAGGTAACTTGTGCACTGCTATGGCTTATTCTGCAAAATTAAATCACACCAAATATGTTTTATTTATTTATTTTTCCTGACAACTTTCTTCAGCCAAATGGCCATGTACTTCTCAGGGATTATGCCACTGGAGACCTTGCACAGGTTAGTTTTGATACTATATTTATTGTAACTTAGATAGTTTCATCATGGTTTATTTTTGACTTGTCAGTGCTTTTGTAACAGTAAAGATTACTTACTGAAGTAAATAGCGGATCTGTACTACAATTTTAATATGTATTTATAATATTTCTTCAAAAAGGCAAACTATATCCACTAAAGTTTTCTATAGCAATTTCCAGAGGTAGTATCTAAGGATAGAATATCCAAAAGCCGAAGAAGATCGAATAATTTTCTGTCAAATTAGATGTCCTTTATAAAACTTATTTTCCTTGTATCTTTGCCATTGATATAGCTGAAATATTTTAGCAAGAATTCAACAAAGCCAACACGCATCATTGATCCTTTTGCAATACGCATCCAATTTCAGATGTATTTCTCTAATATTTAATACTGTAGAAATGATTTATATATGATAGAGATGAGATTAGTTATTTAGTTAGATCTGATTTGATTTGATTAAGAATTTCGTTAGATCTTGGATTTTTAAAGATTTGTTAGTTATCTTGTTGTTTTAGAATTTTCTATATATATATAGTTTGTAAAACCCTAATTTGAGAGAGAGTGAAATATGATTTCTTTTGAGAGTATGTGATTTGCTTTATCAAATCTTTTCTCGAGTGATTCGTGAGAGAGTGGGCGTGTAATTTGCTTGGGCGTAAGGTCCAAATCCTAATTTATCTCCAAAAATCCTAAGTTCTTTCCCAATTTTCCACCACAAACCCTAATTCGCTTCCGTCCACCGTCAAATTGGTATCAGAGCTCAAGATCCGCATCTTCAAATATTAGAGCTTAAGATTCGCATTTTCAGGTATCAGAGTCCAAATCCATTTTTATCTTATTATCTTTCCATCTTTTTTTTTTAATTTTTCCTTTTAGATTTGAAAAAAATTCAAAAAAAAATCTAAGAGAAAAAAAGAAGAAAGAGATCAAAAAATAACGAGAAAAAAAAATCGAGTGAAAAAAAATCAAAAAAATAGAGAGAGATCAGATAGGAAATGAGACCAGAGAAAAAAAAGAGAGAGTAAAAAAAAAAATTAAATTTCCCCTTTCCTTCTCCCCCAGCAGCACCTCTCCCTTCCTCCTTCCCATGCCGTCTCTCCATCGAAACCCACCAGAACCCCAATTAAAAAAAAAAAAAAAAACTCCACAACACAACTCTTCAACTCCTCAATCGCTCCATCGCTGTCGTCGGCAGCCCCGTTGCCCATGACCGCGCCGTCGCTGCAATAGTTCTGCTCCACCTGCAGATCCCGCCAACGCTTCACCTCCTCGCCGCCGTCGTCCGTCTCTCCGGCTCGCCGCCGCTGCCTTCGGCTGGCGCCGCCGCCATCTCCAGCCACATCTCCGCCCGATTCTCCTCTCCCATAGCTGCAGCGAAGACATCTCCGCCTGATTTTCCTCTCCCACGACCGCAACAAAGAAAGAATCTGTGGCTTGTTTGACTTAATTGGGTTTGGTTGAATTGGGTTTGAGTTGGAACCATTTGATTACACAGACCCACATCCAAAGAAAGGAAGATTGGATTTACTTTGGACCCGACCCGCAAGCTCCAGATCCCATCAATTTCTATATTGAGTTCAGTCCATCAGATCCGATCCGAATAGTTACAGTGCAAACCCGTTTACAGTACAGATCTGTTAGACGAGAAACAGACATGTTAAGCTTTTGGGGTGATTTGAAGCCATTTGAAGTCCGGTTCGCATCGGATTCGAGATATAATTGACACATTCCATTTCTGGTATTTTTTGAACTTGTTTTAAATATGAGATTCATATTTTGTGAAAAATACATCAATACTAATGCTGATTTCAAACAAGTGGAGTGTGATATATATGATGCAGTTCCATATTTTCATGGTTATAATGATTCTAATGGTTATGAAAATTGGGAAAGCAATTTGGAACAATTTTTCCGTTATTTTCTTTTGATTTCAGAGCAGAAATACAACTATGCTAAATTGAAGTTGGTTGGAAAAGTTTCTTATTGGTATCTCAGCAATTATAAATCTCGTCCAACTTAGAAACGGTTGCAGTTTTTTCTTCGTGTACGGTATGCACCGTATCTTGTTTTTAAACAATGCTCTAAATGTGAAGGATATGGACACTTTTCTCACCAGTGTCCATCTATTAAGTGTTCAGCCTGTGGAGAATTTTGGCATTACGAATATCAGTGTCATTCGAAAAGTACAGATATCAACACATCAGCTTCCGAGAATTTAGGTGATTATGTTATAGTTGAGACCGAAGCCATCATAAAACCCGTTACAGGTCCAAAATTTGTTGATCTAGTTTTTCTGTCAGATCCAACTACAAAAACATTCATTTGCCCTACTCATGATGATTGTATTTTCAGTGACTTTCCAACTCACATTCTAAATTTTTCATTTTCTACAGAAGCGATAAATTTCGATTTTTCTCCAGACCTTCCACAATTGTTACTATCACCACTATTGGAATACAAGGCAACATACATTTGGCTGTCGATTTGTTCGATTTTCTTATATTTAGTTCGGTGGAAAGGTTTGCCAGATCTTGAGAAGATTGATCAATTTCAGTTGACCGTGCTTGACTTCTTATTACCGTCATTCACCAGGTGATGAATGTTTTCAAGCGCGGGAGAATTGATAGAGATGAGATTAGTTATTTAGTTGGATCTGATTTGATTTGATTAGGAATTTAGTTAGATTTTGGATTTTTAAAGATTTGTTAGTTATCTTGTTGTTTTAGAATTTTCTATATATATGGTCTGTAAAATCCTAATTTGAGAGAGAGTGAAATATGATTTTTTTTAGAGCATGTGATTTGCTTTATCAAGTATTTCTTCGAGTGATTCGTGAGAGAGTGGGTGTGTGATTCGCCTGGGCATGAGGTTTAAACCCTAATTTATCCCCCAAAACCCTAAGTTCTTCCCCAATTTCCACCACAAACCCTAATTCGCTTCCGTCCGTCGTCAATATCCAAATCCTTTCTATATGATATGGAGGTTGGCTATTTTAAAGCCTGTTAGCCGTGAATTGAGACTAATACATGTTTGGATCTAGTATTTGTTCGAAATTGGTTACTTCTTTCAGAAACAACATTACGTTTCTCATTTTCTGTGAATATTTTTCCTTTTTGGCATGATTTTTTGTTTTCATATTGGATTGTTAATCTTGCTTGGGTAAATATCAAGTTAGAGTGTCAAACTATTATAATCGTGTGTTGTTTCCCGGGGTTGGCTGCCATCAAAGAAAATTATTTAATTAGTGACTGATGGCTCCTTTTATGCTTGCTTCTATATCTGATTAGATTAGCAGGCATCCGTATTCATGAATATCTGAGTAACTGCTAGAATTATAGTATTTGCAAGAGTTCATATGGGGATACAAAGGGTCTTTTTCACCTTGAAATCTTGGATATTCTTGTGAAATCTACACTTGATAACAGAGTCCTAACATCAGACACCAAACACTTGACCAGTTGACCATTGGGGTGGCTTATCTGTGCATTAAGAAGTCTCCTCTAGTTGGTATTTTCCTAATCTCTACACTCCCATTTCTCGCGAAACAATCCTAAATTAGGCAGACTGATGTTTGGGAAGGACTCCCCAGAGGGGTGCAGATAGAGTAGTTACAGGGAATTAACCATGTAGCCCTCTTGAATGATGGAACAAGAAATGAATAATTGAATTACTATTGTCCTACCCATCTTGTTATCGGGAAATTAATTGCTCTTCTCTATTTATTGAATATTTGGTATTTATCAAATATTTGGTTTCTGTTACTTCTTTCTTGTGAATCACCATGTAGTTTTGATACAATCAACAGGAAAGGCTCACGTGCAAAGATCAGCAGATTGGCGATAATTTTTATGTTCGAGGTGACGGCACTGTAAGTTTCTGATTAACCTTATGACTACTTTTTGAAAGAAATAAGGCCATGAGCAAGTCCAGTTTCTTACGACTTTGTGTGCAGAGGGCGTATTACTTTTCCGAAGATTTCTTAACGAGCTTGTTCATACAAAATGGATTTGATGTTGAAGAAGTTGGTGTTTGCAACAAACAAGTAGAGAATCGATCACAGGAACTAGTGATGAATAGGTAGTGTTCTAAATTTTTAATACTTGTATCTTCTAGAAAATGACAAGTTACGCCTGACATGTATAACGTGTTGGCCTTTGAACAAAGGAGAGTATAATCGGGCCCTTTTAGACAAGTAAGCTTCGTACCCTATGTTTGTACAATAGGAAAATAATCCATACCCCTGTCTTGAAACTTAATTTCTGTTGAGTCCTTAATTCCTATTAAGTCCTAATTGTCTCAAAATTATGAAGAAACCAGAATACATGTGAGAAGTGAAGGTCCATCAATCAAAATAATTAGGACGTGCATGGCGTGTGCAAGAAATATATCTGTATATAACCTATTTTTGTCTCTTTCTGTGTTTACATATCTGCTGGTATTTTCGGTGACAGAACCACAGACAATTCACTTTACAGATGGGCATTATGTTCGATTTACTTGATACTATTTTCCCCGGAACCCCTTCGTCTGCCTTTCTTCCCGTTCATCTCTCTTTGAAAACCACTTGACTTTCAAGCAGCAGGTGCTGCAAACTGTTTTAGATGGACAGAACATCAATATCCTCCTATCTCTGGCTAGCTGTGGTTACTTGGCATGGCTGACTTCTGCTGCTAACTACTGCTACCAGAAACCTTTGCTAACTACTGCTACCAGAAACCTTTCTGTGAAGATGGAAATGATCATTCTGTGAGATTGAAGTCCAGTTTACCTAGTTCTTCCCAATCTCTCTTGACTGAGATCTAGTTTGTGTGTACGGATTTGTGGTGCATTCTCTATCTGGATCACCTAAACCGGCGGTTTGAGAAACAAAAGAAGATGACTGAATGATTAATTGACTCGAGCTTTTACAATGTATTTATTGTCTGTGTTTAGCCTTTTCATAATCAACTTATATTTGCGGTTCTCAAGACTTATGCTTTGGAAAGAAAAATGTATCTTATGAGATTCACATGTATGTGAATAATACATGCATATTTACTATACTGACGTAAAAATGCTCTCAATTATATACCATGACCCCAAACATTGATCAAATTAAGCCTGCCCACTTCGTAGAGTAGAGCAATCTGCTTACCTGGGCCCATTGGCCTTACATTGTGAACCACGAATCTGGTAAAATTGGAATAGACGTTGAAATTGTAGTTTGAGTTGTAAATTTTATTTCATTGAAGTGTATTGATGTATGCATGTTTCATTCAGAAACTAGCTTACTTCTAAGATAATGTACATGGCTTCAGAATTTAACTGCTTTACCATAACCGTAAATTGCACAATCTCCCTTCTAGAATATTAAATAGCTATTTTGCATATCATTTCATTCCATAGTTTTATGTGAAAATCTGTTTATGTTCGTCTTAAGCTGTCAACATCTCATACTTGTTTCATGTCTAGTTCCTGACTCAGCAGGATCTCTTTCAGAAAATCAAGATCTTCTTTTGCAAATTCAATAATATATATCATCTACCTCCACCCCTCCTGTTTACTATCCAATCTGTTTCTTCTCAGGCGTTGGATTCAAGCAGCATTCTCCCTCTGCTCTAATGCTTCACATTCAGCAAGTGATCACAAGTTCAACAAGAGTGCTTCTAAGAACTCTGCGCATCATGCTGAAATTGATTTGTCCGAGAGCATTACCGAGATGTTTGATGTATCTCCATCCATTGATGAGGTAACATTGAGGGTTCTCTAGTACCTATGCCTCTCCAAGACTTCAACAGTCAAAGTGATTCTAACATTATCTGTTATTTTTTAGTTTTTTCCCCCTCTTTCATTGATTTCATGCAAGACAAGTTTACTTTTCGTCAAACTAATGTAGAATATATTAGCCACTAGAAAGCATGGACACGGACACGGATTTGGATACGGACACGAGATTAGGTATTTGCGAAAAAAATGAGGACATGGACACGGAAGGGTCATGAAAATTTACGAGTATATATTATTCAGTTATTTACATAATAATTTTACTAAAATATCTAAAACGAAAGCACTGCCAATGTAAGGGTTCGTGTCTCTCCATTCATTTACAAAGTAAAAACCTTCCTATCAACCATACAATTATCTCTCTCCCTCACTCTTTGTAGGCAAAGAGACGAAAAGAAAATATAATGATGATAGCAGGTCACAGATCAATGTCAAATGTAAATACGAAAAAATATTCTTTCAAACAAGAAACCAGATATGACTCATCTTCCCTAAAAAACATTAAAGTATAATTTCATAAAACCAACTAGGTATAAATAGAAGTTATTAATTTAGTAATGTTTTTTTTAAAAAAATTTTCAGACTATTTAACTCCTTTTTTAAAACACAACCTATAATAAGCTCGTACACGGTAGTGACACTGTATTTATTCCTTTAGTTTGTTAGACATGTATTATGGCGTGTTCAACACGATTTTGGTGTGTCTATGACATGTCTGCATCGAACGCACGTCCGATACGGACAAGGGATACCCAACGGCATGTCTCTGCTTCTTAGATTAGCCATATAGGAATTTATGACAATAGCATGGCCAGATCATTTCCATCATCCTGCGTTGTTTCTGAGAATATCCTATTATTCATGTTGTATGGAACTTCGTGATTTTATAGGCATATATAGTGTTTACCGTGGGTCCATGAGTGCATAACTAGGTTGTCATTACACAGCATATTCTGCTCCAACTGTACTAGCACTTTATACATAAATTTGAATATTGTATGGTTTAAATTATAAACACAAAATAGAATTATACATTTCAAACAACCACACCAATCTAGAAAAAAAATAAAAAGAAGAACCACCCATCATGGATGTATATGCAAAGCACAATTTTTCAGATGATCATACTGAACTTCCTTTTCTTCTATATTATGTAGATAGTATAACTAAAACTTGAAGTTCTTTGTGTGAGATAAAAAGTTGTAATGTAACGAGATCGGGCTTTGTAGCATACACGTCCTTCCATTTTTAAGAAATAAGACGTAACGTTGTATTAATGATAATTATGGGTTCCCTAGAAAAGCAGTAATGCATAGATTGGCACCTTCGCTGATGATTTTAATACAGTTCATGTGTTATCTTTGTAGATAGTTCATAATCTTTACACTGATGTGCTCTTGTACCATGAGTAATTTAGGGTAGTGGAAGCTTGGATGTCTAAGCTAGACAAGAATGCATGCGATAGTGATAAATAATAAATATTTTTGCTTGGAATATCAATAACTACAACAATTTCTGTATCTTTCGTTTTGGAGCTTAAGACCACACTACAAGTGCTTGTTTTATGATGTTGAGCTATTATAGCATGAAATTTTTTTTAATCTACATTTTCAGAGTTCTTAATACATTCTATTTATTTAAAATTGTGTGTTTAAAGGTTATCGAGATCAAAGTGACAGGCTGCAGTTTCAGGATAAAAGCACTCTCCAAAGAATATCAGCACACCTGCAAGTCGACAGGCCTCATGCTGTGGGAATCAGCTCGCCTCATGGGTAGCCTTTTAGCAGAAAACCCTTCTATAGTTGCAGGGAAAAAAGTCTTGGAGCTCGGCTGTGGCTCCACTGGTGTCTGCTCCATGATATCCGTTCCATTTGCTGAGCTCGTGGTGTCCACCGATGGAGATACAGAAGCTCTGAAGCTCTTACACGAGAACGTTACCTTAAACGTTGATCCAGGTCTAATCCAGAAACTGGTCATTACGAGACTAACATGGGGAAACAAGGATGACATTATGGCCATCAAAGAGCTCGGGAGCTTTGAAATCATCATCGGGACAGACGTAACCTACTACGCAGAAGCCATTTCTCCTCTATTTGAGACCGCGAGTGATCTGATTGCAAAAGGTGACTCAACGACGAGACCAGCTCTCGTCCTCTGTCACATTCAAAGGCGAGTTGACGAAGGCTCTATAGTCTCGGCTGCATCCAGGTTCGGGTTCAAGCTGGTCGATAGGTGGCTCAACGGTATGGACCCAAATGGAGGTATCATTGGCTCCTGGCTCGTTGGTTGTGCGTGGATGAGTACGTTCAAGAGTACACCGTTGAGCATCTTGTATTTTGAAGTCTGAGCTCTCAATGCAGGCAGGTCTTACATGTTTCGGACAAAATATTTTCCAAGTATCATCTGTACACATGGGTTTGTCAAAGTTGAAACTTTGTCGAAAGTTGATAGTTTTGATACCGTTGGAGAAGGTACGATGCCATTATTTGACACCCAATGTGATTAACGCTGTTCCGAAGGATAAGTCCTGATGCGAGCTAAAATTGGTTACTGCTGTTTATGCGCTAATAGCAACAGCACCATTTAGGACTTTGCATGGTTAGAGATGAAACTGGTCCATTTCAAAGTTTAAATGGTTGTCTTTGTTTGTTTGAGTTGGACTGAGCTGCAATCTGTGACAATGATAGAAGAATTGGAGAATTTATGCCCGTAGATGTTGAAGCTTATGACATGCTCAAGTACATTATAATACAATGCATTTGATTGATAGTTACTTTGTATATAAAGTTCATTAGTTATTTTAGAGTTAATTACAGTTAGACTTCCTTTAGTATTGGGATGTGTAACTTAACATCTCTGAAGTTTGAAACTCTCAAAAAAATTTCTGGACTTAGTTATTTTCATTCTCTATTTTTTTAACTAAAGTGCACTCTTGTTACTTAAATTCCTATTCTAGCCCATCCTTCCTTTTAACCAGCACACTCATTAAATAGAGGGATGATGGTAGAATAAAAATTTGAGGGAAAAGCGTGCATTTTAATAAAAAAAAAAAGAGTGAAAATAATTAAATTCAGGGAGTTTTTTGAGAGTTTCAAACTTCAGGGATGTTAAGTTACACACTCCCAATATTACAGGGGGTCTGACTGTAATTAACCCTATATTGACTGGCTATGTGGTACCACAATGGGAGGGATTTTTCAAAGGTGCACACCAATTTTCCTAGTGAGCCTGCTAGATAGTGAAATTTTAGTGTCGGACTGAAAGTTGAGAAGTGGGCTCACTAGAAAAAATAGTGTGCTCCTTTTAGAAACTCCCCCAATGGGACCAGACCAGCCCAAGATAATGGGGCGGGTCCACATTTCAGTTCATGATTTATTCTATTTAAAATTTTGATTTTCTATTTAAAATTTTGAATTATTTGAATAAGGAGGATGAACTATCTTAATATGAGGGTCCTGTTTTGGTCCTAGGACCCTCTAATTTTTTAATTCGCATTTTAGCATTTTAATCCCCCAAAAGTTACTTTATGATAATGTTTACCACTGCCTCTAAATTTAGTATTTTGCATACTAGAAGTGTCTTTATACTTAGAGATCATTGGAGAGTAAATCTTTGAATAAGCCATTGCCGTATGAATGTTGATGAAGGATTCTAACAATATTCTTGTACTTGGTATTTTTAACAAAAAGAAATGTAGGAGTTTATGCATGTATCGTAGACGGCATGAAGTACGGAATTAAGTTCTATTATCAATTAATTTGTAGGTATTATTTATTTAGTGTAATACCCCAAATTTCGAGCTAACCGTATTTCTTTTTTGAGTCCGATCATGCCAAATAAGACTATTCAAGTCAAGTTTGGATACCGAAATAAATTTTGGTGGACGTAACTTAAGATTCGTAATTCCAAATAATATTCGGTTTTCGCGATAATTAATTTTCTAATAATTAGGAATTTTACAAATTTTCATTACAAGATTAAAAAAATACTTTCAAAATTATTAATTTAATAATATTAAAATTATCCTTCTAATTACTTTGGAATTTCCATTCATTTATTTCGGACATCGAAATGACAAACGGATAATTTTCTAACACTCCTTAGTACTACGTCCTACATAAATTTGGTAGTATTTGAAATATATTTACTAAAGCTGTAAATAATAAAATATTAAATAAATTAGGAATTACTTAGTATACATACCATTTCTATAACAGATTTCTAAGGGCACACCTCAGTTATAAGGTCAGTTAGCTTGTATTATGCATCTCAATTATAAGGTCGGCTGAACTGTATTATGCATGTAGTGAGGTGTGCTGTGTATTGTCAAGAGAAGGAGAGAATTTTGGTTACGAAGAGAATTTTGGTTACGTGCCTGAAGGATGAGAGGGTGAATGAATTTTTTTTTTAAATTACATCAATGCCACTTAATTATTAGGGTGAATGAAAAAAAATTCAAAATTACATCAATGCCACCTAATTATTTCTCCGCCCTTTGTTCCCTCTCACTCTCGTATCTTCTCCTCTCGGCCAGAAACCATCAGCAGAAAAAGAAAGAAAAGAAAAGAAAAGAAAATCAAACCGAATCGAGAAATCAAACCGAGTATTCGACATCAAATCGAGATAAGTAACACTTCTATATTTTTGTTTGCTTCTTTATTTAATTTATATTTGTATATGTGATTTATTTGCAAAAATACTTGATTCACATTTTGATCTATTGATTGATATTGAGAACTGAATTAGATTAATTGGTCAAATTGATATATATAAATATCTGCATAAAGTTTGCATGCAAAGCTAGGGCCTTCACTGCATACAAGAAACTGAGAGAAGGCGAATGTGGGCTGGGCTGAGAGAGGAGAAAGAAAAGAAAAAGAAGAAAAAAGAAAAGAAAAAGAAAAAAAAGAAAAAAAAAAAAAAAAGCGAACTGGGCTTGGCCCAACCCCAAAAAAAAAAGAAAAGAAAAAAAAAAAAGTGATTAGATAGCTTGGGCTAGAAAAGAAAAAAAAAAAGAAGAGTAAAAAAAGGAAGAGGAACGGGATCTAGCCCAGCCCAATAAAAGAAAAAAAATATATGATTCAGCTGGCCTTATGAGTGGGCCTTCAAGTCTATTAGCTAATACAAATACAACGTTCTATTCTATTGATAACTAATAAATACATGACATTTAAAATATTAGCTAATACAAATATAGTGAGTCTTACGAATAATAATACTGTAGGCCTAAATAATAAAATATATTAGGCCTTATGAATAATAATGCAGTAGGCCTAAATAATAATATACATTGGACCTTATGAATAATTATATAGTGGGCTTAATAAATAAATATGCAGTATTATTACATGATGGATTTGGTTCGCAAATTGGGCTATCTATTGATATTGAGAATTAAACCAGATTATTGAGTCGATTTTGATAAAATATATTGTGATATAATTGGGCACTAATGTTATTAAGATAACACGAATATCTAATTCATTATGCTACAAGTCATGTACTTGATATTACAAATAATGTGCTATGGTACTACATGTCATGTGCAGTTATAAGGATGCAAACATGTTAATATGAATTGAAAAACAATTAAAAAAATAAAGAAAAAATAAACAAATAAATGTAAAATAAAATTATCATGTGCATAATGTATTATGAATTCGAAAATGGGAGAAATTATACGATTGATAACATGATGTGTGGCATGTGATAATTGTTAATAATATAGTGTATTATATGATTCTTGCATGAATTGTACAGTTTATGTGATATATAACATGTAATTCGTGGTATATACACTTGAATCAAATATATGACATGTTCGAATGAATTATTTGAATACTTGATATATGATGAGCATGATCATTCATGTGAACATGATAATAAGTTTCTTGTATCTTGATTACATGTCATGAAGTATCTTTATGATACGTATGTACATGATCTTGAATCTTGATTCCTGAATTCTTATTTCTCATGATAAGAACATGTACACAGTTTGACTTGATAAGTTATGAGTAATACCCCAAAATTCGAGCTACCTGTATTACTCTCTTGAGACCAGTGGTGTCGAATAAGTCCACCGAACTCAATTTTGGACATCGAAATAACTTTCGGTTAACATAATTTTAAATCCACAAACCCAAATGATATTCGGTCTTTGCGATTATTAGTTTTGTAATATTTAGAATTTTTTGAGATTTTTCTTACGAGGCTGAAAAATACTCCCAAAATTGTCAATTTAATATTATTAAAATTGTTCTTCTAATTATTTCAGAATTTCAGTTCATTTATTCCGGACATCGAAACAACAAACGGATAATTTTATAGTGTTTTCCTCGTCGAGCACTACGTCCTACATAAATTTGATAGTATTTAGATAATGTTACACGAAACCAAAATTATTAAATTATTAAATAAATAAATAAATTAAAATCAATGAGCTGTCGTGATTATGAAGAGGATGGCAGACTATTTGGTTGTACTGTCAAGTGGAAAATTAGTGTGGCGGATTAGGAGGCTACATGGATGAACAGATTATTATTAAGTTATTAAAATTACAAATTTACCCTCAAATTATTTTCTTCATAAAACCCTCCACTCATTTTCTCACCCTCACCACTTCTCCTTTCTTCCCCTCTCGGCCAAACCAGCAACAGAGAAAAAGAAAAGAGAGAGGAGAAAAAAATAAAACAAAAACAAAAAAAAGAAAAGGAAAAGGAAAAGGAAAAATCAAACCGAATCGAGGATTCGAACCGAATATTCGAAATCAAGCCGAGGCAAGTAATACTGCTATTTTCGTTCATTTCGTTATTTTATTTATTTTATTTATTTTCGTTCGTTTCGTTATTTAATTTACATTTGTATACGTAACTTATTTTTTTAAAAAAAAATGCTCGGTTCATATTTTGGATTATTGATTTACATTGAGAATTGAGCCAGATTCGTGGGTCAATTTTGATATATATAAATATTATTACGTTTGCTTATTTTTAGTTTTTAAAAAAAAGAAAAAAAAATTACATACGTTAAAATTAAATTCATACTCATGCATGCAAAAATAATTTTGCATGGAAACTAATGAGCCTTAGTTGATTTCGTTGGATGAAGAGAGAAAAATTGAATGAAGACAAAATGGTCTAGAAGAGTAGTGGGCTGGGCAAAGAGAAGAAAAAGAAAAAGAAAAAGAAAAAGAAAAAAAAAAAAGAGAAATGGGAAACTGGGCCAGGTCTATCCCATTAAAAATAAAAGAAAAAAAATAAATAAAAGGGATGGGCTGAATTTAGCTTGGGCCAGAAAAAATATATATAAAAATAATAATAATAACAAACTTGGCCGACCAACCCAACCTAGTAAAAGAAAAAGAAAAAGAAAAAGAAAAATAAAATGACAGTGGCCCAGTGGGTTTTGGCTTAGTTTGAATTTAATTAGAAATAATTGATGGATTGAAAATAAAATAAAAATAATAACAATAATATTAATAAAATAAATAAATAATTGATAGATTGGATTTTGATTTTAAATTGAAATTAATCAAATAAAAATATATAAAAATATATGATTTGAGCCTAGAATGGAATAAGTCCATAAGTTTGAATTTATAAATAATATAGTATTATTACATGATGCACTTGGTTCCCAAATTGGGTTATTGATTGACATTGAGAATGAAACCAGATTATTAAAATAAGTTTGATGATATGCATTGTGGTACAATTGTGCACTAATATTTATCATGCTACATATCATGTGTTTTGATTTTACAAGTCATGTGTTTTACATGTAATGTATTTTGATATTACAAGTCATGTGTTTTAACATTACAGATCATGTGTTATGATACTACATGTCATGTACAGTCAAGGAAATGCAAGCATGTTATTATGAATTGAAAAACAATTAAAAAAGGGTTATAAAATTTTCATGTGCATAATTCATTATGAACATGGGGATGGGAGAAACTACATGATGGATAAGAACTGTATTGTACAAAGATCTTGTTAGCCAACTTCTTGATTGAGGTGCTGAAGACTTTTACTGCAGCAGTACTGGACGGTACTGGGCCACCGTCTGATATATGAGTCACTATAAGAGTGATGTATGCACTGTTTCACAATACGGGGTTTAACTTGAACACCTAGCGGTATGTCATGGTTCAGCGCCATGGGTTTGAGGCCGGGTCCCGGATATGTACGGGCACTTGTACAATACGGAAACTGCGCGTTATCTTATCTATTATTTAGTTTCAAATGCTAATAAAAATTTGACTTAGACTTGACATCTTTACATTATATTTACATGTTATTTGCAAATGACATATATAATCTTGCTGTTATATTTTTCATTATTCACTGTTCAATATTATCACGATTTAATTGCATTTTTTCTGTTTGTTAAGAGATATTCCCAATAAAAGCATTTTATTCATTTGCGTACTTTTATCTTTAGTACTGTAATAGTACACATATATTTTCCTTGTGTTATTTACTGGGTTTAATCCCCTACGTTTCGAACATAGGTTTAGAGGACCGAGAAGGAGAACCAGCCTCGACTAAGGATCCGTATTTCATCGATCAGACCGAGCAATATTAAGTAGTGAAGTACGTTTCAAAGAATCTTGTTTATCTTTGCCTAGACACTGCTTTTCTCATTTACTTTTTTTGCATTCATATTTAGAGCAGTGTGTCATTTTATGTAATAAACTTTTTATATAAATGAAATCTTTTCAGTTTCAGACATATTATTTATTTATCTGATTGTGACAGTAATTACGGTCATTCCAAAATCCTGTGACTGTTAGGCTGTCTAGTGCAAGTAATAAATAACGTCCTCTGTTTTGGGAAGCAGATGAAAAACGGGAGCGTTACATGGTGATATCAGAGCTTATTGATGTGATATTTACTGCAAGCGCACAGTATCGGTGTAACGCTGTACAGGTCGTCCCACAAGAATCTAAAGTGTTTTTGCATTCCTTACTCTTTTCTTAGTCTAACGGACTAACCAAAAAATCTAGTTTGAAGTTGAGTTAATTTAAATAGCTTAGGATTTAGAATCCACTAATTTCCAACCATATTCTTACTTCTATTATCTTCTTCTATATAAAAATTTGATCTTTTTAGTTTAATATTTATTTAAAGTTCTCTAAGTATGAGTTATCAAGTGGTGTGCAAGTATAACTCATCAAAAATACTACTTTTCATAAAAACAAATTAAATTTTTAGATAATTCAATGAAAAAGATAAAATCAACAACTCCATACCCTAAATAAGCATAGGCTATCAAGAAACCTAATTCAAGTATAACCTATCAAAGTTTTAATCTTCGAGTTCTTGTATTTTAATCTTTTATAGAAAAATCATGTCTTCATTAATTTTATTTAAGAAGAAAAATATTAGAAAGCAATTATATAGTGATCCTAACTTCATCTACATTCTAGAGCTAAACTAATTAGCTACTCATGATTCTAGAAAGCAATTAAATCTAATCTAGAAAGCAAATAAATCTATACTAGAAAGCAATTAACTTTATCTAAAAAGCGAATAAAGAATTAAAGCAATGACTTACCTCTAGAGCACGGTATTGTGGCCGCCATTCCTTCAGCAAAACCTTAATTTTATTAATGAAAGACCAGTACAAACTAAATCCTAATTTACATTAACTACTGCATAAAACCCTAGAATACAAGGATACGGCCAATATATAGGATTCGGAAATCCAACCCCAATTATAATATAATTGTGAAAATACAAGATTATAACGAAGCTGTGGGAGAAAACTACACGTGTCAGTCCACTATTGGACCGCTAATTAGCGGTAAAAATATTTTATAAATTCATGAAATTTTGTCCACATGCAACTATTGTCTTGTGCATTTACTTTTCCTGACTGTATTCGACTTTGAGTCTCTATAGCATCGTAATCTCGTAGTCTTGCCCACTTTAGAAACTTTTCGGATTTTGATTTCCTATTCCAACTCTGATTTCATGACATCTCTTTGTACGAATAAAATTCCTGAAAAACACACTAACAATACCCGAGTAGCCAATACCCGAGTAACATTATTTATATACAAAAATAGATAATATGAAGGCTATAAATATGCAATATATAACACTCATCACATCCCCACACCTATCTTTTGCTAGTCCTCGAGCAAAACCTAAAGCTAAAAAGAAAAATAAAAATCCTAACTCACTTTCGCAGGAATCGCGATTGCACTTAGCACGTGCAACAAGCCTTTAAACCCCTAGGTTACCCTAGTGGACGAGTTGTGTCTCGTGAGGATTTGCAGTGAATATACCCACAAAATTCGTGAAGAAAATAGATTAAGGAATAAAGAAAAGAAAAATAAGGATAAACAAAAATCAAGAAAAATAAAAATTTTATACAAAAGAAAAGAAAATCTTTTTTTAATGATATTTTTATCAATTAATCTCACTAATATACAAACTCAAGAGCGCATTTAAATTATCAATTTTCAAATTGAACTTTATATCAAATACAACTATCATTTTAATCAAAAATTTAAATCTTATCTTTCAATACCCACTAACAGATAATCCATTGGCTCCTATACATCTACGTGCACGTGTGATAGTCTACTTTGGCTTTGGACTCCAACTCTAACTCATGATTCATCTCCTCTCTCATAATTTTTTTTTCTTTTTTTGTCTTTATTTTATTTTTTTAAAAATATTTCACTTTTTATGCGAATATTCACGTTTGCTTAGGTGTAACGAACCCGATTACTCGGTTCATACTCTTTTTTTTCTTTTTTTTAAGAATATTTCACCTTTCATGCGAATATTCACGCTTACTTAGGTGCAAAATACCCGATTACTTGGATCATACTCTGTTTTTTCACTCATGAGGCTATTGCCTTAACACCAGGCGCACCCCATTATTTTATAACTCTCTTTTTTTCTCTTTTTTTTGTTTAGATAGAGAAGATTTACACAATCGTTATCACCTTTGACCTTAACCTAATAAACTATTGTAAAGTGAAAAAAATAAATGTATACTTGCCTCAAAATTACTATTAGCGATATTTATTTTTCGGACTTTGATTTTTTTCATAAAATTCAAAGTGTATTATCCAATTCAATTTCAAATCTAAATTTGTTCCCTTATCTATAAGTAGTTTGATCTATTGATAAAAATACATAATTTTTTTAATTTATTTTTCTTTTCGGTTTTTTTAAAGTTTTTTTCAGTTTTTTTTATTTTTTTTCGGTTAGTTACCCTAAAACTATCCAAAGTGTAAAATAAAGAAATCCAAAAATCTAAAAAAAATAAAGAATCTAAAAAAAAATTAAAAATCCTAGAGAAATATGAAGAAAATATCCTAACCCATTCCCCCACACCTAGACTCGTATATGCCCTCATACACAAACCAAGGGTGGTAAAATAAAAAATAAAAAAAAGAAAACTATTATACAAATATTATACACTTATTAGAAAATTTAAACGATTACGACCTCTTGATCACTTTCCACTCTCATAATGTGTCCTTTTATGTTTCGATATGGATGAACTTAGTTTTTTTGTCAATTTTGCATTTAATCTCTCCATCTTATTTTTTATTTTTTTCAATTTATTTCTACTTTTCTTTTTTTATTCAATAATAAAATTTTAAAGTTGGAAAGTGTACCTTTACCATCATTCATATTCCATCTACAAGCATTTTTCATATTAGTAAGTATTTTAGTTTTATCAACTTGTAAAATAACATACTCAATTTGGTGTTGTGGAATCATGAGCTCGATTTTGGAGGGCTCTTTCAAATCATCAGGTACCATGACCTCTTCTTTTTGAGGATCTTTCCATTCTTCTAATATTTTGGGCTCGTCATGCAAATTTTTATCAAAACTGTCATAAAAATTCTCAAAAGAAAATGCCATACTAGTGGACTTATCATTAGTCAAGTTATTATGAAGGGATAAAAATTCTTCTTCACAAATTTCTTCATAATTTTCATCAAAAGAATCAAATGATAATGTGTCACTAGCAAGCTCACCATGAGATAAATCATCAAGCAAAATATTTTTTTATCACCAGTTTCATCATAATTATCTTCACAATGGTCTAAAATAGGTTGATCACAATGTTGAATTATAGACTCATCATGCACAAAACTATTTAATTCATTTTGAATCATATCTACTTCAGAAGATTACTAGAGTGATTGCTCGTTGAAGTCAGATATATTCAAACTATTAGATGGTTGATCTACAAAAAAGTTTAGCTTGAGAAATCGCTTTGAGAAGATCTTCCATACAAACTGCAGTTTTAGAGGATGAATTTGGAGAGGTTGATTTTAGCAAAATTTTTATACCTTCCTCTGTTCTGCATCTTCGTTCCTCAGACTCAAGATTGTAATTTTCCTTATTTTCTTGAAATAATTGTATCTCGAGATCATGAGTGAAATTTGATGGTGGATATGATCGATCTGTGTACATATTTGATGACAGATATAAAGTGGTTGAAGGTATATTCTCATGACATGCATAATTTACTTCTAATCTTTTTAATCTTTTATCTAACATGTTCAATTGAATATCTTGTTCATGATTGAATGTAGAACATGAAGATGAATAGCCCATAAAAAAAGGATCAAATAGAGAACTCTCTTGATATGACTCTTGATTATATAAAAAATTAGAATTATTCATTCATTCATAATTGTAATTTTGTGTATAAGAAGTGCTCGTAGGTTCATTATATGTGTTGTGAATTTGATTATGACCTAATTCTAGCGAACTTCCTATCCATAGACACTGATAATAATTATGATATAGATCACGACAATGATAGCAACCAATTTGATTTTGAAATATTTAAAAAAAAAAATTTGAAAAAGGTGGAGAGGGAGAGAGATGGAAAAGAAATAAAAAAAAGATAAAAAAAATTTTTTTGATTTTTTTTATAGAATCAGGGAACCAAATCACAAAACAGGAGTAAAATTGCGTTCAAAATCACCTTTACCTCCTGCTAATTGGCGGTTTTGGCCGCCAAATAGCGGCTAAATCAGAGAGTTTGACTCTCTGATTTTTGTTGCTTAGTCAAAAGGCTGTTTATAACCCTTTTTATCTTCCTGTATCTGCAATTACTGTTCCCTGCACACTTAACACACACTGTTAAAACATTAGAAAAAACAAGAAAACACCGTCGATCCCCGTCAACGGCGCCAAAAACTTGATGTGATATTTACTGCAAGCGCACAGTGTCGGTGTAGCATTGTACATGTCGTCCCACAAGGATCTAAAGTGTTTTTGTGTTCCTTACTCTTTCCTTAGTCTAACGGACTAATAAAAAATTCTAGTTTGAAGTTGAGTTAATTTAAATAGCCTAGGATATAGAATCCACTAATTTCCAACCATGTTCTTACTTCTGTTATCTTCTTCTATCATAAAAATTAATCTTTTTAGTTTAATATTTATTTAAAGTGCTCTAAGTATGAGCTATCAAGTGGTGTGCAAGTATAACTCATCAAAAATACTACTTTTCATAAAAATAAATTAAATCTTTAGATAATTCAATAAAAAAGATAAAATCAACAACCCCAAATCCTAGCTAAGCATAGGCTATCAAGAAACCTAATTCAAGTATAACCTATCAAAGTTTTAATCTTCGAGTTCTTGTATTTTAATCTTTTATAGAAAAATCATGTCTTTATTAATTTTATTTTAGAAGAAAAATATTAGAAAGCAATTATATGGTGGATCCTAAGTTCATCTACATTCTAGAGGTAAACTAAATGGCTACTCATGATTTTAGAAAGCAATTAAATCTAATCTAGAAAACAAATAAATCTTTACTATAAAGCAATTAACTCTATCTAAAAAGCGAATAAAGAATTAAAAGCAATGGCTTACCTCTGGAGCACGGTATTGTAGCCACCATCCCTTCAGCAAAACCTTAATTTTATTAATGAAAGACCAGTACAAACTAAATCCTAATATACATTAACTACTGCATAAAATCCTAGAATACAAGAATACGGCCAATATATAAGATTCGGAAATCCAAACCCAATTATAATACAATTGTGAAACTACAAGATTATAACGAAGCTGTGGGAGAAAACTACACGTGTCAGTCCACTATTGGACTGTTAATTATCGTTAACTACTGCTAATTAGCGGTAAAAATATTTTATAAATTCGTGAAATTTTGTCCACGTGCAACTCTTGTCTTGTGCATTTAATTGTCCTGACTGTATTCGATTTTGAGTCTCTGCAGCATTGTAGTCTCGTAATCTTGCACACTTTAGAAACTTTTCGGACTTTAATTTCCTATTCCAACTCTGATTTTATACCATCTCCTTATACGAATAAAATTCCTGAAAAACACACTAATAATACCCGAGTAGCATTATTTATATAAAAAAATAGATAATATGAAGGCTATAAATATGCAATATATAGCACTCATCACCTATGTTTAGGTGGAAGACCATATGACTACTGCCACATATGAACATGTCTGTGACTCATTATTTATAATTGTTCCTTATTTTTTGATTTCTATATGCTCTAGTATCGTGCCTATCCTACCATATCAAATTTATTTGAAATGTCTATCTTTGGAATTCCATTATTGATTTCTATCTTGTTCATTATGGAATAATATCAATCTGATTTCAACCCATATGTCCCTTAGTGACTAATGATAGAGAATTTTACGCCAACTTGCTAAGTATAAATGGATAGGGATATGATGTATTGACATAAAATGGAAGGATGATTGAATTTGGAACTTGCCCTTAGGCTTTCCAAAAAAAATAATATTATAATTGTATTTTTTTCTTGAAAATTGAGGAGATATAAATGTTGATGAATTACAATAATCAATATTTATAGACTTCGCTGAGTAATTATAGTTGGCGAGATTAACAAGTTAAATGAAAAAAAAAACAACCCATGGAAGAATAAGTGTAAAAATATAAAAAGATTTTAGAAGGTTGAGAATTTTATAGAATTAGTTAACTAGAAGGTAGATGACAAGAAATTGATAATGAACTATAAAAAAAAAGATATTTTATCAAATCAGAATATAGCATTGTATCTTGTTACTCAAGTTAAATTTATCTTTCCAAATGATCGTCCTATTCCATTACTTTTTGTTGATCATTCTCATTTGATATTTTTTATCTTCTATTTGAATATTATCATGATACGATTCATATCCCGAGCCTTTATACATCACAAGTCTTATTGAGTCGGCGAGACAATTGTAGAGATATATTCTCTGGCGTCAACAATTGCAGTCGCTTGATAAGATCATCGTGTGTGATTGAATTCTGTAGTCATGAATTCACTTTTATCTTATATCCATACCATTTATAATCTTGTTATTTCGGTATTGTAATAGTTCTGATTTATTTTCTCTTATAAAATCCATTACAATATGTAATAGGACCCTACGAATGGACTCTATAAAAATATTTGTCACTTGTATCTTTTCCATTACTTAATCAGGATGGCATGACACTCAAAATTAGTAGCAGCTATTCCAGATTAAATTTTATCTTGTTTTTGTATTTTTTTTCACCCAAATAAAACTTCAAGAATAAATTGGGAATCCTGACTATCCATTATCATTCCTATCAAAAATGAAAGTCGTTCATGAAATATTTTATATATCATAATTGAGAAAGCGCTTAGTTGGAAGTACAAAATAGTGAATTTATCAAAAGTAGACTTGAGATCAGGCTTAAAATATGAGAAGCGATATGTAAGGATCATTAACCGATGGAAGAAATCTTGAAGGATAAAGTAACATTATTAATTCTTATTTTATGGGATATACAATCATCAAGAGATTTAGCTTGGGAGCTTGAGAAGGACATCAGAATAAAATACTTATATATTTTCTCATGATCAAATATACTAATTAAATTTCGAGGACGAATTTTTTTTTTTTATTAGGTGGGTAGGATGTAATACCCCAAAATTTGAGCTACATGTATTACTCTCTTGAGACCAGTAGTACCGAATAAGTCCACCGAACTCAATTTTAGATACCGAAATAACTTTCGGTTAACATAATTTTAAATCCACAAACCCAAATGATATTCGGTCTTCTCGATTATTAGTTTTGTAAAATTTAGGATTTTTAGAGATTTTTCTTACGAGGCCGAAAAATACTCCCAAAATTATCAATTTAATATTATTAAAATTATTCTTCAAATTATTTCAAAATTTCGGTTCATTTATTCCAGACATCGAAACAACAAACAGATAATTTTGTAGTGTTTCCCTCGTCGAGCACTACGTCCTACAAAAATTTGATAGTATTTGGAGAATGTTATACGAAATCAAAATTATTAAATTATTAAATAAATTAATTAATTAATTAAAATCAATGAGCGGTCGTGATTATGAAGAGGGTGGCAGACCATTTGGTTGTGCTGTCGAGTAGAAAATTACTATGGCGGGTTAGGAGGCTACGTGGGTGAACAAATTATTATTAAGTTATTAAAATTACAAATTTACTCTCAAATTATTTTCTTCATGAAACCCTCCACTCCTTTTCTCACCCTCACCACTTCTCCTTTCTTCCCCTCTCGGCCAAACCAGCAACAGAGGAAAAGAAAAGAGAGAGGAGAAAAATAAAAAAACAAAAAAAAGAAAAAGAAAAGGAAAAAAAAAATCAAATCGAACCGAGGATTTGAACCGAATATTCGAGATCAAGCCGAGGCAAATAATACTGCTATTTTCGTTCATTTCGTTATTTTATTTATTTTAATTATTTTCGCTCGTTTGATTATTTAATTTACATTTGTATACGTAACTTATTTTTTTAAAAAAAAATGCTCGGTTCATATTTTAGATTATTGATTGACATTGATAACTAAGCCAGATTCGCGGATCAATTTTGATATATATAAATATTATTACGTTTGCTTATTTTTAGTTTTAAAAAAAAAGAAAAAAATTACATACGTTAAAATTAAATTCATATTCATGCATGCAAAAATAATTTTGCATGGAAACTAATGGGCCTTAGGTGATTTCGTTGGATGAAGAGAGAAAAATTGAATGAAGACAAAATGGTCTAGAAGAGTAATAGTGGGCTGGGCCAAGAGAAGAAAAAGAAAAAGAAAAAAAGAGAAATGGAAAACTGGACCAGGCTCAACCCAGTAAAAATAAAAGAAAAAATAAATAAAAGAAGTGGGCTGGATTTAACTTGGGCCAGAAAAAAAATATATAAAAATAATAATAACAGACTGGGCCGGCCAGCCTGACCTAGTAAAAGAAAAAGAAAAAGAAAATGTAAAATGAAATGACAGTGGGTTTGGGCTTAGTTTGAATTTAATTGGAAATAATTGATGGATTGGAAATAAAATAAAAATAATAACAATAATAGTAATAAAATAAATAAATAATTGATGGATTAGATTTGGATTTTAAATTGAAATTAATCAAAGAAAAATATATAAAAATATATGATTTGAGCCTAGAAAGGAATAAGTCCATAAGTTTGAATTTATAAATAATACAATATTATTACATGATGTACTTGGTTCCCAAATTGGGTCATTGATTGACATTGAGAATGAAACCAGATTATTAAAATAAGTTTGATGATATGCATTGTGGTACAATTGTGCACTAATATCTATCATGCTAGATGTCATGTGTTTTGATATTACAAGTTATGTGTTTTACATGTTATGTGCTTTGATATTACAAGTCATGTATTTTAATATTACAGATCATGTGTTATGATACTACATGTCATGTACAGTCATGGAAATGTAAGCATATTATTATGAATTGAAAAATAATTAAAGAATGGTTATAAAATTTTCATGTGCATAATTCATTATGAACATGAGGATGGGAGAAACTACATGATGGATAAGAACTGTATTGTACAAGGATCTTGTTAGCCAACTTCTTGATTGACGTACTGAGAACTTTTACTGCAGCAGCACTGGGTGGTACTGGGCCACCATCTGATACATGAGTTACTATAAGAGTGATGTCCGTACTGTTTCACAGTACGGGATTGACTTGAACACCTAACGGTGTGTCATGGTTCAGCGTCATGGGTTTGAGG
Organism: Dracaena cambodiana; assembly: GCA_036321105.1. Classification (NCBI taxonomy): domain Eukaryota; kingdom Viridiplantae; phylum Streptophyta; class Magnoliopsida; order Asparagales; family Asparagaceae; genus Dracaena; species Dracaena cambodiana. The sequence goes on along the minus strand of JAYEPQ010000002.1, from coordinate 5,051,227 downwards.
CCAAGTCCCGGGTATACACGGGCACTTGTACAATACGGAAACTGCGCACTATCTTATCCATTATTTAGTTTCAAATGCTAACAAAGATTTGACTTAGACTTGACATCTTTACAAGATATGATCTTTACATGATATTTACATATTATTTGCAAATGACATATATAATCTTGCTGTTATATTTTTCATTATTCACGTGACTGTTCAACATTATAACAATTTAATTGCATTTTTTCTGTTTATTAATAGATATTCCCAATGAAAGCATTTTATTCATTTGCATACTTTTATCTTTAGTACTGTAACAGTACACATATGTTTTCCTTGTGTTACTTGCTGGGTTTAATCCCCTAAGTTTCGAATCTAGGTTTAGAGGACCAAGAAGGAGAACCAGCCTCGACTAAGGATCCGTACTTCATCGATCAGACCGAGCAATATTAAGTAGTGAAGTACGTTTCAAAGAATTTTGTTTATTTTTGTCTAGACACTGGTTTTCTCATTTGCTTTTTTTGTGTTCATGTTTAGAGCAGCGTGCCATTTTATGTAATAAACTTTTTGTATAAATAAAATCTTTTCAGTTTCAGATATGTTATTTACTTATATGATTATGGCAGTAGTTACGGTTATTCCAAAATCCTGTGACTGTTGGGCTGTCTAGTGCAAGTAATAAGTAACTTCCTCCGTTTTGGGATGCAGCTGAAAAACGGGAGCGTTACATTACGTATTCCTATTAATTCATATACATCGTGTATTATTGACATGGGGATTGAGAAAACTACATGATGAATAAGAATTGTATTAGTACAAGGATTTTGTTGGCCAACTTTTTGATTGAGGTGCTGATGAATTTTACTACAGCAGTACTGGGTCACCATCTGATACATGAATCACCATAAGGGTAATGCCCATTACTATTTCACAGTACAAGGTTTAACCTGAACACCTAGCGGTGTGTTATGATTCAGCGCCATGGGTTTGAGACCGGGTCCCGAGATGCATGGGCACTTGTACAGAACGGAAAATTGCGTTCTATCTTATCTATCATTTGGTTTCAAATGCTAACAAGAATATGACCTAGACTTGACATCTTTACAAGATATTTATATGCTATTGCAAATGACATACACAGTTTTGCTTATTCTATTTTTTATTATTCACGTGACATATTTAACACTATCATAATTTAATTGCATACTTTTTTTCCAGTACTGTGATAGTATATATGTCCTTTCTTGTGTTATTTGCTGTATTTAATCCTCTGAGTTTTGAACCTAAGTTTAGAAAGCGAAGAAGGAGAGCCAGTTCCAACTAAAAATCCGCATTTCATAGACCAGACTAAGCGACAGTAGGCAAGTGAAATACCTTTTAAAAACCCTTTGTATATATGTGTTTATATTTATTTTTGCAACGGACACTGCCTCTCTATTTTGTGTTCATATTTAGAGCAATGTGCTATCTTATGTGCCTAACTTTTGGTATAAATGAAATCTTTTCAGTTTCAGATGTGTTATTTATTCATCTGATTGTGTCAGTAGTTACAGTTATTTCAAGATCATGTGACTGTTGGATTATATAGTATAATTTTAAGTAGTGTCCTCTATTTTAATAAGTAGCTGAAAAACGGGAGCGTTATATTTAATAGTATGAAAAGCAGCTAAAAAATAAAGACATTACATTTAATGGTATGATGGACAATAGTACAATATTTATGAAACAATAAAATGTTGTGAGAAGAAGAATATAAATTTCTATGACTATTCAATTGTGACATCCGTCCTTATAAGAAGTGCTTTGTTAGGTATACATGTAGGTGACATGTCCGTAGGGATAATAGACTAGTTTAAAAACCAGTTCTTAGTTTGTTATATTTAAAATTTAAATTAAAAATAAAAAATTTATATATTAATTTAAAATTTGGAATATAACGATTTAAATACTGGCTATTGGATCCGCCTATTCGAATTTTTATATTCCAAAATGTAGCTTATCGATGGTGATGGGAAATAAATAAAACTTAAGGGCCAATGAGAAAAATAATGGTCCTTACACTAAGGGGAGTTCTAAAGGAGCACAACACTTTTTTCAGGAGCCCACCTTTTTTAGTGAGCATATTCTCTTTTTTTTTAAAAAAAAAAAGAGTTTCCTAGTGAACATACTACAATTTCTCTTACTATTCTTTCTTCTTTTTTCTTTCAATGAGCACACCACATTTCCTTCTATGCCCTAGCCCAGTGCCCTAGCCCCGTCGCCCCATGCACAATGCCACTGCACTCCCCTCGCCCTATAACACTTCCCTCTCCAGTGAGATTTTTAATATATTATTCTCTTTAAAGTTTCTCTATGCAGACTGCTAGTCCAAATAGTTGTTATTTTATCCGGAATGTAAGTTCAGACATAATATTTTTAGAAAATTTTATTCTCCTAAAAATTAACTATTCAAATTTACAATCCAGATATGATAGAATTTTTCAGATTTTAAATCCAAGACAGTCATTAGTCCTTCCGAACATAGAAATCGGATACTATTATTAACCTCAAACACTCCAAAATCCACTTTTTCTTCCTTCTTCAACCATATTGTATGCTTGTAAACCCTAACTTTAAAAACTTAAAATTTGAATGAGAAATATGAATAATAAAAACTCACCGAGGAAGAGAGATGTGATTGTGAGTTTAAATATTCAAAAATTTTCTTTTTTTTTTGGGAAATTAAGTGTTCTTCACTGGATGAGAGAGAAAGAGAGAGGGGAGAGAAGAAAGGTTGAAAATAAGAGCATCAATATAAAAAAAAAAATAGTTACAAACTTGTTAAATTAATTAACTAAGTTCTTAAGCGAGCCACTAGGAAAATTTGTGTGCTCCTATAGAATTTTCCAAGAGCCAAGAACTTGGATTTAGCTCCACATGTCATCACCTAGATCCTCCCAAAAACAGCCCACACACTCCCCATCATTTTCTCTAGATCTCTCTCTCTCCCCCCTCTCCGAAGACAAATCCTATGCTTTGCCATTTCTGTTGTCATATTAGATTACACATACCTTGACCCTCTCACTACACTTTCTAGATCTCTCTTCTTGCTCTCCTTCTCCTCAATTCTAGGAATCCAACATATTTGTAAATATTCTCCCATTCTTCTAGATCTCTCTCTCTCTCTCTCTCTCTCTCTCTCTCTAACTTTAAAACTCTTCACAAGGAATTCCTACAATTTCTATTTCCAACATGATTTGTGTCACAAGACCCGTCCCAAAATTCCCCAACCCTTTGTCTCTCCGCCTCCAACAATCCCACAACACCTCAAACCCCAAGAGACAGAGGGCTGGGCTTCCCCTCCCCGACAATACCCACTTCCTAAAACCCTTCCTAAACCCCATCAAAAGGCCCAGCCCAACACCCAGCACCAGCAGCAGCAGCACAGGGTGGAGGAAGACCAAGACCAAGGCCAAGAGCACCGGCAGCGCCCATGTGGTGGAGGGGCATTCCGAGGGCCGAATGTGGGCTCTTTGTGGGCTTGGCTACTGGGTCCAGGGCTTCAGGTGCTTCCCGTGGCTGGCCCTCAACTTCCACATGGCCCACGGGCTCGGCCTCAGCCCGGCCACCCTGCAGCTGGTGCAGCACGCCGGGAACCTCCCCCTGGTGGCCAAGCCTCTCTTCGGCCTGCTGTCCGACGCCGTCTACATCGGCGGGGCCCACCGGGTGCCTTACATCTCCATTGGAGGTTGGTTGGTTGTCTGTTTTTGGTCCATCTATACAAAATTTAATTTTTTTAATTTAAAATTTTGTATAGTAAGGACTAAAATTTGATCCGTAAATTACAAAGTGCAAAGTGCGATCCTTTCTGTTTAAAATTTTAAATTAAAAAAATAAAATAATTATTTTTAATTTAAAATTTTGAATTTGATGGGCAAAGAATTGGAATTTAGACCTGCCATTCTCAAGTAGGCTCTCCTTGTTGAATCTTTGTTAGTAATATTTATTGCTTAGCATTGTGTTGTTGATTGAAATGTTCAATGAATTTTTTTAGGTTTTGAGATTAGTAATGCATAATACTATTTAATTAGGATTTAAATTGTTTGCTTAGGTTATTTTTTTTATTTAAATTGCTTGCATTTCTTGATTGCATGTTTATATTCAAATATTACTGATCTAATATGCCCTTTTGGTACATTCACAAGAAGAACCATGCTTTTTTTTATTTGGATAGGAAGAAGTGACATGCTTTAACTTGACCCCCCAAAAAAGGGGAAAAAAAAAATACTTGGCCTTTGTTGGAGTTTCTTTGTTCTTGCTTTGAGTTGAAATTTTGTGGGCTTGGTTTCAAATTTCACCTGGATTTGATGAAAATTGTAGCAAATGTGATAATAGAACAGTTGATGGTATTGGTGATTCTAATCAAGAAACGTTTTGTTTTGGTGCACGAGAGAATGCTTGTGTTGGTCGTTAGAAGTTTGAATGGTGATCACCATGAACTGCTCAAGACTTTGTATAAGCGATGTCAAGGACTTCTAAGAGATAAAAGCCTGAAAAGATTTGAAATTTGTTTGAAAAAAACAAATCGGATGGTGGTAACTGGGATGTGTTGTTCTTGAAAACAAAGGCATGGAAGGGCATCGAGCTTGAGCTTAAGAGGGGGTTTATACGATATGTGGTAGATAATGATGAGGCTTAGAAAAACCTTTGGGATGAAACAATTGGTTGGCATGAGGGCTCTCTTCAATTTTGTTTTTATTAAATTCTAAAACGCCGAGGAATTTTGTACCTAGTGCATAATTCTTTGAGAGATGTTGTAGAATTTTAATGGATAACATGGATCCATTTTGTAGATTAGTTGCAGCTTGCAGGAGTGGTACATACATATTCTACGAGCTTACACAACTATTTGATTCTTGTATCCAGTTTGCATTATAAAGAAACTGTATGATAGGTCATTTTGTTGATATTAGACTCTAGAACTAATCATGATGTAAATAAGAAAATAGACTAAAACTATGGAAAATAGGAATAAAATTATTGCAGATATTTAGAAAGCAAATAGCAATGGTAAATGGGTTTGTGTTGTTTATTTTTGATATTATACTTATTATTCAGAGTGATCAACTTCAATGACGGATACATAGGCATAGTCATTTTAGTTTGTTTCAACCTACTATGGACGTTTTCATGAAGAAAAATAGTAGAATTAAAGGCGAGTTAACGAATCTAGTTTGCAGTATTAACTACCCGCCACAAGGAGAGAATTTGAGGAAAGAAGCTATAACTGATTGGAGAATTACAAAGAGAAGGTGCAAAATAACTATGGAAGAAAATTTGGAGCTTGACATATAGGAAATAGCGTTTTGAAAGCCAACGGAGGTAGTACAAATTTTGGAGATCTTTGGATGCTCCACTATTAGAAGGTTCAAATTTGTTTTACAAGATCAGAAAGCAATACAAAAAACATAATATTTGCAGATAGAATCTGGATGAGCTCTTGGTGATAACCAAACAGCCATCAATACAAACGTTTAATCCGGTTCACAATATGATCGTGATAACGGATATGGGTAAACTGACTTGTATGCTCGATTGTGAAGCCTCCAGAGAAAGTATTACATCAGTCTTTCGGATGTTTAGATTTCACCCGCTAAAAACACATCTTCATGAAAGCTGAACAAAGGGTCAATATGGATAGATTCACTTATGAAAAGACACCAACCTTAATGCTAACTGAACAGAGGGAAAACATGGATCTTTATTTTGATTTTAATTTGTAAAACTGTCTCCGTGGATTGATGTCAACACACGCCCCCCTCCTTGATTCCTCTTTTCTCTTCAGCAATTTATGTCTATACTATATGGGTGCCTGACAGTAATGTTTCGTTAATTTCTGATTAGTAGAATGTAGGGGGCATATGCCCATTGCTTATGTTCTATATATATGTGCGTGCGTGTACACGTGCATGTTTGTGCAAGTGCGTGCACGCAGGCACTGTGTGCATGCGCGCACGCGCGCGTGTGTGCATGTGCATGTACATAAGATGTGCATGTGTACCTATGGTAACTCTATAGGAAGTTGCCTATACAAGCATCCCTAAATCTCAACATAAAGAGGCATATGTGGATGATCTGAACTATTAGCTATAATCTCCATGCTCTAATTAGGCGATATATAAAAAATTATATGATTTAGATACTTCTCCATCGTTGATCAAGAGGTCTCATTTGTTCTATTGTTGAATAATCATTCATTTTGTACCTATGCAATATACGATCAAGTCAAACTTGCATCATAACACATGTCTACAGATGCTAAATCTAAAGCGAACTATTCTTGTCTTGTGAATCTTTTCCTTTGTGTGTGGGAACTACTTGCACACAAGTGACACCATGGTAGGCATTATCACTATGGGTTCTTTCTGTTTTAGATGATTGTAAGAAAATTGAGTATTAACTAGCAAGGTTGAATAATTCAATATTATGACTATGGTTCCCCCAAGACCATGTACTAAATCTACGTAATTTTTCAGTATTCTTTCAGGCTTTATCTTGGGTAACACTCGCACTAGTCCCAACTACGGGAGCGACATTTCCCTCTCAGATGGCATGCATTTTACTCAGCAATCTTGGAGCGTCCATTACGGAGGTCGTAAGTGATGCCCTTGTTGCAGAGTTCAGCAAAAACCAAAGCGTTGGTGAGCTTCAGTCTTATGCTTTCATAGCACTAGCGGCCGGAGCTTTGTTAGGCAACCTTTCTGGTGGATTCTTCCTACTGAAGACCCAGGAGCCAAAGACCATGTTCCTGACCTTTGCGCTCCTACTCGCCATTCAACTAGCTCTCTCTTTAATCATAAAGGAGACTTTGCTTCCCTCTCCAAATCTTGTCCGGAGCTCAATATCGGAAAATCTCAGGAAACAGTTATCTGAACTGGTTACGGCCATCAATGAGGAGAGGATCTCTTCACCTCTTCTATGGATTGTAGCCTCTACTGCTCTAGTTCCGCTTCTCTCAGGATCTTTGTTTTGTTTCCAGACCCAATGTCTAAATCTTGATCCTTTCATCATTGGCCTTTCTAAAGTGATGGGTCAGCTCATGATTCTCTCGACTACTATAATCTATAACCAGTTCTTGAAGAGAATACCAATGCGTAGGCTTATATTTGGAGTTCAGACAATCTCCGCCCTCTCTTTTTTACTGGACTTGGTCTTAGTGAAGCAAGTTAACCTCATGTTGGGGATTCCGAATGAAGTCTTTGTGTTGTGCTTCTCATCTTTGGCCGAAGCTGTGGCTCAGTTCAAAATTCTACCGTTCTCTGTGCTGTTCTCAAGATTATGTCCGGCGGGATTTGAGGGATCTTTGTTTGCATTCTTTGCTTCGGCTTTGTGCTTGTCATCGATATTCAGTGGTATTCTGGGTGTGGGTTTGGCTTCAGTCATCGGTGTGACATCAGGGGATTACTCAACGTTGCCTTTAGGCATTTTCGTGCAGATTGTAGCTGCCTTGGTTCCGCTAGGATGGATTGGCTGCGTACCAAATGTGAGATTTTCTTGCTAGGATGGATTGGCTGCGTACCAAATATGTGAGATTTTCTTGCTAGGATGGATTGGCTGCGTACCAAATGTGAGATTTTCAGATTTTCTTTCAAGTGATCGACTATAGCTTGGGTAACATATGAAAAGACATGAGAAGCTGACAGTACAAGTTGTAGTTTGGTTGTAGTGAGAGTAAATTCTTTGACTATGCAAAGGGAAGGAGGCCAAATCTATTGAAATTTTGCAATACGGAAGGTCTCTATTGTGTAATCCAATTGAAGTTAGCCAATATGTCTACTCTTGGTTTTAGCCATCAACAAATCTAAAGCCAATACAAAGACGTAACATAGTAGTTCTACTCAAAATCTTGTTGGATTACTTCTTCTTGTACCTCCAACACCTCTTCAACTTCTACTTCTTTAGCTTCGTACTCTTCTTCTGCATCACTGGCCTCTCCATCTCTAAGCTGTATCCGCAATTCTCTCTCTTCCTCGTGCAGCTTCTTCCACTTGGCTACCCACTCGTCCCACTCCTCCAGCAGCATCTTCCTCTTCTTCCTGTCTTGTTCGCTCAGCTGCAGCGACACATCTTGGTCTTCTGCTTCGTATTTCTTGCTGTATTTTTTCAAGTTCTTTGCAATCTCTTCCTCCTTCTCGGCAGTCAAGAATGAAGGCGGCCTTGGGCGCCACAGGAACTGTTTTTATTGCAGATAGTAGAATATAAGGAACTCTCAAATATGAATTTCGACAAAATTAGTCTCACGTCGAGGATGGAGTCTTTCACCTGATAGAAGTGATCCTTTGGGACGCTGTATAGTAGCTTTCCGTTGAAGGACCATATATGGAATCCATTTTCCATCTCATGGACTGAAGTAACAGAGGTCGCAACGTACCTACAAATGCACGGGAGTTGGTAACACAACAGTCAGCACACAAAGAAGCGCATTGCGGATCAAACAAGTTACAAATAGAGAAAGGGGCTATTGCAAGCTAGCAGCACAAAGCTTAAATCGCTGAGTGGCTTGATATTCTGACTTGGAGATGTATGTGTACCCCCCCTTCACAAGGCAGATTTCCTATGGCTATGCTTGGGAGATTAGTTTTGAAATATTTTGGGGTGTTTTGGGAGAGATTAGTTTTGAAATATTTTGAGGTGTTTTGAAGTGATGTGCTGTGAAGTACTCATAAAAAATACTTACCTGTGAGTTTTTTGACGAAGTGTTTAGAGGTGTTCTTAGAACACTCCAGGACACCTGGACAAGTGTTTCGGAGTATTTTGGTGAATATCCCAAATCGAAGTGTTTTGAAGAGTTCTAAAATTTTTATCTAAAAATACCCCTTTATTTTCCTCATTCCATCTCTCTCCTACGTTCTTTTCTTTCCCTAAACTAGGATGTGTTTTGTCTCTTAAATATTCATGAAATCAAAGAGAACCCATAAGAAACTGAACCCCAAGTACATAGTTAAACACTCCAAAATCTATGATCAGAATACTTCAAAATACATACCACCTAAATAATCCAAAACACACTTTAAAAGCACTCCAAAACACTTTGCTTTTGACGTCCAAGCACAGCCTAAATGAAGGTAGGTTTATCCATCTCCCACTAGCCTTCTGCTTTCTAGGTTTTGTATCAATAGTTTTTCTGACAAGGCTTGCAACAATTCATAGGAAAGTGTGTCAGGGTATGGAGTCCTGGAAGTTTGATAAATCTTTTAGCAGAATGTTCACAGTCTAGAGTATGTTCCTATTATGAGATTTCATCTGTCCAAAACTATAAAGGCTATAGCAATGTTCAGAAGGACAAATAACCTTCATACCACCTCTCAAGTCTCAACTTCACTAGCATAGTAAGAAAAGAGGCAGTTCCAAGCCAATTTCACCTTATGTTTTATAACTTTTATTAAGAAAATAATAAACGCAAAAGAGGAAAATTTTAGATGTATTTACTATTCAGTAAGTATCTGAAAATTTTCAGCAATTACCTGCCAGTCGGGTCCCAGTCAATGTCAGTGGCCATGAAATGTTCACCAGTAGCCATGGTCTCCAACTCATCAACATTGTAGAACTCCAACTGGCCATTGAAACCCTTCAGTCCAGCAAGTACAATAAAGCGGCCAGCAGGAGACCAATAGAGAGCATTAGCCTGCTTTGATTTGATAGTTGTGAGCTTCTGGACACGGCCGACATTCTGGGCAGTCCTCATTGTGTAAAAGCTTATGTCAGGACGTGGGTTATCCCCATGGATGACAGCAAACCTGTGGCCTTTGGGTTCCCAAGCGAATGCAATAATCTTATCATTCTTATTGTCGAGTTCTAGAACCTCAATCGGAATGTCCCTTTCCTTGATGCGGAAAAGCTCAAAGCCAGTGTAAGTACTCTTCTTCGTTTTGGTGTACCTGTCAACCTTGACAGCAAGATATTCTCCGTTGCTTTGCCAATACATCTTGCAGTCACTGACGCTGAACAAATTCTTCTGCCTTAATTCCTCCTTTCCAGGAATTTGCACAAGACTTACCTGTTGAAGGAAGGATATTATGATGATTTGAATACACACAGGAGGTAACCATAAGAAAAGAAACTTCCTCCTTACCCTTGCAGGCTGGTTTCCGCCACCTAGCTCAGGAACAAACAAAGCGAGTATAGGGTCAGCAGGAGACCAAGTGAAGTCCATTACATTCTCAACCTTCAGAGACTTCTTATCAATAAGAGTGAAAGTCTCGGTTTCATAGACAGAAATGACATTCTTCCCGATTCTAGCAAAATATTTGTCTTCTTTACCGCCACCCCACCTGGTGTACATATGAATAGATCCATAAGGGACTCCAGAGCCTATATAAGGGATAATACATCTGAAAAGGAGTAGCAGCATTATAAGTTAAATCTCACCTGAACACAGGCCACGAAACTCCTGAAACAGCTCCACTTCCACTGGTAGTAAATTCGTCTGCATTTCCTTTAAAATCTCTCATCATTTTGCCAGTTCGAACATCGAAAATATTCAGAACCACCCTCTGGAACGGAAACATCAGGATATGAAAAGGAGCAAGCAGAAAGAGGGATCACAAGAAAGAACTAATACAGCTAAGCTACTTACATGAGTGTCACGAGGGTTACTTGGCTCGTGGCTACTGTATGTAACCAGATATTTCTCTCCAGGTGAAAAATCTATCAGTTTCACCTGTTTTAAAAAAAGAAGACAAAATGTGGCATAAGTATGCATGAGCATGAAAAAAGTGGAGAAGGGAAACTCTCACAAGTAGCTGACCTGCGGATGGGCATATCGCATCAAGCGATTAAAAGTAGTTGCACCTCCCCACACAGCAGCACCCTGCCTGTGAACTGTAGCCAAGTACGTTCCAAGAGGAGACCACTGGACAAAACTCTCAGTCCAGTACTGCAAAATAGTAGGGATGATGTTCATCAATGTACACCATATAGAAGCAGCCAAGGAAAACAACAAAATAATTGAAATTTTTCAATATGAGCAGTAGGCAAATATATAACACAGCTGATCCATCTGTATGAAAATTTTCAAAATGAGCAGCAGGCAAATATATAACACAGCTGATCGATCAGACTCACAGGAGATTAGCAGGAAATTGGAGAAAAAGATAGTTTATTGTCTAGACTGAAATAACTCCAATCCGGGGTTAGCAGGATCAGAACGTAACATAAAGCATAAAAAGAATATTTAGTTATGGAGCTACGACGTTCTAATATGTCAGATGCTCATGTAGACTACACATTATGAAAGCTACTTCCCCGCAAACAGCGACTATTACTATATACATACTAAGTGATACTATATAGTAATAGACATCTTCAACACTTGGAAAGGAAAGAAGAAGGGTAAAAATGCTAAAATCCCATGATTGAATACAACAGAACTCAGAAACAATTTACAATGTGGCCAGTCAACCATAACCAGATCATGCAGATTGGTAACTAATTATAGCACCGACGTCCCAGACTCACAACTCACAAGAACTTCTCATATGTAAGAACTGAAAATGAAACAACTTAAAAGAATAGCATTGACATGAAAATCCCCAACAGAAAAGACACCATTAAGAATATTTAGTAGAACACCCTGATCTTGAGCTAAGAATCCTGGTCCTCCAACAACAACAATAGCCTCTGATTTCCAATGGTAAAGTTCTAAATGGATCAACCAATATATATCATATTAAATCCTGATGGACCACAAAACACAGTAGACGATGCCATGTTCTTCAGTAGACACCACAACCACAACCCAAAAGAAAACAAAAAAATAAAAGAAAACAAAAAAATAATCTTACCTGGAGTTTTGGAATTTTTTTTAATGCTACAGAAGCTTGCGAGTAATCATTTTTCAGATCTTCCAATGAATGATCTAGTGCAGAAAGAGGAATTTAAAGAAGCATTTTTCGAGAGAATCAACAATACAAAGGAACCTACTAGTCTATGTGTGTGTTTGAGGATGGTGAGAGCCGGTGAGCCTATGTTTGTGCGCGCATTTTTTTTTTCCTCCGTCATTTTTACGGGGAGTGGGGATGAGGCATTTAAATGGAGCATCTAATCCATGTGGCAAAATAGTGAAGCCAGCAATATGAAAGAGGGAAATTAACATTAGGCTAAAGAGAACAACAGATAAAAAATAAAAAAGAAGACTGGGCAAAACGTCTAAATCTCAAAGTACCAACTCAGCACTAACAAGTTGGAGACTCAATTAGAAAGCATATAAATTTGCACACATAGGGCAGGAACTGAAAACAGCTATGAAATATTTTACTTCAAGTGTTTCTTATGGAAGGTCCAAATTCACTGGTTACCACTAGAGTTGACTATTGTTAGCATAATGTGCGAAACTGCCAAGGACATACAGGAGAATATATAATGATTAAGCTCGTCAATGGAAGTTTGGAAATGTGGAGGTTATATTATGTATTTCCTCAGAGCAATGGAACAAACAACTGGCTGTTGTAGCTCTTAAAAGTCAAACTACACTTCCAACCCATATTCTCTCTCTATGATGCCTAAACAAGTCTATTGCTGAGTTCTCACAGCAAAACAAGGAGGTCATCAGATGTCTTCATTGCCAACAATTTTACTTCTCCTTTTCTTTTCACACAAGGGAGAAGGGTGGCTATACCTGATGCTAGCCATAAGAGCAAGTACTATCCATATAACCTCTTCATCATTTCCCCTATAGAAATTCCCTAATGCATAATATCCACCATCATACACATAGCCATCACGCTACGGTCTTATTTTGAGAAAGTTTTTTTCTTTTTGCTCTTTCTTTGGTTTGGGGGTGAAGCAGTTACTAAATTGATGCCAATATCATTCTCGTCATGACTAAAAGATTTTATTAGATTTTTATTGTTAGGCATTTAGATTTGGATTTATGTTAGAGTTTTACTCTTCTTTTTATTGTTAGGATTTTCTATAAATATGCTTTGTATGTCGAATTTGAGAAATTAATAAGAAAAATTGTTCTTACGTGAGATTCGCGTGATCCAAAATCTTTTTTTCTGGATTCGTTGAGAATGAGTGTGGATTCAACTTGGTGCCAAGACCCGAACCCCTTGTTCTTCCCAAATTTTCTATAAAACTCTAAGTTCCAAATCTCTAACTCTAATTTAGCTTATGTACTGCGTAAACTACTAACCGATAATATCCCCATTTCTAGAACAAGCTGTTTTCATGTTTATTTCCATTTAATTAATTCAACAATATACGACGTGAATAACTAACTGGATGAGCTAGGATAACCGGCAAAATAGGATATTCTGTTAAAAAAATTAAAAAACCCTGCAAAATAGAAAGCACACAATTGATCAAAGAACACGCTAGGAAGTGAGAAAGGACAATGAATGAAATCCTGCCCCATAGACACATAAACATCACAAAGAGCAACGTGAGCCACCACGACCAGAATCATGATGTATTGAATTATAAAATTAAACTAAATATAAAGTTTAAATGTTTAATTAATATTAATAACTGCATTTTACTTCAGCAGCAGATCTATGGTAGTAAAAGCATTGTGTAACTAACAATCCATGTTTACAATAAAGGGCTACATACAGTGGCATGAAACTCGCACACATAGATGTTGCACAAAATTAGCAGAACACTCTAAAAGGATACGCTAGTAAAATCATCAACTATAGATCCTGGTAAGTTTGTCCCATGAGGTGTTATATAGAGAAAAAGACATTATATAATTAAATATCCAGTAATCTAAATAGATTAAAAAAAGAGACAAGTTTTCAGTTTTTTTTCAACCAATAAACATATCCCACAGCTCAAATTGCTTACTTGCCGTCGATACACAAGTTCAGGCATCATCTGCCTGGGATCATTCCAGTAAACCTCAGTATGCGAGCCGGCCCGAATAACAAACTGATCCCTGGCCTTCTCATCAGTCAACCACTGTTGCAAATTCTCCTGCAACACCACACTCACACAACCAAGACCCATCAAATTCCATCAAGCAGCAAAAAACTCCAACCCAATAGAACACCAAAAATTTCAATTAAACTACTCACTCCGAGCGTGTAGGGCTTAATCTCAGCAGGTGTCCACTCATCTGGCACATTCATAAACTTATCGAAATCGTCAAACAAATTAACCGCAAATATATGCGACTTATCCAACTTATACCCATTGGTCTTCTCCCTCGCTACCTCCGCTTCCTGCAACAAGAGAACAAACAAAACAAGATCAAACACAAATCAGAAATCTCAAAACAACAACAACAAATTGCTACCAAATAACACAACATCATACCTGGGGAGTATTGTACTCGATGAAACAGTAACCTAGGGTTTTCTGGGTCTCGGGATTCACCGGCATCCAGAGCCCGCCCTCGGTTATAACCCCAAGCTGACTGTAAATCTTTCTAATAACGTTCTCGAGCTTCTCGAATTTCTCCGGGGGAACAACGGGGAGGTTATCGACAACAAGAATGTTCCTGAATCCGCCCTCGAATTCAAGCTGGTCCTCCTGATAAAGATCCTCGTCGTCATCACTGCAAATTTCAAATAAAAACGCAAATGAAATGTCGAAAGCTGACATTTTGCAACCTATGGCAGGCAAAAAGATCGAATCTTTACCTTTTGATTCCAAAATCTTCGCCAGGGGGGAGATTGATGGCGTCGAGATTGACCTCCGCGAGATCGATGCCCAGGCGCTGAGCTATTGCATCAATGTCTTGAATGGATACGACGTCTGCCATCGTTGCTGATGCAAGAGTTTACATGAAAGGTAACGAAAGTGGCGAAAACGAGATTAAAAACCCTACTTTTCTTATTTTTTATTTTTATTTTTTATTTTTTTTATGGATCGAGAGGGAGGAGGTTGAGAGAGCAGGCGGTGAAGAAATGAGAATAGCAAAAACCCTAGATGCTGTGTTTTGCTGGCGAGGGCGAACTTTTGTAGGTTTCATTTTGGAGAAGGGGGATTATAAACGCACACCCTAACATCTAAGGGCACACCCCACAGTTTTTAATTATAAATAACAATTTTCAGAATGCGCCGACTTTTTTTTTTTCCCCTCTTCCTAAGTATCTATTATTGAAAAGTTGGTTGTTGTTATAAGTTTGCTATTATGAATTTTGGGCTAAATTATTCTTATCTTGAGTTAGAAAGTAGTTTGGATATTAAGACCAGAATAAATCATAAAAATCATTCTGATATTAAGATTAAGAAGAATTATAAAACCGTTGGAATAATAAAACCTAAAAGAAGTGAGAGAGAGAGGAAGATTTTGGGAATGCAAAAGAGATGAGAGAGAAGAGAGAGAAAAAAGAATAAAGAGATATCTTGGGAGTATCCGGGATGTACTTAGGGAATTCTTTGTTTTTAAACTTTAAAGCGGATGTATTTAAAAAGTGTAGATACAACAACAACAACTAAGCTTTTTATCCCAAGTATTTGGGGTTGGCTACATGAACCAAAAAAAAAAGAATCACGCCGAATCGATCACATTGATATTCCTTCTCCATTCATTTCTATCAAGTAATACCTCCTTATTAAAACCTCTAGACTTCATATCTTTGCGTATCATCTCCATCCATATTTTTTCGGTCTTCCCTTCGTTCTTTTAACTTGTCATACATTGATAAACTTCCATTTTCGAACTAGTGCACTTGTAAACCTACGTTGCACATGACCAAACCATCGTAAGCTATTTTCTCGCATCTTCTCATCGATAGAAACTATACCTATTTTAGCACGAATATCTTCATTTCTCACTTTATCTCTCATAGTATTGCCGCACATCCAACGGAGCATGCGCATCTCTGCTACACTTATCTTCTGTGAATGACGTTTCTTTATAATCCAACATTCCGTGTCATATGATAAATATGGCCTAATAGCAGTCCTATAAAATTTTCCTTTCAATTTTAACGGAATGTTACGGTCGCATAAAACTCCTGTTGCTCTCTTCTATTTCAACCAGCTAGCTTGTATCCTATGGTTAACATCATTATCGATCTCTCCATCATTCTGAATAATAGAACCCAAATATCTAAACTGACTGCTCATTTGTATCTCTTGCCTATCCAGTTTTACAGTATTATAGTTTATAGTCCGTCGTTTACTAAATTTATACTCCATATACTATGTTTTAGACCTACTCAATTTAAAACCTCTAAATTCTAATATATGTCTCCATAACTCTAACTTGGCATTTACCTCTGCTCTTGTCTCATCAACTAATACAATATCATCAGCAAATAGCATACACTAATGTATCTCGTCCTGAATGATTTTAGTAAGCTAATCCATCACTATAAAAAATAAGAATGAGCTCAACACAAATCCTTGATGCAATCCAATTGTGACAGAAAAATCACTTGTTAAAATACTACATGTTCGGCCACTACTCCATCATACATATCCTTAATTATATCGATATACTTGATGGAAACTCTTTTCTTCATCAGTGTCCACTAAAGTATCTCTCGTGAAAGAGAGCCCGCATCTATAGCTTGGCTTCGAAGACAAGGATTATGTTAGTTGTCTCGATTTGTTAGAACATATGGCAAGAGAGAAACAATCGAACTTCAACAATACTGCACGCACGCTTCAGACATAAGTTAGCTATATTTATTTTGATGGCATCTCTTAGATAAGGTACCTTTCAGACGAAACTCTAGGAGTACACACAGGAAGCCTCCTAGGAACAGCAAGGGTCATTGTCAGCACAACAGATAGAGTCGGACAGAGACGATAGTGTGGAGATGTCATTTGGAAGAGACAAGCAGCAATAATGGCTCAGCCACATGGCTAAGGAAGGTGAAGCACTATTGACACCTAGTCTCACTTTTGGTGTATAGTGGACCCTCTATAATGGTCTATGTAAAACTTGAGTCAGTTTTTTCTATTAAACTTTCATTAATGGAACATGGAGATATAGCTCATGCTCATGCTCATGTTCAAAGATGAGCAATCTACAACGTAAACGTAACACTTTATAGCAGATCTATATCATGCTCATGTTCAAAGATGAGCAATCTACAACGTAACACTTTATAGCAGATCCAACCAAAATCTTGCGACTATTGAGATGAGACACACGTTGGGTCACTGATTCTTACTGTGATACAAACAATAGAATCAGAAGTCGTTTACTTGACCACAAGTCATTCAAAAATCCATACAAGCATTTCAAAGCTCCAACACGTAATGTGTACATAAATTACATGCCCATCGCTGGGATTTCAGTACAAAGACCAACTGAATGCTCCCTTCTCAATTTATCATGGCTATATTATGATCAGCTGTATGAATATCGATACGCAACAAAGGTTTATCCAGGAAACTGATTGTTTTCGTTCAAACTTTCCCAAATTAAAGACTCCGAGCAGCATACAGAACGACGAAGACGTGCTACTTCCATTCGGCGACAGCTCCAACCTGATAAATCACAAAGAATAAGGGAAAAATGTAAAAGTATGTCTACTACTCAATGGAACTGAACTGACATTCGTGCACCAAGAAAGAAGTACAAACTCAGGCAAGAAAGACTAGCTCGTTTGTACATTGTGTATCAGAAAGAGTTGTTGGAATTGCACTCAATTTTTCAACTATCTTATACTCCCTCAGGCAGTAATAAGAACATGATAATTAACTTGAAGACCAATTATTCATGAAATTGCTTATGAACTACTCGCGAACAAAGACATGAGAACCCCTAAAGTAAATATTGATACCTTTGCCCACATCCCAGGATTTGTTAACTATGTAAAGTAAATTGGTCATTTCTCTTCCTCGGAATCTGATTTTTCAAAAACAGGCTCCGGTTGAGTTGCAGCATACGCAGGCGCTATAAACTTTGGATCTTTAGCCGCTGCATCAGCGTACTTAAGAATTGCTTCTCTTGGGTCTTCTTCCATCCAAGTCTCTTTAATTAACCCCCCTTGCTGCAAAAGGTGTTATTAGGAGATAAATGTCAGAAAGTTGCTATAATTATAACAAATATCTCAAAGCTTTATGCTCAGGGACTGCTGTATACCTTGAGAAGATACTGAGTTAATAAACTTCCTTTGGTGGTACCGACTCTACCACCAAACCCTGGACCCGTGACTGGGAGTTCAGGCTTGTGAGACTTCATTGGATCCTTCAACGCCTTCTCTCGTTGACGCTTACGGCTTGGCTGGTCTCTGAATAATGGCAATGCATGTGGGTTGTGAATAACAGGCTCCACTTCAAAATCATCAACAGACTTCTTTCGTGGTGCTCGAGCGACACACACGAGTGCTCCTCTTTGACTGATAGATGGATCATAAAGTATGTGAGTCCCTCCTTCCTTCTTATCCCCCACTGTTGCAAAAACCTTCAGAAATAACAGGATTGTAACATCAAATTTAAAGAACAAAAAATGAATGAAATCCTCAATAAGAAACAAAAGCACATCCTAAAGGCAAATGCTTCTCTTTGGTGTAGCTAACAGAAGAAGCTTTAGGTTGCAAGAAAAACTATGAAATTGTTTACAAAGTTCATATGCATGACAAAGGCCATTTAAATTGGAAAAGGGTTCAATATTACCTGATTGATCTTTGGATGCCAAGCACAGCGAATTACACTCTGTGTTGGGGATATACCCACCCTTGATACCAGCTCAAGTTTCCTTCGGTGGAAGAAACAGATCAATCCCCCACTCGAGCCCTCTCTTTCAACCGAAGTTCCCGTGAAGATTAGCTGTTCATCAGGACTAAAGGTAGCATTTGTTTGAGCATAATGATTTGGTAGGTCTTCAAAGATTTTAAGAGGACCTTTCATTTGCCGCAAATCCCAGACCTAGAAATGCATTGTTTATGGTCTATCCTTTAATTACAAATAACTGAAATAAGCGCAATCACCTCACAAGAATGAACCACTATAACATGACAAAAATAATATGAAATATGAATTTGACTGCTCTTTACTACCTTTAGCGTACTGTCCATGCTTCTTGAAAGAAGAATCAGTCCATCTGTAGAAAACTTCAGTGATGTGATATCATCAGTATGTACTTTATCTACATGTATATCTGGTCTGCTTCCCCATCCAGGCTTGATGCTCCATAACTGTAGAGTATGAAACAAGCATGTATGTGCAAAATAAAGAAATTAGGAATGTGCATATCTGCCATGAAATCTGAAACTAGCTAAGATAAGTTCTACTAGAAGTATGTGAGTCACATTTCTCAAACTGTTCTAGACAAAAACAAAGTGTAGTCTAGAGACCTGTATTGAACCATCTCCAATGCCCCCAACGATGCGCTTGCCATCATGATCCCATGCACAAGCAGTAACTGGTATCCTTGCCGGCCTGACAAGCTTTGGTTTTATAACCTATCAACGAAAGAATGTATTAAATACTTTGAAGTAATTATTTTCATAGAGCAAAGCGAGTACTCCAGAAAGTAAAAGCAAATTGCAGAAGTGATCATTTACATGCATACAGTCTGAGAAGCTCAAGAAGGAAATACACAAACTTGTTCTGGCAAACACGCAGCCAGCAGTATTTGTAACCTTTCAGTTACTTGCATTAGAAGTAAAAAAGAAAAGAACTGGGTTGCTTTCTCCTAAAACTGCAGTGGAGGGGGGAAAACCATCTCAACTTTAATATATAAGAGCTCATTATGCAGGATGTAAATTTAAAAATATGAGACCTGCTTCTGACTTTTGAAGTCGTTTACATCCCATATACGCAATGACCCATCTTCTGAAGATGTCAATATAGTTTCTTTTGATTTTGGGTTCCACTCTCCACCAGTCAATCCAGAGATATGCCCCTTGGTATTTTTCAAATCACGTATGTACATGTCTCCTTTTATGAACTCCCCCAAGGTAAGGCCATCACGATCATAAATCTGAAATTGACATATAACTGCATGTTATTTATGTCGATACTTGTCTATCCAATTAGGCACTAGGATGGTTTTGTAAGATCTTTTGGAAAAGAACAAACACCTTAGCTTGAGCTGATCCTGTTACACACAGGAATTTGTCAGATGTTGGACTCCAACTTAAGCTGCGGACCTGGTGCCCCTCAAAGGGCTCAAGCTGTCTGAAAGATTGCAGCTTGGAAGTCATCCCTTGAAAGTCATACATACGGACAGTATAATCATAGCTCCCAGAAAGGACTCTTGATCCTGAATGGTCAACTGCAAGAGCAGAGACAACCTGAACAAAAATCAGGAAAAGAAATTATTAAAAAGTTATGGATGATAAATGTGTGTGGGAAAAGGTAGATTATGAAGATATGCTTTTGGATATGCCTACATTACTGAAAAAGCTTTTGAGAATATCACCAAAACCTGTTTGTACTTAATTACTGCAAAAGGAGCCAATTTTTCCTTTTAACAGACCACTTTCCAGTAAAAATATACATCAACAGCAACTCTCTGGTTGCAAGAATATAGAGAGACAAGATGTTCCTCCAAAGTGCCAGATTGTATTTTTGTGACTCGAGGAAAAGCCCTCTAACTAAGTATTTGCAGTCAACATGCTGTTTTACTACAAACAGCAGGATGAAGATTTGAATTTTTGTACTGCTCGACAAAACTGGTTATTTCATATAAGTCAACTATAACCCAGAAATAATAGCATTGAGCTTGAAACTCAAGGGTCTAAGAAATTCATGCACTGCTCTTCTGTACATGGTTCTTCCTCCACCGCAAACTATTAATTAAGATATCACAAGCAGATGTATCCAGTTAAGGAGGCTCTTCTCATTTGGTGGAGCTGTAAACAAGAAACAGCTATTAAGGTCATGAAGATAGGCACGAGTCACATGATCCCATCCTTATGTACAATTTACTTTGTAGACCAAATTGATGTGAATTTTCCATAAGCAACACGGTGAGATGTTAATCATCAGCAACTCAGCATCAAAACCTCCTTCCAAGGAAGCTACAACTCAATTTACACCAACTATCAACCTTGTACCAATCCTCTCTGTTAGCACCAACTGCCTATCGAAGGAAACTAATAGCAAGAGAGGACCTTGACATGGATCTAGAAAGGTAGTTGATGGCTTGGTGCTTAGAGAAACAACATTACTTAATGATCATGAAGTTTACTATAATACAACAATAAACCATTCAATTTTCCCTAAACAAGTAAAAACATGCCCAAATGCTAGGAAATTTATACATATTAAATTTTGAGTAAGTTCAAAGAGTAATCGGTTATATAGAATTGCTCGAATAAGAAAGAGAAAGTCTACTGTAAAGTGTATTAAAGAAGAGAATCAAAAGATTCTAGTTCGAGACGAAGAGATTAAAAAAATATAGAAAGATTATTTTAATAGATTATATAGTTTTACTCAATATTTGGAAGATCTTACTATTCAGTATGAGAATATGAATCGTACTTTATGCTCAGAATTAAAAAATCTGAAGTAAAAGAGATTTTGAAGATGATAAAATCAAGAAAAACTGTTGGTCCAGATGAGATTCCTATAGAGATATGGAGATATTTAGGAGGGATTGGTGTGAGGTGCCTGACAGATTTTTTTTAATAAGATTTGGCAAAGTAAGAAAATGCCAAATAAATGGAGGAAGAGTACTTTAGTATCTCTGTATAAAAATAAGGGTGATATTCAGAATTGTTCTAACTATCGTGAAATAAAACTCATGTGTCACACTACGAAACTTTGGAAAAGGGTAATTGAACATAGATTGAGGCAAACTATTAAAACATCGGAGAAACAGTTTAGATTTATGCCGAGGCGATCGACGACAGAAACTATTCATTTATTTCATTAACTAATAGAGCGATTCCGAGAAAAAAATAAAAATTTGCATATGGTATTTATTGACCTGGAGAAAGTCTATGATAAGATAGCACGAGAGGTACTTTGATGGACATTGATGAAGAAAAGAATCCCCATCAAGTATATTAACATAATTAAGGATATGTATGATGGAATAATGGCCAATGTCAAAACATGTGGTGGTCTAACAAGTAATTCTTCTATCACAATTAGATTGCATCAAGGATCTATACTGAGTCCGTTCTTATTTGCTATAATGATGGATGAACTTACTAGAGCTATTCAGGCTGAGATATCTTGGTGTATGTTATTTGCTGATGATATTGTATTAGTTAATGAGACATGAGCAGGGATGAATGTCAAGTTAGAGTTATGGAGACACACATTAGAATCTCGAGGTTTTAGATTGAGTAGGTATAAAACTGAGTATATGGAGTGTAAATTTAATAAACGACGGAGCGTAAACTATAATGTTGTAACACTGGACGTGCAAAAAATACCAATGAACAGTCAGTTTAGGTATTTACGTTCTATTATTCAGAATGATGGAGAAATTGATAATGATGTTAACCATAGGATACAAACTGGCTGGTTGAAATCGAGGAGTGCAACGGGAGTTTTATGCGATCGTAACATTCCGTTAAGACTGAAGGAAAAATTTTATAGGATTGCTATTATATCAGCTTTATTATATGGTACGGAATGTTGGGTTTTAAAAAAACATCATTCACAGAAAATAAACATAACAGAGATGTGCATGCTCCGCTGGATATGCGGCAACACTGAGAGAGATAAAGTGAGAAATAAAAATATTCATGCTAAGGTAGGTATAGCTTCCATCGATGAGAAAATGCGAAAAAATTACTTACGATAGTTTGGTCATGTGCAATTTAGGCTTAAAAATGCATCAGTTCGACGATGAGAGTTTATCAATGTAGGACAAGTTAAAAGAATAAAGGGAAGACCGAAAAAAATATGGATGGAGGTGATACGAAAATATATGGATTCTAGAGATCTAAATGAGAAGATATTACTTGATAGAAATGAATGGAGGACTATAACGTGATCGATCCAGCATGATTCTTTTTTGGTTCATGTAGCCTACCCCAAGTACTTGGGATAAAAGGCTTAGTTGTTGTTGTTGTTGTTCAAAGAGTAATCAGTTCAAATGATAGAAGATTAATATATGTTATATTAGGGGATACATAAGTCCATCTAGGAGTTACCACGAGAATGGAGATTTTGAAACAACAAGTATCAAAAGGCACACAGAAGTAACTCCTTAGTATGGTAGTTCTGGCACTAGACTTTTGACAATTATATACTAAACTTTCAAAAGTTTTAAAATTTAAGGGACAGATGCAGAGAATAAGATCTTATAGAATAAAGATGAAAAAAAGGATGTATTCTCCAACTCTAGCTACAATCGTTTCGAGAAAAGAAGAGTAGTGACACTCAGACCCCCTCTGCAGACCTGGCTGAAGCAGTGTACTGCTGTTGATCACAAATACATTTTGAACATGGTGTGCAAGTTGAATATGAAAACTAATCCATATTAGTATACGGCATCAAAGTCCTCTCTGAAGGCATAAACCCTAAAATCAACAAGTATCGACAAAATCCCTCAACTTCCAGTAATTCAAAAAATAATAATAATAAATAATAATAATAATAATAATAATAATAATAATAATAAAGTACAGTAGAATCATACTATGAGACAAGACTATTTAGAAACACCTCTTATGTATGAAATGAGTTCAAGGTCATTGGAGACACCCACCAATGATAAAGATACAGGCCGAATAAGTGAGAGCTGTCAGTTGGTCTCGATCTCTCAAGATATAGTGAGAATTTAGAATCTGTTGAGCCAAATTGGAACATCTTTAGGATCTTTTGATAAATCTTGCAAGAATAGGAGCCATAACTCTAGAAAAAGGGTAAACCAACTGTGTTAAAAAGAAAAGAGTAAACCAACTCTATAAATATAAAATAAAAAATTAGCACCAACATAACCTCAAAAGTAATTTCTCTCAAATCCTAGAGCAGGAAAAATCATCCAATCTAAACCTAACACAAGGCCTAACAAAAACTACTACTATAATTGAATTATTAAGGGAAAAGCAAGCAAGAATGCAAGGAGGAAAAAACTTCTTCCATCATTGTAATTATTATCCAGTTTTGAGCTTCAATACAAATTAAAAAGGGAAGGTATTATCCCACCCTAGAAAATGAAATTTTGGTACCCACTTTCTTTTTAATGTGGGGTAGAAATCTCTCCTATTCGACCAAATATAGGTTAATTGTTATCAAGGGTTTAAATATCGCTCAATAACTATACCTACACACACACACATATCCATGTATATGTGTGTGTGTGAACCACAAATATCCATGTATCAGATTTTGAGATCTCCGATGCATGAAATAGTGAATTACTATATAATATCAGCCCGATATACCGGGTCTGATACACCTAATTTTGTTGATTCCGATACCACAATTCATCGGCCAATTGAACTCTTAGGACTGGCCCAATTCTTCTAATCCATGATGGAGTAGCAGATTCTTCTTGTGCTAATATGCAAAGGATTAGATGATAACACAAGATGAACGTAAGGATGAAGATGGAAGAGAACAGGAAATCAAGGGAAGATCACACCATAGATCAAAAGTGACACAAGGACTTCAGAAGGTGAGTTCTATACCGAGGAAGGGAATCAATCCTTGCCTCGTTATTTAATTGATCTTAACAAAGGATGTGAGGGGAAGAAATTTAAGCATGATTTCCTCCAATATCAAAAGGATGCAATTGCCGAAAGAGCATTTAGCAGTTATGAGTTTTTGGTTGGCCTGCCACCATAATAATACTACCATAATAATACTCAAACACATCCTCATGTGCAAAGAGGACTAGCAGCAGCATCTCTATCAGAGATGTCATATGATCCACTTGTCACGTCCTCAGGGATGATAATGGATGCGTCTATGTGTCGATTTTTAGCCTCCCCTATACCAAATTTTGAACTAAAAATGAAAATCTCATTTTTCTTATTCAAATTTTTCTATTAGGCGGGCGAAAAATTGACCCACTGATGCGTCCATTATCATCCCTCTCCCTAAAGGATCAGACAATCCACAATAAGGTTTCCACCAAGCAATCAGGCTTGGTGACCAATCAGCTAGAATATTAATGAAACTAATTAGTAGATGGACAGAGCAGAGATGACAAAGGTAGATGGTGTTATGGCTTAGTACTATTTTTACAAGGTTTGTTATTAATTGCTATAATTTTCAAATAAAAACCACATTTTACTATATGTTCATAGTACTTCATACATGGTTACATGCATAGAAAGTTCACATTTGGAAATCCATATGAATAGAAAGGGCATAGTCTCTTTAACAGGTTTAATCATTTAATCTAATGGAGTGAGTAAATAACTCGCATAATAATTTTTTTTTTTAAATCTCTATTTGGACAAGTTTTCTACTAAGACAAATAACACAAGGAAAAAAAACTTTTTTTTTTAATCCTGATTTGTCAATTTCGAATAACCAAGAACTGAAAATTTAGTGAAATTCTTTGTCATTTATTAGAATATCTCACTAATTTAGAATACAACAACAACAACAACTAAGCCTTTCATCCCAAGTATTTGGGGTAGGCTACATAAACCAAAAAAGAATCACGCCGGATCGATCACTTTGATAGTCCTTCTCCATTCATTTTTATCACTAATTTAGAATCATCTCAAATATCTCACTAATTTAGGATATTCTCCTAAATTAGGTTGTTTGACAAATCTTCTAATTTATTAGTATATCTTAAAATATTTTTCTAAATTAGTATATTTGTCAAAATCGTAATTAGACTGATTATGCTGATTGAGAATTATATGTAATTAGAATTAAATTATATATTTTCTTATCTTTATATTTTATATTTGCCTCCACCTATAAAAAGATGGCTATTGTACAGTTTTATTTACACCTCAGAATACAAATCTATTCTTATCCCTCAGTTCATAGTTTTATCATAGTATCAGAGCTAAACTGAGGCCTGACTTCTTTTTTGTTCTGATGTCTTTGACCCACGCCTTAATTCGATCTCTGACTCGTGACTTGATCAATCGACCCGGACAGAAGACTCGTCGTATTCATTCTATTGATTTCGTCATGACTATTATAATCTCAATTCTTCTATCAAAGTTCTCTCACATGTCTCAAAGATTAAGTAATGGCGTTCTTTATTTTTGTAGTTGTGATGGCGCTTGCATTACTCGCTGGCGCTGGCGCTGGCATTGCCTCCGTCGCGGGCACAACCCTTACTCTGCCCCCCGTGAGGCATCCACTGCCTCGTCGTTGCCAGTTGCAACTCCTACGCCTGTGATGGCTCCTACTCCACCATCGCTGCCATCTTCAAAGAGTGCCTTTGCTATCTCCGTCTCGTGCACCAGTGACTCCACTTGCTGCTCTATCGCCGAAATTTAATGTATCATTTTCGACTCCTGCTCTGTTGTCACGCCATTTTCAGAAACGTCATTTTTGACATCTCCATTACATGTACCAGTGACTCCACATGCTGCTCTGTCACTGAAATATAGTGTGTCATTTTCGGCTCCTGCTCCGTCATCACCGCCGTCTTCAAAAGCATCGTTTTTTACGTTTTTGTCTCGTATTCCAGTGACTCCACCTGTTGCTCTGTCGTCGAAATTTAGTGTCATTTTCGGCTCCTACTCTGTCGTCACCACACTGCCATTTTCAAAGACGCAGCCTTTGCTATCTCTGTCTCCTCCTCCGGTGACTCCATCTATTACTCCGTTGCCACCTCCTATACCAGAAATCTCATCTGCTGCTCTCCCATAAAAATCTAATGCATCACCGCCGACTCCACCGCCTCAATCTTCTGTGTTGCCACCTTCGATAGGGATGGCTGCGTTGCATGATGGTGCCAAGGACGTCAGCTCCGCTGCTGGCAATGTCGCTCTCCTTATTTTCTCGCTGTTTGCAACCGTCGTGGGATTACTGTTCAATCCTTAGAATCTTTAAATTCTCCTTCTGTCATCTATTACGTCCTTGATTGTCCATTGGCTTTCTCTTTTTACCAAGGCCCATCCACCTGGTCGTTATTATGATCTCATTTCTAAACTCAAGTTGGCATGTTCCAGACTATCTTGAGTTTGTGGAGATATTAAAATATTTTACTAATTTATGATATCTTTCTAAATAAAGATATTTGACAAATCTTTTAATTTCTTAGCATATCTCAGAATATCCTAATTAGACTGATTGAGGATTATATATAATTAGAATCAAATTATATATATTCTCTTGTCTTTACCTCTTATATTTGTCTCCTTCAAAAAAAAAGATTGTCATTATTCAGTTCTATTTACACCCTAAAATACAAATCTATTCTTTCTCTCTCATTTGATAGTTTTATATAATTAAAGTACAAAATTAGGGCAAAAGGGAGTACCTTGGTGTGTCCTCTGAGAACGATCTCGTTACTCAACGGAATCCGATTAGAATCTTCAGGTTCATCATCAACATCCAACTCGTCAGATCCATCCTCATCAGAATCATCCCTAATCGAAGGCGGCGGCGGTGGCGGCCTCGGCGGTCCGATCATCTCCCCGTCATCATCATCGTCATCACCTTGACTGGTCGACGGAGGCGGCCTCGGAGGCCCGATCATCACTCCGTCGTCATCGTCTTCAGTAGCCGAGATAGGGTTAGGGTTTTGAGGGGCGGGGTCTAACGTGCGCCGGGTGGCGGAGTGGACAGATGAGGACTGGGATTGGGGGCCCGACTGCTTGCCGAAGGAGAGAGGGAAGTGCGCTCTCATCGCCTCCAGCTCGTCGTCGTCCATCGTCGTCGCTGCAGCTCCAACGAGTGCTGCGGAATAATTCGGCGATTTTTTGGGTTGGTATACCGACGAATTAAATTGAGGGGAAAAGAGCAGCTATGGCGGTAAAAGGGGAGTGTCCAAATGAGCACACCACTTTTTCTAGTGAGCCCACTAAATAGTTCTTTTTAGTTGGGGCTTTCAGTTGGAAACTGGGTTCACCAGGAAAAATGGTGTGCTCCTTTGGAAACTCCCCATTAAAAGGGTTCGGTTTGGATCCTAGATCCGATCCATCGGATTACTAACCAAATCCGAATTCCAAATCAAATGTTTTTTTCCTCCAAGAAAAATTTTGATTTCCATATAACGGAACAAAAAATGCATGAAAAAGTACAAAAAATGAAGGTTCTTAGGCTGTACAAAAATTAAGCAAAATACATAAAGTACAATTTTTAAAAAAATAGAAAATTTCATATTCAAATATGCACATGCTTTTTTTTTTTTTTTTTTTATTCTCTATTTTTCTTCTTCTTCTTTTTTTCTCCGATAATACTGGATTTTAGAGTGCTAAATATCTAAATCTATTACAAAACTATAGTCGCACACTTGATCAAGACAAAGTCCAATCTTACAAGCTCATGAATGGGTAGGTCGGAGTCCAAAAGTCGAACAAGTATATATTATCATATAGATATGGATTTGGATCCAATTCAAATCCATTCACTCATGAAAGCTTAGATGTTTGAAATATACTTTGTCTTTTATTTGTAACTATTTTTTTAATCAAATATGTTCGATCCAAATACGAGTACTCGTGAATTTATTAATGGTATCACAATAGACAGCCGATAAATATATTTATATCTTATACTATAAAATTCTCAAGAAAACAAAGGGGGTGCCGAAAGGATATGCTCTTAGATATTTGGGTGGTGCCTTTATAATTACCTTTGGCTGGGTTTTGGGCTGGACTCAAGGTTCTAATTCAAATAAGGAAATTCTAATTCAAATAAGGAAATCCACAAACCCACTGGGAGTTGAGTTGAAATGAAATATTTTGATTTTAAACTATCAAAGTATATAAATTGAGTTATAATCAAAAGAAAACTATATAACTAGCGTAATTACATTAAAATGATAGAATGATGACAGAAATTATAATTTAATATATAATTCATAATTTTTAATTTAATTAATTATTCATTGTGAAACGCCAGTTGTACGTAATGTCTAGTTCATGGGCCGAGACGGCGACCACACCAACGCAAGAGGCCAACAGAAAAAAAAAAAAAAAAAAAAAAAAAACTTGAAGGATTAAAGTATATTTTCAAAGGACTGAACAACAAATTAAATTTTGATGGTTCAGTAATAAGAGTAGAGTGAATTTGGTTATCAGAAATAATATTGATGTATTGATTGAAATAGATAGTATTTCTTCCCGTAACCTCTGTATCAGAGCTAGAAATAGGCTTCCATGTCAGTGCCAGAAATATGAAGCCGTATAAACAGCTATTTGTTGGTCATATATACTGGAATAAAATAAACATAATGACTATGTTTATCGCCTCTACTTCGGATATTTCGCCGACGGCGGCCGATCAGGTCCGGTCCTAACGTTTTAGAGGTCTGGGACGAAATGAGAAAAGGGCCCTAACAAGTCTTATT
Organism: Dracaena cambodiana; assembly: GCA_036321105.1. NCBI lineage: Eukaryota > Viridiplantae > Streptophyta > Magnoliopsida > Asparagales > Asparagaceae > Dracaena > Dracaena cambodiana. The sequence goes on along the minus strand of JAYEPQ010000002.1, from coordinate 5,021,946 downwards.
AAAATTTTAAATAAATATTTTCATTACCAAAATTAAAATTTAGTACGTAGTTTTGCCATTACAAAAACTAATCATTATTCATAAAAAGCAATTCCTTCGTGCATTTCTAGATGCAAAATCCTCAATAATAGTATTAAGATCAATACTGTCCAATATTTCCTTCTCAATACATAAAATCGCCAAACCATTCAACCTTTCTTGTAATATTGATGACCTCAAATATGTTTTCAGCAATTTCAACTTTGAAAAACTTCTCTCTGCTGATGCAACAGTCACATGTACTGTCAATAAGATTCGATAAGAAATTGAAACATTAGGATAGCAATATGCAATTTTGACATACTCAAGAATTTCAACTGATGACATTGACATATTTGGCAGAGTTATTTTCAACACTTTTAGTTCAGAAAAAAAATCATCTAAATCCACATCCGACACATTGTTATGAGAAAAAGTATTGGCAAAATTAATACAACACTCTCTTAATTCATTATCATCTAATGACTTCAAATTTTTTGAATCAAATAAGAATCCAAAAATATTTTCAAATATCTTTAATTGCTCAAATCTATTATTTAACGAAGAAATTGCCATATCAACAATGACTAAAAAATAATTGACTCTAAATGACTCCTCTTCTGATTGCATTTCCTCTTCATTATCATTTTCATCAAATTGTCTTTTCCTAATAATGCGACGTCTTATTGGAAATGTAAGCTCTACATTCATCTCACATGCAATGTTTTTGACAGTATTTATACTAGATACAAACCCTTCATTTTTATATTTTTTAAAAAATTCCATTACACCATCTAATTGATTCATGGTAGCTTGGGCCCCCTTTAGATTATGGGCCATGGGCAGGTGCACAGCCCGCACCTGCCCAGGGCCGGCCCTGCGGCCGATGATGCTGTAGCCGCCAGTCTGTCATGGCGCCACAACCTGATGTGGTACGTGCCGGACAGTTTGGCCGTCACGCCGACAATGCCGGCGAGGATGGAGAAGACCAGGAAGTAGAACGTCGCCCCATTACCTGCCAGGCCTGCAGAAGGAGAGAATTCAGATGCCACACACACTAAAACCCTAAATTTGAATATAAGAGAGAGACCGGGGTGGTTGGTCTGACCCTAAAGTTGCAATGAGCTATAGTATCAAACCTGTAGCTTCAATTAAATAGACAAAAATGATGAGGATTCTAAGTGATTTCTTCTCACTTAACTTCACTTATCTGATGCTAGTAGAGTTTGTTATTTGGATTAATTCAGCACACGAGAGTTCGAGGGGAATAATATGGGAAGTGAATGGGAGTGACACGTGTGAGAGGAGAGGAGCCATGCATGCATCAAAGGTGGTGGCTAGGGTTTGCATGCTACGCGCGTGTGGTATCAGACGAGGTCAGGACTCGTGCCGCTTTGCTGCTTTCGATGAATCCAATGCACCGACTTGAGTGTGGGTGAGCTCTGGAGGGGAGGTTACGACTCATGAGGGTGGTGATTGGAGCTTGAACTCATTTTCTTTTTCTTTGGGTTTTATGAGGTGTTCAAGGTTAATTTTCTATTAAGAATAATATATAAGAGCATGCCGAGAAGTTCAAATAATTAATATTGAGGTATTATGTTTGATCTATTAACTTATCAGGTGTATTATTAGTTCTCCATTTCCTTTTTTTTTTTTTTTTTTAATAGAGCAGCACTCTGCAAAAGATAACAAATTTTATTATATTTGTACTTCTTTAAGGAATTTCACTATAATATAAAAAAATATCAGTGATACATTCTAAATAGTACAGAATTGATTTCTATAATTAATCACGAATTTATTTTACAGGTTTATGATTTTGGATGAACAGTGTATGAATATGTTCTTCAATGAAAGAAGTACAAACTTATTTTTTTATTTTTTAATTAATTGCTCAAAGAAAGTACGAAAGTAGAAAATTAGTACAAGCGTTGGACTGAAAACTTCCTATTAAATTATAAAATTAGTATAATATATTTTCCATATATATCTGCTGGTATTTTATTCTATTCTCGTTATTAACACATATTAAATTTTTTATTTATTTAGATTTAATGAAGAATTTGTAATCCAACTGTTTCATAAGCGAACGAATATCATAAAATCAACCCGGATCTGACTTTAGTACTTTATTATGCATATTTTAGATGTAAGCATGGTGTTGCTTTACAATCAAGGTGAATTTTAAAGGTTCATTAAAATAGTAGAGGATTAAAATAGTAGTAGAATTTTTGTATTAGAGTTGGTAGAGTAGAAAGGAACAATACCAATTTTGGAGATTCAACATTAACAAAAGTAATACCAAAGTTGAGATGTTACCATGATGTTAATTTGTATAATACTCGCCCCTAATAAACAACAACCCCACATTAAATATTACAAGATAAAAGAGTTTATAATTATTCTCATGAGTTTAAAAGTAAACGTAGAGGAAATTTGAGTGTTACATTTGGTATTAGAGTTAACAAAAACCGAAACTGGATGAAACTAATTTGATAGATATAATGTTGTATAGTTGGTTGCTTATGTAATACCAAAATTAAAGAATAATTGCAATCTTCATTATTGAATTGATTTTATTTATTTTCTTTTTTTTCAGTCTCTAGATTCGTCACTAACATAGAAAGCACCAACTTGTTTTTGCTCTAGTTGCATTCTTCCTCTCCAATTTACAAGAGATTCTGAGTTTGACTTCGAAATACTAAATGGGAACTATAGTGAAAGCAATTATCGTTAAAACTCTCTAACTGTGATAATTATATGACTCTGACACCAAACTTTTGTTAAAATCTTTAAATAAAGTTCACCTATCCAACTAACAATCTATCAATAGTCTTAATTAAATTAGCAACAACTTAAACAAAATTTTAATTTCAACAAACGCGCCATGACTAACTAGTCAACTATCATGCATTGTGTCCGCAACATCTTAATTAGGCCAAAAGAGAATGTTTTTAATTAATTAATTAAGCACATAGCAATCTGATTAAAACATTATCCAAACAAATCTTTGATCTTTTTCATCAAACTCTAATGTCTCTGTCACCATCACTAAAAGTGCTAATTAACAACTAATTAAATCACTAAAAGCGCAGCGAAAAGGTTGACTCGGTTATGTAATGGTCAAGGGAATCAAACTACAGCCCTTTAATTTGTGGGTGCTGGTCAAGATCAGAAACATAACCTAACTTTGACCCTCCTAATTACTTGGATTAATGGCTTAACGCGGTGTTTTACCGTCTATTTGGACTCTTAATCACCTCCTGAGTCGAGTTTAGCTGTTGATTACTCGAGTTAGGCCTGGATATTTTGAACAATAACTGTTTATAGAGAGTTATTAGATTCTCTAATTACTTGCTTCAAAAGCTTAATAAAAGTCGAATATGTTTTGTTTGGTTCTAAAGAGACACAATAAAGTTAATGAGTTTGGCCATTTTTAATGATTTTATATTTTAGTTCCATGCAAAAATTGGATTGTTATCTGTATAGGATTGGAATCTTAGGACAAGATATGTAGGAGCTAATGTAAGCAAATATAAATAATCCATAATTGAATTCGTATGAGTACTTTTGATGAAAAATGAATATTCTTAAGTGTAAATGTGAATAGTGATTACATATCTGAATATAATTCGAATGTTCATGACAACCAATAACGATGTAAAGAATAAAGTTGATTTAATATTGTTGAATTCATGTATATTTGAACATTAAATCTTTGAGCCAATTCACTGGTTCATAAATAAATGAATTAGGTGAATGGAAAATGGCTTCAAAGTGGAGTGGATAGTAAAGGGGATAAAGGAAAAACAGTCCCACATTGGTAAAAGTGTTATTAGCATGTGGGTATAAATATGATTGTTTGTTCCATATTATTGCTTAGGTAAGAAGAGGAGAAGTTTTGAGCACCACGGGTAGTGTTACGCACCGCACACACATGTGCGAATGGGCGCTTTAGTGGCGCGCGCACTTTGCACTTTGCATGTACGCAAGGAGCCGTTCTCTCCTTCTGCAGACAGGAAAACTCTGCATCACTAACCTCGATCATCTTCCTGTCATCATCCAATCTGCATCCATTTTCTACATACGCTCATCCTTCAATTAGTAACGTACTCTAATTATACTTTTCATTTATATTTTATTATGTTTCTTTATTAGGCTAATAAACTATTTAAATAAATTTTGATTAAATATTTTAGTTCCGTCTCTAGATTTAACTAATAACAATAGTAATAATATATAATCTTATTACAGCCACTATAATAATTTAAATTTTATTTCTAAATTAATTATTTTATATCAATTTGGATTTCCTCTCTAATATTATCTAATAATATTTCTGGTTTAAATTAGACTACAATTTCTAATCTTACAATATTAATTCTTTCTAAGTAGTATAAGTAATACAGTCAACAATCTTAAAACCGATTCTTTAGATAGATTTGAATACAGTTGTGTAACTAAAGAAAAATTAGAACTCTGTCATAATAGTGTTCAATCATTAATTATTTTATATTTAAATCTATTTGCTTCTGGAAAATAATAGTTACATTCTGTTTAGAGGAAGAAAGATTTGTTTAAGAAATCTTAGTTGATATTGTGATCTGAAAAATGAATTGATTTTCAAGTTTTCTATTAGGGAGTTAAAATTTATTAAAAAAATTAAGATAGATAAAATTTTGTATCTGTAGATGGTCACTGTATCTACATCTGATATGTCTACTGTGATAACTCATGTCATGTTTACTCCAACTATGCCCTCAATCCAGTATGAGAAACCAGAGAAGTTCAGTGATACAGATTTTAAGAGATGGCAACAGAAAATATTGTTCTATCTCACTACACTAAATCTGGCCAAGTACCTAAAGGAGACTGTGTCGTCTCTTAAAGAAGATGATCAACAGTCTGCGAAAGTAGTTGATGCATGAAAACATGCTGACTTCTTGTGTAAGAATTATATTCTCAATGGATTGGACAATATACTATATAATGTATATAGTTCAATTGCTACTGCTAAGCAACTTTATGAGTCATTAGATAAGAAATATAATACAGAAGATGTCGCTACTAAGAAATATGTAGTCGGTAAGTTTCTAGATTACAAAATGGTCGATTCTAAAAATGTGATCAACCAGATACAAGATCTTCAAGTGATCATTCATAAAATTCATGCTGAATGTATGACTATTAGTGAATCATTCCAAGTGGCTGCAATGATTGAAAAATTACCACCATCTTGGAAAGAATTCAGATATTACCTAAAGTATAAACGAAAAGAAATAACACTTGAAAATCTAATTATACGTTTGAGAATTGAAGAAGACAACTATATTTCTGAAAAGAAAAATTAAAAATCCATACAATATTTCTAAAGTTAACGTTATGAAAAGTTCCAATAAGTTTAATGATAGAAAATAAAAGCACAATATTGAAGGCTCTAAGAGTGGTGACTCAAAGAGATTTAATGACAAGTGCTACAACTGCGACAAGTTTGGACATCGTTCAAAGGACTGATATGTGCGCAAAGCACTAGATTCTTCAAAGAAGAGGAAGAAGCATTCTAATGCAAATTTGTCCGAAGAGGAAAATCTTTTTACAAATGTAGATATAAATTGTACATTTGTTGTCTCAAAAATTAATCTAGTTGGTGGCAATTTCAAAGAATGGTGGGTGGACACTGGGGCTACACTCCACATCTGCACCAATAAGTGGATATTCTCTACATATGAACCTGTGAAAGGAAAACTACTCTACATGGGTAACTCTGCAACCCCCAAGATTGAAGGACGAGAAAATATTGTATTAAAAATGATTTCGAAAAAGAACTTACTTTTACTGATGTACTTTCATGTACCAGATGTCCGCGAGAATCTGGTTTCTGGTTCAGTTTTGAGTAAGAAAGGATTTATACTTGTATTTGAGTCTGATAATTTTGTACTTATAAAAAATGGTGTATATGTAGGAATGAGTACATGTTTGATGGTCTGTTTAAAATAAATATAATGACCATTGTCTCTAAAATTAATAATAATAAAATTAATTTTTGTACATATATGACTGAGTCACCTCATATTTGGCATGGTAGATTATGACATGTTAATTATTATACTTTTCAAAGATTAATTAATTTAAATATGTTATCTAATTTTAATATAAATTTTGATGATAAATGTGAAATATGTGTTGAATAAAAAATGGTTAAGCTTTCATTTCATTCTATAGAACGTAGTACTGAACCTCTAGAATTAATTCATACAGATATATGTGATTTAAAATATATTCAAAGTAGAGGTGGAAAGAAATATTTTATTACTTTTACCGATAATTGTACTAGATATTGTTATATATATCTAATAAGAACAAAAGATGAGGCAATTGAAATGTTTATACAATATAAAAATGAAGTTGAGAACCAATTTAGCAAAAAGATAAAAATGCTAAGAAGTGATAGAGATGGTGAATATGAGTCAGCATTTGCACAAATTTATGCAGAACATATTATAATACATCAAACAACTGCTCTTTACACTTCTCAGCAAAATGAAATTGCTGAGCGTAAGAACAGAAGTTTAAAAGAAATGATGAATGTCATGTTAATAAGTTCTGATTTATATCAGAACATGTGGGAGGAAGATTTGCTTTCTGCCAATTATGTTCTCAACAAAATACCCCAAAAGAAACTGGATAAAACACCTTATGATTTATGGATAGGTCGAGCACCTAGTTATAAATTCTTAAGAGTGTGAGGGTGTCTTGTAAATGTTGCAATTTCTACTCCTAAAATGACTAAAATTAGACCTAAAACTATTAATTGTATATTCATTGGATATGCACATAATAGCAGTGCATATCGTTTCTTTGTTTTCAAATAAGATCATCCAGAGATACATAAGTACTTTATTATTGAATCTAGAAATGCAGTATTTTTTGAGAATATTTTTCCTAGTAAAGAATATAAACCAAGTTTTCCTAAAAGGACTTGTGAAGATGTTACAAGAGAAACAGAATCTGATTCTGAAAATAAAAATAATGAAGATAAAGCTAGACGGAGCAAAAGAGCCAAGGTTAATAAATCATTTGGTTCAGATTTTCTGACATATTTATTAGAAAAGGAAGCTCAAAGTTATAAAGAGGCTATGGCAACCCGCGGGTGGCATCCCGCGGGTGCCAACCCGCGGCTTCCAACCGCGGGTGCCAACTCCCGGGTTGCAATCACGGGTACAAAACTGCAGTTACAACCGTGGGTTGCATCCCGCAGATGCCACCGACGGGTTACATTCAATGAACACAACCCTCATGTCTCTTTGAGCACGCCTATGGTGAGCACGCAACATGCACCAAGAATTTTAATCTCTCTATCAGAGGCATCCGGGGCCCACACAACTACTCAAGCCAGCGTGCACTCCAGAAAAATTCGCAGGAGGGTTGGGGAACAATCTGATGCTGGAAAAGAGTTCAGCCCTAAGATATTGCAGACTCTCCAGTATTATGAACCAAATTTGCGACGCAAGAGGCGTCAAGATGCAAGTAGAGAGGAGAATGTACCTCAAGATTTGAGAGAGTACCTCAATTGGAAAAAGAACTCCTCACAAAATATCCCTCACTGCCAATGCAAACAGCTAATATCAACCGTTCTATCAAACTGCCGATGCAACTCGAAACGCTCCGTTTTTTAGCGGATCACTGAGCCCAAAAGAATACGAATGGTAAAAAAGGTGTGCTTGGAAACCGATCTACCTGCTGCCTCATCTCATATGGTTAATAAAGGCAAAAGGCAGTCGGAAACAACCCTTCAGATAAGGAAATCACTCCAGGGTCAAAAGGAGTTTCTATCGAACCAGAGGGTGTACGCCTAGAAGAAGTCTCTGGAAGGCTTGAGAGACAAGAAAAACGTCTCGAACAGAAAGAAGAGACCATAGAAGAAATGAAATAATTTTTGATTGAGTTGTTAGCTCAAACTAGAAAGAACTAATCCTCGCCGTCCATTTCTAGTCGGCAGAAAGGAAAACGACCCGTTCAAATAAATGAAGACAGCGAGGATGAGAATGAAGAAATTCCTCCTCATTCAAGAGAGGAAGAGAAAATGAGGGTTACCATCAACCCTCACGCAGAGAAAATAGAGAAGATGGAGAACCAACTACAAGCTCTTCTTCATCGCAAAAAGCTGCAAGAGGTGGGGGTAGTACGTCCTTATCCCATAGAATGGGAAACCGTACCTTATCTTGCAAAATATAAACCGTTGAATCTTCAGTCATTCGACGGTAAAAGTTCACCGCCACATCACATCTTCTACTTCCTGTCGCAGACAGGACATCTCATGGGGAATGATCCGACTCTGACTAAGATATTTGCGAGCACTTTAACAGGGCCCGCATTTACCTGGTTTATGCAGTTACCCCAGAGAACAATTAAATCATGGGCCGATGTAGAACGTGAGTTCCTAGCCCGATTCTTTGAAGATGATACAGAAGTCTCTATACTATCTTTGCTAGCAGTGAAGCAAGAAGAAGGCGAAACGGTCAAAACTTATGTCGAGCGGTTCCGAGAATTTTCTGTTCGATGCCCACATAGCATGACGCAGGACACGCTTGTGGAAACCTGCAGACACAACTTGTTGACCGATATCCTAGACAAGATGAGCTCGGTCGATTCCAAATCATGAAAAGATCTGCTTAAGCAGGGTGAACAGGCTGAAGAAATACTTCGACGCCTCGAAAAGCAGCAGTCCGCAATCGGAAGCAGTACAAATAAATCTCCATTCCATTTTTCTCGTTCCAAAGGAAAGGACATAATGGCAATGGCGGCAGAAAGCACACCGAAGCAGAAAGCATGGCCAACTGTGAGCAACACAGCAAAGTCACCCAGACTTCAAAAGCAATATTCATTTAAGGATGAGCATACTGCTACTATGTTCAATCTGCTCAGCAAACGCAAGATGCTTAAGTTGCCGGAAAGCAAGAGGTATGAAGAGATTGGGAAGACTAACGATCCCAATTACTGCCTATACCACTGGATTGTAGGTCACCCTATAAAGAATTGTTTTATTCTAAAAGATAAAATCCAAGCGTTGATTGACGCTGGAGCAGTTCAGCTCAAAACTGAATAAAAAAGGAGTTAGAGCTAACTCCAATACATCTAATGTTTGTGGTCTAAAGGTACCACTTGGGCTCACAACAATTCCCAAGACGAGCTCAGGGCAGTTAATTTAAACCTCCATAAAAAAAAATTATGAATTACCCAACGCCGTCAAGATAAAGGGAAGAGAAACAGTTTCTCGCCAACCCCACCATGCTGGGAGTAAAAAAGCATGAACTGCCCAACGCCGATAAGGCAGCGGGAAGATAATAAATTTCTCGCCAACCCCATCATGCTGGGGGTAAAAAGTATGAATTACCCAACACCGATAAGGTTACGGGGAGAGAATAAATTTCTCGCCAACCCCATCATACTGGGGGTAGAAAGTATGAATTACCCAACGCCGATAAGGCTATGGGGAGAGAATAAATTTCTCGCCAACCCCATCATACTGGGAGTAAAAAGTATGAATTATCCAACGCCGACAAGACTATGGGAAGAGAATAAATTTCTCGTTGTAGATAAAAAAGAGGAAAAATTGCTAAGTGAGCACACCCACTTGCTAAGTGAGCACACCCTCGGGATTTTCTCCCGCGGGTGCCAACCTGATGGTTGTTTTCCGTATTTTTTTTGTTTCCGTTGTTTATTTCGCTAATATTTCGCGATCCGATTTTTCAGGAATAATTGAAGTCGGATTTCTAGATTCTTCGGTCTATAAAACACAGAAATTTAACCGAAGGGGGACACTTTTGGGCAGAGTTGGGAGATTCTTTGGGGAAGAGTCCAATTTTCCAGAGGCGGGAGTCCAAAAATTCAGAAAGGAGTTCCTCAATTTAGAGAGATCGGATTGTCAACGGAGGACAGAAACAAAGCTCCACCGCTGCCAGAACCCACAAAAATAAAGGAGAATCGAAATCAATCGATCCCCATTCTTATAATCTCGAATTTATTTTGTAATTTTTCTTTTATTGCTGTAATTCAAAATCAAATTGGCAATATTAAAGAAGATTCAATTTTTCGGGCATACAAGAATTGGCGACCACAGTGGGAGTTTGGGCAACGCAATCCAATCTTTAAATTTTTTTTCGGAGCCTAGGCGTCATCGTCGGGTAACGATAAATAAATGTGAGGCGTCATCGCCCACCAAAATTGACAAGACGTCATCGTCTGTCAAAAAAAAAATTATGAGGCGTCATCGCCCATAAAGAAAAAAAATTTGACAAAACGTCACCGTCTGTAAAAAAAAAAATTAATTATGAGGCGTCATCGCCCATAAAGAAAAAAAAATTTGACAAGACGTCATCGTCTGTCAAAAAAAAAAAAATTATGAGGCGTCATCGCCCATGAAAAAAAAATTATGAGGCGTCATCGTCCATAAAAAAAAAATTTTGAGGCGTCATCGCCCATAAAAAAAAATGACAAGACGTCATCGTCTGTCAAAAAAAAAAAAAAAAACTTTTGAGGCGTTATCGCTCAAAAAAAAAAATGACAAAACTGGATACAACTCCAGGATGCAACCCGCAGATGGAATCTTGGGACCCGCGTGGACACAACCCGCATATGGAAGCTCGGGATGCAACCCGCAGATGGAATCTTGGGACCCGCGTGGACGCAACCAGCATATAGAAGCGCGGGATGCAACCCGCAGATGGAATCTTGGGACCCGCGTGGACGCAACCCGCATATGGAAGCGCGAGATGCAACCCGCAGATGGAATCTTGGGACCCGCGTGGACGCAACCCGCATATGGAAGCGCGAGATGCAACCCGCAGATGGAATCTTGGGACCCGCGTGGACGCAACCCACATATGGAAGCGCGGGACGTAACCCGCAGATGGAAGCGCGGGCGCGGGACGCAACCCACAGATGGGTGGGACCCACCTGGGTCACCCGCACTTTTCTCCCTCTCTCCCGCACGAAAAAAATAAAGAATAAAAATAATATTAATACAAAGGCAAAAAATAAAAAAAAAGGAAAAAAAAGGAAAAAGAAAAAGAAAGGGTGTTATCGCCCACAAAAAATTGACAAAGTTAAAAAAAATAATATTTTTTTTAAAAAAAAAAGAGAAAAAAAAACATGCAGTATGAGTGCTCTACCCATGGGTTGTATCCCACGGATGCACTCGCGGATGCCAAAAAAATAAATAAATAAATAAATAAAAAAAAATTAATTAAAATAAAAAATATAAAAATATTTAAAAAAATATAAAAATATAAACAAAAAAATAAATAAATAAAAATAAACAAAAAATAATAATAAATAAAAATATATTTGCAAGGCCTCATCGCTTACCAAAATAAATAAAAAATAAATAAGAAAAAAATAAAATGCTAGGCGTCATCACCTAAAAAAAAAAAAAAAAAAAGGGCATCATTGCAAACAAAAAAAAAGAGAGATAAAGAAATAAAAATGTATATATAAAATAAAATAAAATAAAAAAATGATGAATTACCCAACGCCGACAAGGCTACGGGAAGAGAATAAATTTCTCGCCAACCCCATCATACTAGGGGTAAAAGTATGAATTACCCAACGCCGACAAGGTTACGGGAAGAGAATAGATTTCTCGCCAACCCCACCATACTGGGGGTAATAAGTATGAACCGCCCAATGCCGCTAAGGCTACGAGAAGAGAATAGATTTCTCGCCAACCCCATCATACTGGAGGTAAAAGTATGAATTACCCAACGCCGATAAGGCTAGGGGAAGAGAATAGATTTCTCGCCAACCCCACCATACTGGGGGTAATAAGTATGAACAGCCCAACGCCGCTAAGGCTACGGGAAGAGAATAGATTTCTCGCCAACCCCATCATACTGGGGGTAAAAGTATGAATTACCCAATGCCACAAGGCTACGGGAAGAGAATAGATTTCTCGCCAACCCATTCATACTGGGGGTAAAAGTATGAATTGCCCAACCCCGCTAAGGCAAAGGGAAGAGGAAAAGTTTGGTATTTAAACCCAAACGAAACCCTCGACAACTCACCATGCTGAGGATAATAGCATGCCTAGCCCAACTCAAACGGTAGTTGGTAAAGGCAAATCAAACCCGTTGATAGCTGGGGGTTTGCTAAAAATCCCATGACAAATCTGTCACAACAGTATACATCGCTGCCCTAAGCTGCTAAGGCAAAGGGAAGAGGAAAAGTTTGGCATTTAAGCCCAAACGAAATCCTTGACAACTCACCATGCTGAGGGGAATAGCATGGCTAGCCCGACTCAAACGGTAGTTGGTAAAGACTAATCAAATCCGTTGATAGCTGGGGGTTTGTTAAAAATCCTAATCAGATAAATCCCTTGTCACGTTAAGATTTCACCTCTGACAGCAAAACTTTTCTTGTCATTTTGCTCCAACAGAGCAAGTGACGCTCCAAAATATTTGTCAAGTTAAACATACCTCTGACATCATAATTCAAAATCAAATGAGATAAGATCCGATTAAATCCCCTGTCACGTTAAAAAAAAAATCACCTCCGACAGAAAAGAAAATTCACACTTCGTCAAGTCCAACATTACAACCTCTGATGAACGTGTTTTGATGTCGTTAAGTTAAAAAATCACCTCTGACGAAAATCATCTCCCTATCAAGTTAACAGTTATCTCTGATAGTCCGATTCCAAATCTAAATACGTTAACCGTCACCTCTATTTAGTCAGCTTGTCCCTATTACGACCAGATCCTCTGAATAGGTTGAGTTTCAAGACATGTTTAATATCACCTCTGTCTTTCCCTTATCCGTCATACTAGATGTCACTGAACGGTTAGGATTAAAATGAGCACGTTAACATAATATCTCTGCTTGACCTAAAATAAGCATGTTAACATCATACCTCTACTTGTCATCTAATGAGTACGTTAAAATCATACCTCTGCTTGATTTGAATAAATGAATATGTTAACAGTTATCTCTATCAACAAAATCCTTTAAAAGGTCTATAGCCAAAATTAAACAATCCAAAGTATTTCGTAATTCAGTACGATTCAATACAGAACTTCGAAAACTTTGGAGGGGGTTATGTAGATAAAAAAAGGAAAAAATGCTAAGTGAGCACACCCGCTTGCTAAGTGGGCACACCCGCGGGAGCGATCCCGCGGGTTGTTTTCCGTATTTTTTTTGTTTCCGTTGTTTATTTCGCTAATATTTCGCGATCCGATTTTTCAGGAATAATTGAAGCCGGATTTCGAGGTTATTCGGTCTATAAAACACAGAAGTTTAACCGCAGGGGGACACTTTTGGGCAGAGTTGGGAGATTCTTTGGGGAAGAATCCAATTTTCCAAAGGCGGGAGTCCAAAAATCCAGAGAGGAGTTCCTCAATTCAGAGAGATCGAATCGTCAACGGAGTACAGAAACAAAGCTCCACCGCTGCCAGAACCCACAAAAATAAAGTGGAATCGAAATCAATCGATTCCCATTCTTGTAATCTCGAATTTATTTTGTAATTTTTTTTTATTGCTGTAATTCAAAATCAAATTGGCAATATTAAAGAAGATTCAATTTTTCGGGCATACACTCGCCAACTCCATCATGCTGGGGGTAAAAGTATGAATTGCCCAACGCCGCTAAGGTAAAGGGAAGAGAAAAAGTTTGGCATTTAAGCCCAAACAAAATTCTCGATAATTCACCATGCTGAGGGGAATAGTATGGCTAGCCCAACTCAAACGGTAGTTGGTAGAGGCCAATCAAATCTGTTAATAGCTTGGGGTTTGCTAAAAATCCCATGACGAACCTGTCACAACAGTATCCTTATTCGAATATAATGATACATCGCTGCCATAAGCTGCTAAGGTAACGGGAAGAGGAAAAGTTTGGCATTTAAGCCCAAACGAAACCCTCGACAACTCACCATGCTGAGGGGAATAGTATGGCTAGCCCAACTCAAACGATAGTTGGTAAGGGCAAATCGAATCCGTTGATAGCTGGGGGTTTGCTAAAAATCCCGTGACAATAATATCCTTATTCGAATATAAGGATACATCGCCGCCCTAAGCTGCTAAGGTAAAGAGAAAAGGAAGAGTTTGGCATTTAAGCCCAAACAAAATTCTCGACAACTCACCATGCTGAGGGGAATAGCATGGCTAGCCCAACTCAAACGGTAGTTGGTAAAGGCAAATCAAACCCGTTGATAGCTGGGGGTTTGCTAAAAACCCTAATCAGATAAATCTCTTGTCACGTTAAGATTTCACCTCTGACAGCAAAACTTTCCTCGTCATTTTTTTTTCTTTCCAGTAGAGTAAATAACACTCCAAAATATTTGTCAAGTTAAAATCATACCTCTGACATCATAATTCGAAATCAAATGAAATAAAATCCGATTAAATCTTTGTTAAGTTAAAATTTCACCTCTGACAGAAAAGAAAACTCACACTTCATCAAGTCCAATATTACAGCTTCTGATAAATTTGTTTTTGATATCGTTAAGTTAAAGATTACCTCTGACAAAAATCATCTCCCTATCAAGTTAACAGTTACCTCTGATAGTCCGATTCCAAATCTAAATACGTTAACCGTCACCTCTGTTTAGTCAGCTTGTCCCTATCACGACCAGATCCTCTGAATAGGTTAAGCTCCAAGACACGTTTAATGTCACATATGTCTTTCCCTGATCCGTCATACTATATGTCACTGAACGGTTAGGATTCTAATGAGCACGTTAACATGATACCTCTGCTTGACCTAAAATGAGCACGTTAACATGATACCTCTGCTTGACCTAAAATGAGCACGTTAACATGATACCTCTGCTTGACCTAAAATGAGCACGTTAACATGATACCTCTGCTTGACCTAAAATAAGTATGTTAATATCATAACTCTACTAGTTATCTGATGAGCACGTTAGAATTATACCTCTGCTTGTTATTTAATAATTGAATATGTTAACAGTTATCTTTGTCTACAAAATCCTTTAAAACGTCTGTTAATCAAAATTAAATAATCCAAAGTGTTTCGAAATTCAGAACGACTCAATACAGAACTTCGAAAACTTTGGGGGAGATTATGTAGGCACTAAAAAAATAATAAATAAACAAATATATATATATATATATAATTAAAAAAAATGAAAACGGGTCGAAACCCAAACGGGTGCCACCCGCGGGATTTCTCCCGCATTTCCGCGGGTGCCAACCAGCGGAAGTTCCGCAGGAGCACCCGCGAGAATTTTCGAGGGTGCCAACCCGCGGAAGTTCCGCGGGAGCACCCGCGGGAGTTTCCGCGGGTTGGCACCCGCGGGATTTCTCCCGCGGGATCCCCTTCCCCTGCCGGCTGGTGTGCACTCACGGGGAACCCCAATTGATTTTTTTTGGTATTTTTCGCAGATTGATCCAGTTTCGGAGATCGCGTGATCCGATTTTTTAGGGAGGATTCGAGCCGGATTTCGAGCGGATTCGGTCTATAAAAGAAAGGAATTGAGTCCGGAGAAAGGACTTTTGGGGGACGATTTTGGGCGAGCTCGTGAGATCAAGAAGCGGAGCAGAGCCATCCACTTCACGGTCAGACGGTCAACGGAGTGCACCAGCGAGGCTCCATCGCCACCCGAATCCACATAAAGAAAGGAATAAATTAATATTTCCGTTCTTGTAATTCCTCAGATCTTTTGTAAATCTCAATATTTCGTTGTAATCAAACAATTTTACAATGGAAAGAGAAATCCAATTTTTGAGCAAACATGTCTACACCTGAAGCTCCGTTTTGGAAAAAAACCGTAAATAGTAAAATTGAATCAATTATTCAAAATCACACCTGGAAACTTGTGGATCTTCCTCCAGGAAGTAAACCATTAGGTTATAAATTGATCTTTAAGAGAAAAATAAAACCTGATGGGTTTATAGATAAATACAAAGTTAGACTTGTAGTAAAAGACTATAGATAAAAAGAAGGTGTAGATTATTTTGATACATATTCACCTGTAACAATAATGACATCCATAAGATTAACAATTGGTTTTGCAGTACTATATAATTTTGAGTTTCATCAAATGGATGTAAAAACAATATTTTTAAATGGTGAATTAGATGAAAAAATTTACATGGAATAACCTGAAGGGTTTATAGTTCCAGGTAAAGAAAAGAAGGTGTGTAGACTTGTTAACTTACTCTATGGATTTAAACAAACATCTAAACAATGGCATGAAAAAATTGACTAAGTTATGTTGTCAAATGGATTTCGTTATAATGAACGCGATAAATGTGTATATGTAAAAAGGAATATGCACAACTATGTATTGTATGTCTATATGTGGATGACATGATTATCACTGGTAGCTCGGTTGCACTAATTAAAGAAATAAAAAATTAGGTTAACACAGAAATTTGATATGAAAAACTCAGATATTATAGATATTATTCTTAGTGTTAAAATCTCCAAAACATTTGATGGATTATCTTATTCCAGTCACATTATATCAAGAAGATACTCAAAAAATTTGACAAGGAAAATAATGATATAGCTATGACACTTGTGGATATGAGTCTATATTTTACAAAAAATACGGGTGCTAATATATCACAATTAGAATATTCTCATATTATTGACAGTCTTATGTATTTAATGAACTGCATAAGACCTGATATTACATATTCAGTAAGCAAACTGAGTAGATTTACAAGTAATTCAGGGAAAAACCACTGTAAAATAATAGTTAGAGTACTCAAATATTTGAGTTACACTGCTAACTATGGGCTGCACTATACAAGATATCCAGTAGTGATAGAAGAATACACTGATGCAACTGGATTACATATTCTAAAGACATAAAATCCACAATTGGATATGTCTTTACTATTGGAGGTGCAGCCATCTCTTGGAAATCTTCGAAATAAACATGTATAGCCAGATCCACTATAGAATATGAATTTATCGCTTTAGATAAAACTGGAGAAGAAGCAGAATGATTTCGAAACTTTTTAGAAGATATTTCAATATGGTCTAAACCTGTGTCAGCAATTTGCATCCATTGCGATACTAAATCAGCAATTGGAAGGGCACATAATACAATGCATAATAGAAATTCACGACATATACATCGTAGACATGATACTGTAAGACAACTGCTTACAAATAAAATAATATCTCTTAATTATATAAAATCAAATGATAATATTGCAGATCCATTAACAAAAGCCTTGACCAAAAATCAAGTATATGAGTTATCGAGGGGAGTGTGATTACAGCCTACTAAATAAAGTAACTCTATAATGACAACCCAACCTAGCTGAATGGAGATTCCAAGATCTAGGTTTAAAGGGACAACCAAATTGTGGGAAGACTCGTAAGAATCACTGAGTAAATAATTCTTATCTCATTCCTATGGTAAAATTGTGATTAACATGCAATATGTAAAGATAAACAAAGCTTTTAATGATCCTTATATCTTGGAAATTTAAGAGGAATATGGCAGAATACTCTTAATAAGATATCACTTATATGAGTGTGAAGGGGCCGCTTCTATGAGAATGACAAAAGCTAAGTTCTCTAAAATACTTATAGAATTACCAAGTTGTCCAGGGCCAAAACGGACACAACATAAAAGAATTTGATAAAGTTGAAAGGAATCGTGTGAATATTATTGTCTTAGTTTACATAAAAAACTGAACAGTTCAAAAATATCGAGTTCACTGGTTAGCGAGTAAACTCGATATATTTTACTAGGGAAGGTTCAAAACCAAAAGTCACATCTTCTGATGCGGTAACTTTCTATTATACTCTCTGTTTATCTGCATTAGAGTCTATGCCATTTTATTCATATGGGGATTGTTGAATTTATGTATGTTTGAATATTAAATCTTTGAGCCAATTCACTAGTTTAAAAATAAATTAATTAGGTGAACGGAAAATGACTTCACAGTGGAGTGCATAGCAAAGGGAATAAAGGAAAAATACTCTCACATTAGTGAAAGTGTTGTTAGGATGTAAGTTTAAATAGAATTATTTGTTCTATGTCATTACTTATATAAGAAGATGAGAAACCTTGAGTACTACGGGTGGTGCTACGCACCGCCCACACGCACACGCACATGCACGTGTGCGAGGGCGAATATGCGTTTAGGACGCATTGGGCGCTTTAGTGGTGCACTTCGCACGTACGCATCGTCGCGAAGAGCTTATGAGCCTTTGAATTTTTGGTTCTATTGGGTTAGGGTTGCCTCTATTTGGATTCAAACTTGGATTCGACCCACCCACTAAGAGTCGTTAGCCGTTAGGATCTGACTGTTGAGATCCAACAGTCGTATGTTAATAATTACCGTTAAACGGTCACAACTGTTAACAGTTAACCGTCGCGCCTGTTGTCTGAATTGCATATAAATAGACTTGTCCAGACTCGTTTTAATATACATTTTTTATTTTCTTCTCTCCTTCTTCTGCAGACAGGAAAACGCTGTCTTTCTGACACCAGTTTTCTATCTCCGGAAGAATTCTCCAGTCCTTTTCTGTTCTACACTGCACCATACACAAAACAGAAAGTATTATTTATCAGATTCGCTAGAGTAACAGGATTGCAGTTTCCTTCCTGTTACAGACCGATCGTTGTATTCTGAGAGACCGACGCCTACTGTAATCTAGAAGCAGAATAGTGGAGGGCGAATCAGTTTTAAGGAAATAGTGTCCAAAACTAGACTTGATCATCTTACTGTCATCATCCAATCTGCATCCATCTTCTGCATATGCTCATCCTTCAATCAGTAAAGTATTCTAATTATGTTTTTCATTTATATTTTATTATGTTTCTTTTTTAGGGTAATAAACTATTTAAATAAATTCTGATTAAATATTTTAGTTCCGTCTCTAGATTTAACTAATAATAATAGTAATAATATATAATCTTATTACAGCAACTATAACAATTTATATTCTATTTATAAAGTAAACTATTTTATATCAATTCGGATTTCTTCTCTAATATTATCTAATAATATTTCTGGTTTAAATTAGACTACAATTTTCTAATCTTACAATATTAACTCTTTATAAGTATTATAACTAATATAGCCAACAAACATTTCGTAACGTATTAAGAAGTATTTTTTTTTTCGATGAGATGTAATTATTGGGAATTGGAATCATTTTTCCCCTAGAACTATTTTCATAATTAATATATTCGCTTAACAAAAATTCGTACTGGTTTTGTCAAATATGGAGTGAATTTAGCATCCAAGTAATATCCATATCTGCATTCATATCCGGAAAAAAAAAAAAAAAAAATCAACTATAAATGCGATAATACTTATGTCCGGATCCGCTCTGCATCCGCTACATTTAGATGCCTTCTAAGAAAATTTATTTTCCCAAACTAACCAAGAGTTAATTCTTATCATATGAAAATCAACTATAGGCCATGTTTGGCTTGAGAAATAAAATAATAATAAAATAAGAAAGGAACTCACTTTCTATTGTTCAATTTGAAAGAAAATTGAAAAAAAAAGTTAGATTAAAAGTTAAAGAAAATAAGGCTAAAATTTCTCCCTCCTTTTCGCCTCTAGTAGAAAAACTAGGAAAAAACATCACTTGATTATCTCATGAAATTATGATTGGAGAATAAGAGACACTTTGGAGCAAGTTATGTTTCTTTTTTTTTTTTTTTTTTGCATTTTTTATGTTTTATCAGTAAAATTTTGATTTTCTAATTTCTCTCACTAAGAAACAACAAAGAGCCTACCATTACATAATAACTCCGAAGTTGAACTCCGAAGTTGAATTTGTGATGAAGGTTGAGAAAAATCGTTTTCTATTCTATTACTCCCTTGTAAGTTGAGAGCCTCTTACCCGAGCTTTAAAAATCTGCAGTTAAATACATATTCAACAGTGGAATTTGAAGTTGAATGGTTCTGATACCATTTTAAAATTCCTGTCACTATACCAAAACTCTAAATTTATACTCAGAATTAAGAGAAATTGTTTTGTAAACTAATATTACATTATCTAATTGAATCTCACACGCATCATTGCTAGTCAGGAGTCGAACTCGAAACCTCCAAAAAAAATCAATTAACATTTACTATTGAATTAGATGCATAAATTAATGTACATCTGTTCATGATTAATACAAGAGGAGCCCCACCATTAGCACTAATCAATCTTGCAGAGCCCACCAAGCTAAAAGGAATCAGAATTAGTGATTATTCAGTTCATGAAAAGAGAGATGAGTTCCAAAGTCCCCACATGCTGGCTATTTACACTTCAAACTGAATATATATGAATAAAAAGGGAAAAAAAAAGAAGAAAAAAAAAATCTCTTTTTCTTCTTTTTTTTCCCTAAGAAAGTTTAATTAGGGCTCTATTGGGTTAATTAACTTTTTGTAGTGTCTATCCAAATCATGCATCATCTCTCTTTTTTAACTTTTTTTTCTTCTAGAAATCCAAAATCTTGCAACAATGCCAGATAGAAACAATATTGTCTTTATGTCAGTATCACTAACACTCGTTTGGCTTTTTTAAAGTGGGTGGATTTGGAACTAAACTTGCCAGTCATCGTCGCACGTGCATTGCACGTGTGTAATTAAGCAGCCCCCCATAAAAAACATGGCAATTAATTACACTAATATATTCTCCATTAGCCTTGAAACTCATGATATTTGAAGTATCATTAATTAAGGATAAATACGAAATTTTTTAATAATATCTGTTTTCTCATTTATTTTTTTTTTAACCATGAATGTAAAGATAAAAATATTTACTTTCAGTCTATTTTAATCTCCATTCCTCGTATTTTATCTTGATTACTATAAATTATTTTTCTCTACGTACCCAATTATATAAGCACAAATTTTAGTTAAGATAAGTATTTTTACATATTTTTAGTTTGATTTATAAGTTATGCAAGAATATAAATTGGTTAATTCTTGGAATTATTACAAGAACAAAAGAAGGAAAAAAAAAAAAAAAAAAGGAAAAGCACCACTAATACTCAAACTGAGACAATGACAATCACATGCACAAGCTTTCAATAATTAGTAGATATCTAGTTAATTAATGGGTTAATCCTTTTTCGCAATAATAATACAAACATTTCTCCCCAAAAAGGGGTTACGATTACAAAGTAGACTTCCATTTTTGATGAAATTACACTATAATTAACAAGGTTGCTTAAATTAAGTAATTGCTTGAATAATCCTTATCCTCTCTCTCTCTCTCTCCCTCGCTAAACACCAACACCAGTACTACATAATTACTAATTATTAATTAGTAATTAATCACACTTTTAATCATCTTCTTGTTCTTGTTATATGGTGGGTGATGAAGTCTTGCTTGCATTCTTCTCATCAGCAGCACCGCCATCGTCAGTAGAAGGAGAAGGCTCGGTCCTGCTGCCCGGCCGCAGCGTGCTCGTCGTCGAGGTTCCACAGGCTCCCCCAAGACCCTGGCACGTCCTCCGTCGAGCCCTCCTCGCTGGTCGAACCGCCGCTGCCGCCGCCGCAGTCGTTGCCCTGGAGCATGTAGGGCATTGGAAGCATGTAGGAGTAGGAATAGGACATCTCCTGCATTTCTTGTGCCATTGCAGCTGCCTCAACCTGTGGCATCATTCCTCTCATAATGTCAGCCATCTGAACCTCCTCCTGCTGCTGCTGCTGCTGCTGCTGCTGGGCCTCGAGTTGCTGCTTCTGCTGTACTATTTCTTGCTGTTGCTGGCGGAGGAAGCGTGCACGTGCACGCTCGACGTTCTTGGTGGACTTGCCCTTCTTGAAGTGGGTGCGCCAGTAGTTCTTGATCTCGTTGTCCGTCCTCCCCGGGAGGCTCCGGGCTATCGTCGACCATCTGTTCACAGATTTCAAAATTTTCCCGTTATAGTCACCTAAGATTATGTATCAGTTGGACTAATGTAGCCTAATATATACCTGTTTCCCCATCTAGCATGCAACTCAAGAATGATGGTCTCCTCATTGGGAGTAATCTTGCCTCTCTTGAGATCAGGCCTCAAGTAGTTCACCCACCTCAGCCTACAACTCTTCCCGCTCCTCTTCAATCCTACATAAATAAATAAACAAAGTATAAGAAATAATTAAACTAAATATATATATATTGAATATGTATGATATTGTCTTTCTTTTAAAATACAAACTACTAGTATAGTTACCAGTGAGCCTAGAGACGGAGTTCCATCTGCCCTCGCCGTGGAGGTTGACATGCTCGATGAGGAGCTTGTCCTCCTGGGGAGTCCAGGGCCCCTTCCTCCACCCGTCGTCGAAGCAAGAGCTCCACCCGAAGCGACCTGCAGCCTCCATTATCGATCACAGAACTGATATTACCGCAGTTGGCTTGGAGTTAGAAGGAAGAAGAGATGAGGTTGATGCTGATGAGGTTGTGATGAAGTGGATGTTGAGGTTGTATGTCTCCTACCTAGCTAGTCTCAATATATGCACACACACTCATGAGCTGTCTTTTGTCACCCTGGGCATGAGACAATGGATTGAATTGGCCTTGCTAGCTAGCGTGCATCCATCCTTATTTATACCCCCCAACTCTTCACATTTTTCTCACTCCATGTCTCTATCATAAGCATCCCACTTCGGCTTCTCTCTCTCTCTCTACACTTTAGTGTCCAGTATCTTGAATTGTGTACGTATGTGGATTGTTTTATGTTGGTGTCTATTTTATCGTAATTTTATATACATAAACACATATAGTAAGGTGTTTCCGTAAAAATTATGTGGAAGATCTGAACCACTAGTTGTAATCTCCATACTCTAAATCTAAATCGATAGTGTATAAAAATTAATGTAATTTAAATACTTCATCACCACCGAACAATTCATTTTACCGTTCATTTATATTATATCCTATATACGGTTAGAATGTAACGAAAATACATGATTTTTTGTATGCTAGCAATTGAGAGCGGAGAGTTTACTTTTACTCTTTATGTTGAGATTTTAAGTTTTTTTTTTTTTTAATTTATAAATAACTCCCTATGAAAATATTTTAGGTATACTTTTTACTCTCTCTCCATATATATATATATATATATATATATATATATATATATATATATATATATATATATATATATATATATAGACACACATACACACAAAAAAAAGAGCAAGGAAAGATCGAGAAGCCACGCGGACGACGACATTGTGACGCAACCTTAGAATCAAATCAAAGGGAGGGGGCTTGCCGTGTATAAAATGACATTGGTACAAGATTTTTTTAGATCTCTGGCCATATTAAACTCACTTGCCCATTGATCATTTCCTAATTAGAAAACTAAGTACAGACCCATTAATTAATTATTCTACATCCACGTACCTCCCAAGGCTTTAAGGCCTTTAAGGACACCCACTAAATTTTAATTATAATTTTATTTGCAAAAACAAAGGTAAAAATTAAGAAAATTAAAGACCCTCCTAAATAGCTGGCAAAAGTAGTGGGTGGTTGTTTGTTCCCTATGAAAGAGCCCTACACAACCTATGCCTATTAACCACATGTTAAGCTCTTGCTAATTACCCTTTACAACGCATAATTAATCTTTATTTTATTGGCTCAGATGTGGCTTGTGGATGCCATTTTAAAAGGGAGTTTCTAAATGAGCACACCACTTTTCCTAATAAACCCACTCAACAACGAAAAGTCCGGACCAGAACAAAAATACACCGATAAATGGGCTCAATAGGAAAAATGGTGTGCTCTATATAAACTCCCTTTTAAAAGAGGAGCTAAGCGTGGATTAAATTAAGAATATTTTTATTGTTATTATATTGTCTACGCGTGGTGAGGTGACGACCTTGACCCGTCAAATTCGCGACACCTGTTCCGCTCCTGACATTTGAGACAAGGACATAATCAGATCAGCTAATCTTGCTTATAAAATATCTTAGGAGCTTGATTACTGTTTGAGGTCCCCCCTGAGCATTTTCTTCATATTTTGAGTGAAGAGCCAATGACTCGATGCAAAGTCTCATGTTGTCAAGACTGTGGTCGTCGTTTCCAATGACTATTGCTTGGAGGTTGACGTAGATGTCATGCCTCTGAGTGTCTTAAAAATCTGATGCAGAATCTTTATGAAACTTAAAGAATTTGATATGGTAACTTTGAATGATGACACGTTAACCTACTATATTTTTCAATAGATACGGATATAAATCTTTGTTTATAATAAATAAATAAATAAATATATATATATATATATATATATATATATATATATATATATATATATATATATATATATATATATATATATATATATGATGGAGAAAAAAAAACATATTATTGATAAAACTTAAAGAATTATTAATTAGAACTCAATATGAAGCGTCACATAATCCTTTTTAAACCTTATAAAAAAATTTATTACAGAAAGTTGAGTTTGAGTGTCTGATATGCGAACATGAATATGTTAATCGATGATTGCATTCAGAAGAAAACTATGTATAATTGGATATAAATTAAGATGCCGATAATAAATTATGTTTCAATTTTTCTCATGCTATTGATATAATATTTATTATTTTCTCTAAGGAATGAAATAAGGGGCCATTCCATGTTAAATGTCTTGATTACATTAAAAGATGGAAAATGGGCACAAAAAGAGGGAAAAGAAAGAAAGAAAGAAAGAAAAATAAAACATGAAAGCCTCCAAATTTTGGGAGTTTCCAAAGGAGCACACCAATTTTCCTAATGAGCCCACTAAATAGTTCTTTTTTGTTCAGATTTTCAGTTGAAAAGTGGGCTCACTGGGAAAAATGGTGTGCTCCTTTCGAAACTCCCCAAATTTTAAACTACATCAAGTCCATAAGTCCCTAATTTAAATTTCCTTATTGCAAAGGCAATGTGCAACGATATGATCCTTAATTGGAGCCTTTGCAAATTAAGGATGTTTTTGTTTGATTTAATCTATATATATATATATATATATATATATATATATATATATATATATATATATATATATATGGGATTACTGTACGTGAGCCGCCAGCTCAGGAAAAGTTACGTGAGCTAGCAGCAAAACTATAATGATCCAATATTTTTTCTTCAATTTCTTTTAAGAGTTACGATCTCTATCTCCTTAACTTCTTTCGGATTAAATTTCATAAATTTTAGAGTTCATTTACCCTTTCATCAAGTAAATACAAAATATTTTATTCATTGAAAACCGTTAATTTTGCGTTAACTTGATAAAAGATCAAATCAAAACTAAAACCCAAGAAATTGGGTATGAGTGAACTCTAGGGGGTCGAGATCATAATCCAAAAGAAATTTTTTAAAAAAGATTATTTGAGATAGTGGAAATGAACTGCAGCTCAGGTAACTTGCGTGAGCTGTCAGCTCATTTCCATTTCTCTCTCTCTATATATATAGTGCCTATATAAGTAATATTGAGTCAATAAACCTAGCATAGTTTAATTAGGTGAGATTCAAATAGATATTTTAGGATTGAATACATCACTGCATTATTAAACTAAGATACTTAATTAATTAAGAGGCATGGTAATCATAGTTTAGTTGGATACGTCACATAATTAAGATAAAATAAAAAAATAAGCCCAAAGAGGAAAGGAACTCTAGAAAGACTAATCCTTTGTTTAATCAAAAAATCCAAAAGGATATAGGTGTAAAGATATGCTTGCATTTGCATTTGCTTTTGCTTCTAGAAGTATGAAGAGCAAGCAAAACCCTCCAAGTTTCTATCTATTTCGAATTTATTGGACGGTTAAATACACAATTTTAACTGTTTATCAAAATAACAAGTGGCTAAAGAATTTTTCAGTACAAATTAGATTTAAGGGAGTTTCCAAAGTAGCACACTATTTGTCCAAGTGAGCCCATTTAATCACTGTGCGAACTCACAGTCCGAAAAAAAATACACTGGAAACTGGACTCACTAGGAAAACTGGTGTGCTTCTTTAGAAACTTTTAGATTTTAGTGCAAATCATGAGTACTAGGGTGAGCTTTAGTTTAGTAAGAAAGATCGTAACTAGTTACCATAGGGATCCCTAATCTTGCGTCATTAGTGCTAATTAATCTCATAAAGCATAAAACTTTTGAGATGCACTTAAAAGTAGATGCAAATGCATTAATGCTATTATGCTAAGCAAGCACCTTTCTTAATTTCTCTTCATGAAGATGAAGCTAATTTACCAACTAGGGTTTGAGGAGGATAATGTAGCTGGTGCCCCCTCCTTAATTGGATGTTTAGTATAATCTCGGGACAGGTGTCGCGATTAGTTCGACTAATGATGCATTAGTGGTCCAAGTTTGTGTCTAGATTTGGATGGATCTTTGATTACTTTCACTTGGATTACAATCTCGGGCAAGCTTGTGGGGGATGAGGATGTGGATTAGTATGACGAAGGATGAGAGGATCCCATATATATATATATATATATAATCTAAAGGGCTTTTCAAGTATTAGAGGCTCCTCCTCTTTTGACTAAGCTTAATTAGCTCACAACACAAAGTAAAGATTAGCTAGAGAGAAGGTAGGAGTTAAATAGTACGTATAATTTAATCTTTTTAAAGTTCTTATCTACAAATGAGGAATAGATACCATGCACGAGGCTGTAGATGTTGGTGACATCACGGTGGTCCCTTTGTAATCTCTTGCAGATGTGGACTGTTCCGTGTGCGTCTTGTCTCGCTTTTTGGTCATTCAAGATCGGTCTACGATCGACTAAAAATTTTTTAGGATCCACTTGAAATTCATATCCATTAAGAAATTTAGCGTATACTCGCAAATTTTAGAGTTCAGTCGTCAATTCCAATAAGAAAATAAAATTTTGTACGAAGATCTACTGACTATACAATTTATTAACATCATTTGCAACTTCTAGATAGGAGTGAACAATCGATCGGATTTCGATCAGACAGAGGAGACAAAACTTCGACACAGTATGCTTGACCACAACCAACCAAACTCCGACTTATCATTTGTCGGTTGGATACGATCAGAGTCCGTCAGACGAATTTAGATTTTTTCTTCTGTCACGCCCCACTCCCGATATACGGTATACGAGCACGTGTAACAGGTACCGGCAACATATTCAGTTTGAATATGCTAAAGCCTCAATAAATTTGCCACAATAATACTTAGTAATTACGATAGAAAAATTCAACAAAATTTTCACTTTTCATTTATCGGAACGAAGTTTAGATACAATGGGAATAAAATTTAATAAAATTAAACAAAAGAAAACAGGGAATGTTTAATCTGTTATTGAGCTTCAATCTGATCTTTAAAATACACCAGATCCTGCGTCAGTTTTGGCATGTCCACCGATAAATCTGGACATGCACACCCAGGTCGTCAGATTGCGACCAAAATAAAATACGCAGAAAGAATGTGAAATATAACGGTTATGTCCAAATATAATAATAGTACAAGTTTTAGAAAATATGTAATAAAATGTCTATAATAATGATATCAATTAATTTAGATTATTTTAATGTCATTTAAGTAAGTCAACTCTATAATAGAGATATTTTTGTCTAAAATGTCATATAATCGGAAAAGCTAACTGATGGGATACAACTGTTTCGATTGTTTCCTGTACAGACCCAGGAAATGGTCACAGGATTGTCCGGTGCTGAGTCGGACCTGCCGTCAGACAAACAGGAATTATAGTCAGGTATGATCCAGCAAATCATCACGCACCCATGGTATGCGAAATATTCAGTTGTACAACTTAACAAATTTACAGCCGAAACAGAGTATATTTCCATCATTCAGTTTCTCTCCCAACCCAGTGTCATTTAGGTATAGTACAGTATATTGATTATATCAGGTACATATTTCAATTGAATTTTGTTAATTTGTTAACAATATGATTTATAGAGTCCGTTCAGTTTATACTTTATTCAATAAATCATAATTAACTATATGCAAGAGTTACTGATTTGAGACATCATAAAGATATCGGCCAGGCAAGTATATGGATGCTGGGAGGTTTTCCGTGCGTTGCACGTTCCTTAATTAGATAACCAGCATACAAGATAACTTTTCTAGACACCGACACAAAATAATATCACAAACAATATTTTTCCGTGAATATAACTTTTGTGTGATTTATCAAATTTGTATATATGATTATTCTAAAATCTAACTATACTATGTAATTTAAATTTAATGACAGTTGATAATACATTTTTGATGACAAGAAATATAATAAGTAATTGATAAATTCCTATAAAATAACAAATCAATTTACACAAAATAAATAACATGATTGAAACAACAGGTATATAAAATAACATGATTAGTGAGTCCAAAAATGAACTCACCTGGATTTTGTATTCCGATGTCGCTCAATGGAGTAATCTACACATTAAAAATATTCTAAGAATATTAAAAACATATTAATATGAATTTAGATGATTTTTAGGAATTTTTCTAATATTTATAACATACTCTAAATTAATTTTAGTATTAAGTGGGTCTGAAATTAGGAAATAGATTTGGCTCCATTTTATTAGGCTTATAAGATGATGGATGTTTTTTTTAGGCTATTAGGATTATTGAGTAGTAAAGGAGCTAACCTTTGATTCATTAAAATAATTTAATCTAAGAAGAAAAAGAAAAATAATATCTAACCTCTTATTAAAATGTGAGAACCTAAAATATAGAAAAAGATGGAATGAGATACCCTTCTCCGGTGGAGTGGCAGCTCTGGCGGTGGCTCCTGCGGTGGTTTTGAAGGTAGTTCGGACGAGATGAGAGAGAGAGATTAGAATGTTAGATAATGATTTTTAGAATGAGTGAAATGTATTTTGATTTAGGGGTTTATATAGGATTGGATTTAGGAGTTACAGAATGTGAATGTTTTTGAAAGTTATAGAATTTAAAAGGTTTAAAGTGTTATGGAATTTCAAGAATTTGAGAGGTTATGAAATTTGAAAGGTCTTACATTAATTTGAAGGGTTTAGAATATGAAAGGCTTTAGTTTAATTAGAGAGTTTAATTTTGAAAATTAAATATGGAAATTTTATTATTGAAATAATGGAGAAGATGAAAAGTTTGGAGGTTAAAGAAGATGAAAGGTTTAGGAGCTTAAAAAAATTGAAAGGTGTAAGAGTTAAAAAAAAAAAAAAAATGTTATATTTATTATTTGTTTATTTTTTATTTATTTATAGCTATAAAAGATGAAGGATTATTACATCTTCAATTTATCTACTAAATTGCTCCTTCAATTTTTTAATACTTATTTCCAAAAACAAATTGAATATCAGGCACCAATTTAATTCAAAAGCATTTCATGCACCTTTTTTAGACAAGCAACAACTTTGTATGCATCTTTAATTTCTTTTCTTTCCAATTTTCTAAGTCAAAATTCAATTTTCGAAGCAACATGCAACATTAATTTATGCTCTTTCAAATTTTCTAAGTCAAAATTTAATTTTCTCTTGCCTCATTAATTTTTTCTCTTCCCAATTTTGCATACCCAAATTTAATTTTCCATCTTTGCATATGCACAAACATTGCATGTTACATGCAACATTAATTTAATTTTTTTTACTAGAAAATCAAATTATGTCAGAATCGGCCGACTCCGACTGACTCTAATGATATTCCAACCGCATCTGACCAATTACCATTTCACTTATAAAATTCCGACCGCACAACATACTCGAACTCCGACCGAACTCTGATCGATTCCAATCGGAGTCGGTCGATTTGGTCGAAGTTGGACTAAACTGTTCATCCCTACTTCCAAAGGCAATAAACAAGCGACCTTTGCGTACCAACTAGCAAGTTAATCGATTATTCTCGATCTCTCGTTCAAATGTCTATACTCTTTCGGCTTATTTTGATGTCGCTTTAACCTTATAAGAAAAATAAGCAGCCACACGATTTATTGGTCCCAAACACAAACCGTACATATCAAAAAGCCTGCTACCAGATCGGGTGCGACCCGAATACTACTAGATTCGGTCCGAGACAAGAAACCCACATGTATAGCTTTTGAACGGGAGTTTCTAGAGGGGCATACCATTTTTCCTAGTGAGCCCAGTTTTCTTAGTGAGCCCACCATCCCTTTTAAAAAGAGAACATTTTCCTAGTGAGCACACCATATATCCAAAAATACCCTCACTCACTTCATTGACAGGGAGCGCGAGACATCGATCGGGAGCGATGGAGGCCGAGGAATCGCCGGCGGCGGCAACAGCAGAGGCGCCAGAGCCGAAGAAGACGAAGGAAGAGATGGAGGCCGAGATAACGAAGGCCATGCTCTCTCGCGTCGACGATTTCAAGCAGCAAGTCGAGTATGAGACCTCTATCCCCCCTCTCTCTACCATTGTTCAAGTAAACCATACTGTTTATTTCAATTATTACTCTTGGAATTATTAATTGAAAGTTGAGATTTTCGATGAAATTGTTAATTTGGTTGAATTTTGCGAACAAGGAAAGTTGAAAATCTTGAGTTCTACATAATTTGTTTGGGTCTAGGGTTTTGCTATTTTCCTTTTCTTTTGAGTTTTACAAAATCTTGAATTCTATAGAATTTGTTTGGAATCATAACAACAGCCACATTATTATTATTATTTTTACTGCTGCTTGTTATGAGATAAAATATCCAAGCAAGATGAAAAGGGCAACCCAAAAAGGAAAGGTGATTACAAAGGAGAGTGTGATGCTCTCTTTCTCAGAGAGAGAAGCAATTTTTAAGGGCTTTGAGAGCACAAATTCATCAGAAATTGCTCAACTGTTGATGAGTATGCTGCAAATCATCTAAATTTGAGATTTTCTTATTTGGGTATGATTCGTATTGGGTTATTTTTTGTGACTATATAATGCTTGATGTTTTGCTTATCAGAAATTTTTAGAAAAAGTAAAAATCTTCTTTTCTTCTTCTTCTTCTTTTTTTGGTACTTGATTCATATAGAAATATCAAATTAGGCTGATCCATGAAAGCACATACTATTTTGTGTGAAAATGTTAAGTTTTTGTATGAATTGTAAGTATTGTTTAGTATTTGCTATTCATTATTCTATTTTATTCAAATGGACAGTAGATTATGTGTATCAAGGGTTACGGTCTGATTATGATATTCAATGTAATTAAATTAACTTTTGATAACTCCACTTGTATATTTAAATTTTATGTTGGTTTTGTCATATTTTCCACTTGTGTGCTAAATATTTATGTTTATCCACTTGCAGGGGTTAAGGTATCGATATTAACAAAGTCTCCTGCTGAAGAATCTTATGGAAGAGTAAAAATTAATGAACCAGAATCAGAAGAAGAAGTGCAACCAATCAGTGGAGAACCGGTTGAATTAACACTTCTCAAGAGTTTCAAGATCTGGGGACGTTAGATTTAATTATTTTTTGTTTTGGATCGTAATTTGAAAATCAATGTTCAAGAATGCGTTTTCAGTATGCGTGCGGTCCAGGACCGCATAACGCATAATCGGATTACGCGTCAATTATACGGATTACGCGGAATATTAATATTTTAACATATATTAATATAATCATTATAAAAAAATGGATATATTAATGCTATAAAACTTTAAAAAATTATAAATAATAACCGTAAGCAAATAAAATGAATATAAACTGGCTCTACATAAGAAATTAAAAAGATAGAAAGACTTATCTCTTAACTCCCAATGTAAAAAAAAGAACGATGCATATATTTATGGATCAAAAACGTCAATCACCTGCAAATCAAAAAGAAAAATTAAATGAGAATCAATTTATATGATATATAAGAAAGTTTTAACACATAAAAATGAACAATGTATGTACAAATGAACATATGACAACCACACATTGCTAATACATGTTTGTGTCAACTATAAGTAATTAGTTTTACATATTCAAAAAATAATACAAGTTTTTTTCAAAAACAGTTCATCCCACTCAACAAATTCTCTACTATTCTTCATTGTCATCTTCATATTGAACATTGTTTCCCAACTCCTCCTCAGAGTTATCATCATCGTCATTCGCATCATCACCCTCTTCTTCTAAAACAGCTATAGCTTGATCATGTTCAGAAAGATCTTCAACAACTGCACTGGATGAACTCTCTTGAGCTCTGCTTCCCGCTGCAGCTCTCCTTAGCATCCTTTTGCTCCTCCTTAGCGTCTTTTTGCTCCTCCTGAGTCTATCTTCGTTAGCTCCACTCGCCGCAGCAACAAGGTCCCAGGTCAAGCCGGAACCAGGAAAGATCTCATCTTCGTCATCATTCTCTATTTCTCTAACAAATTCATCTTTCCAGTGCAAAGCTCTGGAATCATCTGAAGCAATCAGCACATCTTTACTATCTCCATCCTTCTTCTTCGCATTCCTTTTCTGTGCCATTTTTTTTTTTGTTAAACTGAACGAAGACGAGATCATTTAACCTCTTAGCATCCAGCCTGTTCCTCTTCTTTGTATGTATCTATAAATTTATATATGATTTTACACAAGAGAAAAGAGAAAGTTAGAGTGTTAACTCTGAAAATAATGTAATTGAAAATTATAAAATATATAATCATTGTAGTAGTAATGTAGTAATTTGTATTTACCCCTTCAAATACACTGAAATTTCTCTCGCATCCTGAAGAGCTACTTGTCAAGTTTAGGATCTTAATTGCTATTTGTCGAAGCTTTGGTGCCTCTCCTCCATAAAAATCCCACCAATGAGCTATTAAAGCAACATATAACAATATGTTAATAATTAGAAAGAATAAAATTTAATATTAAATTATTTTAAATTTCATATATAAAGTTTACCTGGATCGAAATTATCCGTGCCATTAAAACTCATTCGGTACCTTTCAGCCATACCACTTCCCATAAGTCCCCCCTTATCTTTGTAGATAAAAAATTCATGCGAGCCAATCTGATCTTGGACGTTATGCTCAGGATAAAATATGCATATGCAATGCATGACGGCATTTATTACTAGTGTATTATCTTGGACTGTCTTATCCCTATAATAATAATAGGGATTAAGATAATATGCCGTCAAATGCAATATGCTATCAAGTCTGCCCCTGAATTCTTTCTCAATTATATTAATTATTGGTCTAAATGCAGACTCCTTTCGATTGCAAGCAGCTTTGATATCATCCTTTGCATCTTCCAGCATTCCATATACAAAACCCATTGAAGGTCTACGATCAGCATCAACAATTCTCAACAATTTAAACAAAGGAGTATATACCTTCAGAAGCTCTTTAATATCTTTCCAAAATGAGTCAGAATATATTGTGGCTTTAGTTGACTTGCCCTTCTCTGTCTTGAACCATCTGTTGTTATCCCACTTATCTGAAGAAACCATAGCAGCCAACTGTGATTTTTTGTCCACCAGACAGCTCAAGCTTGGGAAAGTGGTGGCAAATCTGGTGATTCCTGGACGAACAAGCTCTCTCCTGTTTGTAAATGAGCGCATCAAAACCAGAGTACTGTGATGCGCATAAATAAAAACTGTCATTGATCTTACCTTCTCAATCACCGCTTTGTATTTTGGTATCTTACCAATACCCTCCAACATGAGATATATAGTGTGGGCTGCACAACTTATTAGGCCTTCTTCCCTTCTACATATTTTTTACTGCCATGTTGGATGGGTAGTTATCAGTAACCACTTGCAGCACGCGCTTCTCACCCACTTCCTTGATGCAGTTTTCCACCCAATTCAATATGTATTCGCTAGTATGTGCATTGGCCGAGTCCTCAATGGATTTAATGAAGTATGTGCCGCTCTTGCAATGGACACATAAATTCATAATACTTCTATACTTTCTGTCAGTCCATCCATCAGTCAAAATACTGCAGCCATATTCATCCCACGCTTCCTTTGACTTCTCCAAGCTGTCTTCAATTTTTTTGTATGCCTTATCTAAGAGAGACACTCTCAATTGATATTGGCTGGGCCCCTTATACCCTGGACCGTGCTTGCCAACAGCATCACAAAACTGATCGAACTCCTCACAGTCGAAAGTGTTAAAAGGAATTCCTTTGGCATATGCCCACATGGCCGCATAATCATGCGCCAGCTCCTTCCACTTTATTCTCTCTCCTTCATTGATAACTGTTTGCTTCCATTTATCTTCATCCACCAGTCTGTTCATTCATCCACCAGTCTGTTCAGTGGACCACTAATACGAGGCCTATGATCTCCAGTGAGTTCAGGTTCTTCTCTCTCTCTTTCTACTGATATCTGCACCTCTTCCCGGAGCTCATAATCAGCTTTCCGCTTATCAACTTTCCTCTTCTTGATTCCCTCCAAGTTCTCCCTACATATACGTCTCTCTTCATCTGTGGCAAGCACACATGCTAATATTTCTCCTCCAACTCCTGCAATATATTGCTTCAATCTATTTATTCCTCTTTTCACAATCTTATTACATTTGATGCATTTCACATCATTATAAGAACCTCTCTTTATTAGTCTACCATAATTCCACCCAATGTCATTTGATCCTGCTGGTTTCAATGGAATCTAGCTATCTTCCTCACTCGATGGATTTGGCCGTCCACAACTACTTGAATTAGAGGCCATTGATGATGACATACAGAAAAAATTATATGCCTTAAAGAACTTCCTACATCATCATTAAGAGCTTCAATTATTTCTCATTCAAAAAAATAATTTATACAATTTACAAATTGCTAAATAATTCAAATAAACTTATATTCTACTATAATAAACTTATACAATTAACAAATTGCCAACTTATATTCAAATAAACTTAATTCAAATAAACTTATTTTCAAAAATAATTCATACAATTAATCAGTTAACAACACTTTATTATGATGGATGCAGTATCCATGGGCGCTAAAGTAACTGATGGCTGCAGTATCCATAGCCATTGATGACTGATCAGCAATGGAGATATCCATTAAGTTTAGATCAGACTATTGAATTAATGCCAAATGGCTGAGATAAATATTAATTTCTAATCCTATTGCAACTCCTTTTAAAAGCATACAAATTATTGAATTAATATAGAAGATGGTCATGCTTACTGCCAAATCCAGCAAATTAACCCTATCCTTAACTTTCCAGCAAAATCCAACGCTTGCTGCACTCATCTCAAAAACCAGCACTGGTCCAAATCTGCAGCTGCAAATTTGCACCAAAAATTTGGAAACAACTACTATGAATCTATGTCTCAACTCAGTTCTCCACCTGCTGCAATTCTGCAGCTGCAAATTTGGACCAAAGTTTGCACCAAAATTTCACACCAAAATTTGCAACAAAATTATCGCACCAAAACCCTAGCCCTAAAATTTCCAAATAATTCCTTTCACTAAAGGATTCAAACCCCAAATTCAATTAATTTTACTCAAAAGAATCATCCAAAATATTCAACAGGAAGTAATACCCAAAAAACATAAACTTCAAAAACCCTAAAAAAAATTCCAAAATCCTAACTGTAAAAGTTATTTTACCTGCTCAGCGTCACCGGAGAGCTCGCCTTGAGGACTGAAGCTGTCGGAGGAGATGTCGTCGGTGAGATCGGAGAGGGGAAAGGGCAAACAAAGAGCTAGGGTTTCTTCGTTCGCTGGTTTGGAGACTCGACAGCTCGGGAATCGGGAGAACAGAGACTCGACAGCTGGTTTGGAGTGACGATCGCCGGAGATGTCGCCGGTGATCGGAGAGGGGAAAGGGCGAACGGAGAGTTAGGGTTTTTTCGTTCGCAGGTTTGGAGACTCGACAACTCGGGAATCGGGAGATCAGAGACTCGACAGCTGGTTTGGAGTGACGATCGCCGGAGGATATGTCGCCGGTTATCGGTTTGGAGTTAGGGTTTTTTCGCGGGTTTGGGGACTCGCGATCGGGATCTGGGGGGATTTGGGTTCGAGAGCTGAAAAAGGGAGGTTTTATTATGTGGGTTGCGGGTACGGGTCAGGTTTCGGGCGAATTTTAAAATTCGAAACCCATTAACCCTTTTCACCGCATAATCGTATGCGGATTATGCAGGCGCATAATCCGCATAATTGATTATGCGTCCGCATAATGATTTGTCCGCATAATTGAGCGTTTTCTCATTATTTTATGCGTTCTGGGGCCGAAAACGCATATGCGCCCGCATAGGGCGATTTTTAGAACACTGTTGAAAATGTTGTACGCGAAAACAATGTGTTTTAAATAGTTGTTCGAGAACTGTTTGCTGCAAACAAAACTTTGTATATATATATTTTTTTATGTAATATTGTGCAGATAAAATAGATACCAGTTCATTGTGCAGATAAAATACTTTTTCTTAAGAATATCAATAAAATACTAAATAATTGAACCACGTAAATAATGGAAGTATGAATATTGTTGTACTTGTCTATCTCCATCATCTGTTACCACGTCAATAATTGAAATATAAAATACTTTTTTTTTGTGTTTGTTCCTTATTGTTCATAGTGGCGAGCATATGTAAATATTTATCAATTTCAAAAAAACCGAATCAAATAGGAATGGAAACTAAATCGAATAAACTCTGCATAATTGGGAGAAAATATCATTTATTTGGGAAAAATAAAATAAAGTAAAAAGGGATTTGCTGTTTTGCCAGAACAACCAAAATGTAAAAAAAATTGCAAACCAAAATGTCGCAAAAAATGGCTCGCTGTTGTCGAGGATCGAACCCGAGGTGCTCGCGTGACAGGCAAGAATACTCACCACTATACTATAACGACTTTATGGATAACGGGACGAAAAAAGACTTATTTATAGTGGCATTTATCTCCTGTCCCGGGTGTACACCCCGGACACAAATTAACTGTCCGGACTTCCAGTCTGAACAGTGGACTTCTATCCCAACAGGCAATCCCGGCAAAAAAAATTTGTCCGGACTGCCAGTCCGGACAGCAGTCCACTATCCGGACTGGATGTCCGGATAGTTAATGGACCGTCCGGACAGTGGGGAGTCGTCTGGACTGTCAGTCCGGACTATGAATTTTTTTTTTTTGTTCATAACTTTTTACAATCTACAATGTTTCTAGGATTTTTGAGTAAGTAAAGAACTAATAAATTCAATTTTCGAATTTAATTTAAAGGATAATTTAATATAAGAAAAGATTTGATGGAATAGTTGTGAATTTTAGGTTTTTTTTTTTTTTTTGATTAACTAAACTGGAGCTTGAGAAGAGCAGAAAGAAGTTGAAGAAAGGGACATTCCAGTCCAAAAAAATCGATAGCAAACTTGTAATATGATAGAAGTT
The DNA here is from genome assembly GCA_036321105.1 of Dracaena cambodiana. NCBI lineage: Eukaryota > Viridiplantae > Streptophyta > Magnoliopsida > Asparagales > Asparagaceae > Dracaena > Dracaena cambodiana. The sequence continues at coordinate 4,984,754 of JAYEPQ010000002.1, read as the reverse complement.
TTTAAGTGGACTCACTAGGAAAAATGGTGTGCCCCTTTAGAAACTCCCCTTTTGAACCCAAAAGGTGACCTAGTTACAAACAGGTTTGGGTGCGAACCCGAATATATTAAAGACGGAAACCGAATCTGATAATAGAGTTAATTGTAATGAGACTTCCTATACTATAGAGATAGTGTAGGTTATTACTGCTTAAATTTAAAACTCTCAGTTTAGTTCTTGAATTTCTAACGTCGTTAGTCATGAGTTTACTACTTTCATCCATATTTAACTTAAACTGCAAATTATCCTTCTTTCCCTCAATAAGAACTCACCCAAAATATGTATAGAGGAGGGTAATTTGGAGGTTTAATAAAATAGTACAGTTTAAGTTAAACAGAGGTGAGAATAGCAAATTGTTAACTAGCACCGTTAGAAGTCTAGAAACTAAACTAAAAATTTTAAAGTTAAGAGATAATTAGTTACACTGCTTCTATAGTAAGGGATGGTAATTGACGCATCCACGGGCCAAATTTTGATCCATTCTATACAAAATTTTGAATTAGAAAAATAAAATTTTCATTTTTAATTCAAAATTTTGCAGAGGATGGGCCAAAATTCGACCTATAGACGCATCAATTACCATCTCTAAGTACATGGGATCTCACTGCAACCGACACCTGATCAAGAGGGATCTTGTTTTGGTTCTCAAGACATTTGAAACCATAGAGCATAGCAAGTCATAGTTGTTTACTACAAGTTCTCCTTCAATCTCATATGATCCACTACATAATTTCTCTACCCTAAGTTCCACTCTGGTTCTACAATCAGCATCTTTCTACATCTCATCATCTTCATCCTCATGATAGACTAATCCTGACAAAATGCTGATCAAGAGGAATCTTGTTTTGGTTCTCATTCCTAATTAGTTCGGTTCGATTTTGTAGAAATCGGCAAAAACGAAACCGAAACCGATCGATGCAGCATCATCCCTAGCAGTTACAAGAGACGCATCTCTGTACATTATCAACATTATACTGCCCATCTCAAACTATACAGATTTCCCACTATAAATTCAAGGCAAAAGATCAAAAGCCAGCATCTTAACTTGCCTCAATTCTTCACTCCCACTCAAAAGACCACCATCTAAACCCTAAATTAGAATTGAGAACACTCAACCTAAGAAATCAACCTTCACGCACAATGTTCAAACCCAATAAGTGACTTCCAAATCTCTCATCTGCAGTGTCTCAGCAGCAACCTCTTCTTCCTCCTCATCACCTGCGTAAAAATATGGATTTCTCTCCACAGGCTGAAGATTATAGAACACAAAGATACAGAAGGCTAAGCTCACCTCTCCACCACCACAATCACCAGCCACAAATGCCTGTAACTGACACAGCATTGACGCAGATAATCATGGTGAAACAGAGATATCCTACCATCACGAAATAGAACTGCCTGAAGAGTTTCAGTTGTTTGAGGTTTCGTGTTGTCTTCCATCGGTCTTTGATGCCTCGTAGAGGCTGCTTATCGACCAAATGATAGGATGGATTCTTTCAGGAGCGATCCTCCTCCTCCTTCGCTAATCACCACCGTAGCAATGTTCTTGATCACCTGTAGCCGGATAGTCACCTTAAGGACAGGACAGTCTTCTCCCTCTCCTGCAACAAGCCCGTATCGTTAGATTATGGCTACGGCTGGATGCTTGAAGGCAGGGCTTCAAGAAAGACCAGCCCGTTTCCAATAATATGCACAATGACAGTGAACAGCAAAACCGCTTAGAAGAACCCAAATATGTAGAATGCAACATACCAGCCGTGTGGTGCACCCGTCCTCTGTACACATCATAGATCCTCGGCTGCACATACCAGCTTCAATGTCTTGAACAACAACAACAGTCCAGCCACTACGTAAATTTTCTCAATGTCAAGGCCCCCCAAGAACACGTAATACATCATATTTCTACAGCGAGTAGTTCTTCCTTCCATAGTTCCATTTGTATCCATATTATACATCTCAATGAGAACCTGCATTGATGCCGCATTCATCAGGGGTGGAGATGAGGTGAGAGAGTAGCTGGAAAAAAGGGGATAGCAGTTGTCGATTCCGTGGTGATGTCAACGAAAGAGATGTCCGGGAGGGGAAAGAAACCGAGAAAAGATAGGGTGAGAGTGGGGATGGGTGGACTCCAGGAGACGGTGTGGATGAAGATAGGAGGCACGACCGTCAATAGAAAAGCCAAACTGTTTGAAGAGTGAGCAAATGAGCATCGGAGATGATCTCTGTGGTAAACATTTAGGGGGGAAAGCAGAGGGAAGAAGGTGAGGATGAAGAGCGTTGATGGTGGAAAAAAAAAGGAGGGGCTTGAAGGAGTTGATGCCAGTATTGTTATGTTTATGGTTTTGAGTATTGACAAGGGTTTGGGGAGGCCCGGACATTAGGATAATTGACAAGGGTGGCAACGCAAGTCGATAACCCATTAACCTGACTCACAACCAACCCGAAATCACCCGATTTTTCGGTTTTGGATGCTAATTTCATACCATTAAACATTTAGGGTGGGGTTTGAATATAAAAACTCTACCCAAAACTTCATTCATATCCACAAACCCGATAACACTACCCAAAATCTCAAGAATTCACGTCTTTGAGATTATAGATATAATTCCACTAAATTTATAATTTTCGTAAGAGTAATGCTCTAATAAGATAATACTCTCTTTATTCATAAAGTTGTTGCATATTATTCTCATCTAGAAAGTATTAGTTTATATATTGAAAAATATTTAAAATCCGATCCAAATTTGAATAAAGTCGATAGAGCGTGGATACATCTATTAGTTCTTAGCAGGCATAGATCAGATAAGCATACCTTTAAAGCTTACTAGATATAGATATGGATAATATAGGCTATAAAGAAACGTCATTCACAAAAAATAAGTGTAGCAGAGATACGCATACTTCATTGGATGGGCGGTAACACTAGGAGAGATAAAGTGAGAAATGACGATATTCGTGCTAAAATAGTTGTAGCTCTCATCGATGAGAAGATGTGAGAAAATCGCTTACGATGGTTTGATCATGTGCAACGTAGGCCTACAAGTGCACCCGTTCGACGAGAGGAGTTTATCAATGTAGGACAAGTTAAAAAAACGAAGGGAAGACCGAAAAAAACATGGATGGAGGTGATACGCAAAGATATGGAGTTTAGAGGTTTAAATAAGGAAATATTACTTGATATAAATGAATGGAGAAGGAATGTCAAAGTGATCGATCTAGCGTGATTCTTTTTTTTTTTTTTGGTTCATGTAGCTTACCCCCAAATACTTGGAATAAAAGGCTTAGTTACTGTTGTTGTTGATCCAAACCCTGTCTGTTGCCACCCCTAATAATTGATCACTTCACCTTTTAAAAGAAACTGGTCCAAATATTGCCATGTCAGTGTTACTCCACACCCAAAATAGCAACACATTAGTATACACAAGAAAAATGTAGATGATAGTTATTTCAAAACCAATAACATATTGATAAACATAACCTAAGACTGATCAATAAATTTGTAGATATAGCAACATGATCGTATGTAGAAAAAGTTATTGCTAATCTTTGAACAATTTCATATAGACGTTTACGACAGGTATAATAAGAATGTAGAAGCAGAAATGGTAGTTTTCAAGTAATCGTTAAATCATATGCATTTACATTTTTATTTGGATAAATAAGTTCAGCACGATTGTTGCCAAAAGGCAAGAATCTTTGCTTATTTGATATGTCTTTTCTTCCCAAATCATGTTTATATATATAAATCATATTAAATATGGAGGGGGAAAAAAATTGACATCTAGAATTGTAAATTATCCAAATATAGATTTACTCGTGAGCATTGTTCTGTGGCAGAGAGCTCTTCAAGTATGGAGAATCCTTGTAACCAGCATATATGGGAAGATCGAGGGCTTTCTCTGCTATCCTCCCATCCTCGTGAATTCTTTCTATCAAGCTGTTGAGTGAAGGGAAATTTGCCTGTATAAAGTAGAAGACAGATTACAAGGCTTGCACATATCAGTAATTCCAATTTGAGTATTGATATTAACCAGTTTACTTTCACCGACCTCAGGTCTTATATAGCCCACAATTACAAGGCGCAGTTCCTCGCCATAGAAGTCATCTTCAAATTCATGGAGAAGCCAAGGTTCCTGAAAGAAGATAAAATCCTGAGTTGGAAACAAACAATAGCGAAATAAGTGCCTTCAATTCAAGTACAACACACTTACTATTGTCTTCTCGGTATTATCGAAATATGGATTCCATCCTATGCTCATAACCATCTTGTATATGCCGCGAGTTAGTAGGCTAGCCCAGCCGAAATACACTCCTGATGTATGGTCCGAGAGTACATCCGAAAAGTTTTCCGCAGACAAATTAGCTACAAGTTTATACAAAAAAGAATGAGCGCACATCAGTGACAGTATTTCCTCCGACACAGAAGGAAAAAGAAAAGAAGAACGAAGATCAGGATAGTACTAAAGTTCCACAAAACTTTCCCAAGTGTTACAAAAACTCATTAGAGGCTTAAAGAAAAGCTATCATGTTGGTTGTCAAATCAGCAAAAAAAATTTACCTGAAGGTAAAATGATAAGCTTGGACAATTTTCAGTAGAATCAACTAAAGTTTCGGCATTGCCAAAGGTAGATGATGTCACAAAGATAAATAAGTGTTGTTCGAGTCCTACTGATAGAAAATTACACATCATTAACTCCAAGAGTTGAGCTAATGAGATTCAGTCTTTTTAAGTTTGTGACGAAAAATCGTTGCTATAATATAACAGGAAGAATGATGCCTTGCTGGCCTATTCTAGGAGCTAAATTTATCTACCGTTAAGATGTTGCAAGCCATTAACTCAAGTAACATAGACTTTAACCCCTGAATCTACATGCATCTCAGAACAAGAGAGCTCATATTTCAGATATAACAAAACATTATGCTTGGTCTCTCAACCAACACTCGTTCTTTCTAACATGCACCCAACTGTTGCTAGGTCCCCACAAGAGGAATTATTCAACATGAGGGATTTTTTTTGTATCAAAAAAAGAAACCTTCATTTATACCCCTGCTTATGCACCTGCATCATTCCACACAGCAAAAGGACTCCCCGATCTATGTAAACCCATTGCAGCTACATACTCGAATATAAAATAAATAACAAAATCCACCGCCCTTCCCACCCGTATTGTAATACCCCTAGCTCGAATAGTTCACATCATATATGAACCAAGAATTTGTGTAGTTTATAATGATTCCTATGAATTCACAAAATAATCGTAACTAGCCTTTTTGAGAGAAAAATCCGTGACTAATTAAAAACTATTTTAATTCTTATTACTCTACCGGAAGCTTAGCATGTATGAAGGAGATAATAAAGGTCTAAATTTAATTAGGGATTCTATCATATTTAATTAGATCTTATTTGATTTGGGATTTTATGAGATTTGTTTAGATAGGGTTAGATTTAATTAGGAGTTTATTATTATTATTAGATTTTGGTTTAAGTGCATGTGTGGAGCGTATAGTTTTTTTTTTTTTAATAAATAATCATGTATGACTCTTGAAGAAATAGGATGAAATGTTGAGAATTAAAATTCTTTTTGTTTTAGCATGGTGATTTGTTAGACAATATGAAATCTATAATCGTGGACTCATTGAGTATGGTAGGAGTGAACAATCAGTCGAAAACAGCGGAGGTCGGATGATTTCAACTATTTCCAATAAGGGGGAGGAGGCGAAGCTCTGACCATCTTGCTCACTGGTATCCGACCGATCTCCGATTGTCTACGAGTCGGTCAAATGCGATCGGAATCCAACGAAGCCGATCAGAGTTTTCAAGAAAAGGCACATGTGAGAGAGAGAGAAGGAGAGGGGTGGTGAGGGGGGAGCAAGTCAACAGAGAGGGAGGTGGGGGGAGAGAGAAAGAGAAGGAAAGCAATCAAGCAGGAGGAACATGAGAGGGGGAGGGGGGAGAGAGTGAGAAAGAAGGGAAGCAGTCAAGCAGGAGGAGCAGGAGATGGGGAGGGGAGAGGGGTAGAGAGGAGAGAGAGAGAGACAGCGAGGAGAGCGGAGAGAAAGAGAGAGAAGGGGAGCGAGGGAAGGAGGGAGAGAGAGAGAGAGAGCAGATCTTATTGGAATGGAAACCACCTCGTCGGACGGTCAGAATCCGACTGACTCCGCAATCTTCCGACCACATTTGGTCGCTTGTTATTTCAGATATACAGCTCCGACCAAACTCCTTTCTAAACTCCAAACGAATTTCGACTGAATCTTATCACAGCCAGACGGAGTGGTCGGAGCGGAAGTCTGTGTTTATCCCTAGAAAGTGGGTGAGAGATCACCTCAGTGTCAAGTCCCAAACTAATCCCTAAATCTCTTCTCGTGTATTCGTTGAGAGTGGGTAAGAGATCTCCTGGAGGCTAAGATCCAAATCAATTTTTATAATTTTTATTTTTATTCCAAATTTTCCTTAAATTTCCATAAAACTAATTTATTTTATTATTTCCAAAATTTTCAATTTTCCCACTATCAAACCCTAATTTAATTCTATCCTATGTCAAATCAGTACCAAAGCTAAAATTTCTCTTTTTTCTTTTCCCTTTTTCAAAACCTTATTTCTCTTTCTCCATCTTTTACTTTTTCATTTGATTTTATTTTAGTTTTCAAAAAAAATCAGAGGAAAATGAAAAGAAAAAAACAGAGAAGAAAAAAAATTAAAAAAGATAAACAAAAAAAGAAAAAAAAAAGAGGGCAGATCGAATAAGAGAGATTTTTTTTAAAAAAAGAACAGAGAGAAGCAAAATAGAGAGTTTTTTCTTTAATTCCAAAGTCATCATCAACATCAACCAACCATGACTCGAGTCCTCCAATCGCAACCTTTCCAACATCCTGTGACTCCTGTCAATCGCCCCAATTCATATATTCGCACTCGCCACCAGGATGTCATTCCTCTCCTCCACCATCACCATGGCCTGATTGAGAAGTTTCGTGCGAGTATATTGATTAGTTCAATTCAAATATGTTTGACATTTTTTATCACCACATTAATCAGAGATAAATGATACAAAGCGGACGAGAATTGAAGGGGACAACAAAGACCTAGATTTGATTAATGATCCAATTAGATTTGGTTAGATCTTATTAGATTTGGGATTTTATAAGATTTGTTATATATGATTGGATTTGATTAGGATTTTATTGTTATTATTAGATTTTGGTTTATTCAAACGTGTGGTGCACATAGTTTTTTTTTTTTATAAATAATCGTGTATGACTCTTAAAGAAAGAGAATGAAATGTTGAGAATTAAAATCCTTTTTTAGCATAGTGATTTGCTAGACATAAAATCATTTTTTGTGAATTCATTGAGAGTGGGTAAGAGATCACCTGGAGAACTGAAATCTGAATAAATTCCTAAATTTCTTCTCGTGAATTTGTTGAGAGTGAGTGCAAGATCACTGGGTGCTGATGCCCAAATTAATCTTTATTAGTTTTATTTTTATTCTAAATTTTCCCTAAATTTCCATAAAAACCCTAATTTCTTTTGTTCTTTCCAAAATTTTCAATTTTCTCACCATCAAACCCTAATTTAGTTTTTGTCCCGCATCCATATTCCTATGAGAGCATGTTGCCGCATTCCACTACCCAGATTCCGAGTGGTGGCGTTACAATTGGTATAAGAGTTGGATACCAGTAGGAAATGTGTGAAACTACATGCCATATGAAACTAAGTACTACACAAAACAAAATATCACATCTATGGTGGGGCCACCTCTTGAATCCGTGAGAGCTATCTCTAGAAACAATGGAGCCACCTTTAGAATCTCATATTATTTGGTGAAGTGTCAGTGTGTTACTATACCCCTCCGTCAAGGACGTTAGATCCTAAAACGGAGGGGAGAATATAATACCCTAACTCGAATAGTCCCACATCAGATATGAACCAAGAACTTGTATAGTTTATAATGATTCTCATGAATCCATAAAATAATCGAAGCTAACATTTTTGACGGAGGAATTCGTAACTAATTATAAACTATTCTAATTCTTGTTGCTCTACTGGAGTCTTAACATATTCCTACGAGAATATATTGCTAGAGTTCCGCTATTTAGATTCCGGGTGGGGGGCATTACACATATCTTGCTGCTAACAAACCCCTACAAAAAATAAAAATATATATATGTATATGTATGTATATCTATATATATGTATATGTGTGTGTATATATGAATTGGATATATGAATTGGACTACAAACTCTCTATTAAATTCAAAAATTAGTTACACTTCTTTTACCATCCATTTACCTTTAGATGTATTGATCAAAAGTTCAAAAGGTTAGTAATGAGGTGGAAATAAAATAAGGGTAGGTAACTAATGAAAGTGTGGTAAAAAAGTGTTAACCAACTTTTTAGATTTAATAGAAAATTTATAATCAACCCGAGAGAGAGAGAGGGGGAGAGACTTGGGTCCTTTTGGAAGGATTCAAAGCCTAATCCTTTCTATTCAAAATAAACCTTAGGCTACTTATATGAAAGATCCAATGCATTGAAGTTGATCTACATTATTCAAAGTGCCAAAAAATAAAAAAATCCAAAATTTTTAATTTTGTTTGCTCATGCATCTTGTAAGCTCAAAATGAGCAGGTAAAAAGATAACCATCAGGTAAGCACAAATTTTGTTTGCACACAAGGATAGAGGGGTATGGTGAGAAATCCTACCCTTACACTACCTTTTAGATGAAAGGGTAAAATGAATCTTCTTCATATCCTAAAAATAGGGAAAAGGGATTTACCCTTACCCCTTGTCACTCCTAATGCCAAGCTTATGTACTCTTCCATGTTCAAAATGAAATGTTTGTAATCATTTGTATTGTAAAGTTTGACACTGATACAGTTATTCCTCGTCAACCATAAAAATGCTCTTTGATGACCACTCCTACTAAAACAGTCGCCAGCATAACAATAGGTGCCCACCAACTCTCTTCAAACATTTTTGGACAGATCCACATCTTACGTGGGGCCTCCATAGTCAATCTAGAGTTATAGCTACTCAAATATAGAGATGAAGGGTTTAAATATCGGTTGATATTTATAAGTGCAAATATCTTAATCGAAACGTGAGATATCCCATACGATATAAATCGCCTAATGTTCGTACCAATATTGCTAATATTACTGAAATTCAATATTACTGATATACTATGTCAAATATTGTTGATTTCTGATACTATAAACCATCACTAATTCGGAGACTTAAAACCTTGATAAAGTCAATTCATAGAGCATAAAAATAGGTATTCCAGGAATGAGTTGGTAGCATTGTTTTAAATATCGGCCGGTATATCGGTCGGTATATCGGATTTTCTCCACAAACGAGACGATATGGCCAATTTTATATCGCTTATCGTTTTCGACCGGTATGGACCGATATATCGCCACGTGGCCGATATATCAGCAGGTATCCGGTATGATAAATACCTGCCGTTATGAGCCAATATCGATTTTTTTGTTAACGAATTTGCGTTGCGGTTGAAACCCGTTTACCCTTTGGACGCGACCCGATAGGAAAAAATTAAAATCCACATCTCTCGCGTTCTCTCCCAAATCCATCGCTCGCGAACCCTAATCTCCCGTTCTTCCCCGACTTCCCTCTCCTTCTCCTCGACCGATCGAACGATCGTAACTCAAAATCCACCCAAAAAAAATATAAAAAACTGCTCAGCGAGACGTTGAGAGTTCTCTCCTTCGATTGATTTTCGCTAAAGAAAGTTCGGCAGTCCGATTTACCCTAAAACAACTTCGCCGGCCTCCCGACTTCCCTCTACTCCTATTGCTTAGCTTCCAGCGGCGCCGACGAGGAGCTTGATAGTCAGTGCCTCACTGGTAAAGTGGTAAGTCCAGCTAGCCCCAAAAAATTTTTCTTTATAAATATTTTGTTTTGATTGTCAAATGTGTTTGAGAATTTAGATGCTTAAAATTTGAGATAATTTGGTTATTTGTACACATTGATTGGATGGAGTTTCACTATTTCAGTCAGTGAATCAAATTCATTGATTCACTCCGAATCAGTGAATCGATTCACTGGTTCGGTGTGAATCAGTAAACCGAATCACTGATTCATGTGAATCAGGGATTCAATTCACTAATTCACATCGAATCAGTGAATCAATGCACTGATTCAGAGTGAATCAGTGAATTTGATTCACTGACTGAAAGGGGAGTGGCCAAAATAATAAAATTAGAATTTAGAAGTAAACTTGTTTGATAATTTGTTTGAACAGTAACAGTCTAATTAGAATTTAGAAGTTAATTTGTTTGATAATTTGTTGAGTGATGAGTAATTACGAATTAGAAGTGAATTTGAATGAGAATTTTCATACTGAAAATATGTAGCAATATAGTATATTTTAATTAGGATATTTTAATTGTGTGCATATAGAATATTTTAATTGCAGGACATTGAGCAATTGTAAATTTCTAATTATATGATATTGTAATTTGTTGTATTTGTTGGATATATTAGGGTTTGAAATTTTGAATTATAGTACAATGTTGTAATTTTATAAATTATATCACTTATATATTGTAGAAACACTTTTCTTTTATCTTGAAAACTTATTTTTCTTGATTTTATGATTATATGTCGCTTTGTGCATATGCGAACGTTCTAAATGGTATTTGCAAATACGTAAGTTGAATGTAAATAAGCCAATGTAAGTACTATAAACTTATTTTATATATTTTAATATGTTCTATATGGCTAATTATATGATTATTCTTTAACTGGTATGACACCGATATGATATTCTGGTATTTAGGGTCATATCGCGATATCCTGCCTGGTATCCGGTAACCGGTATATAATTTGGCTAATCCGTATGGGACCGATATCCGATATTTAGAACATTGGTTGGTAGTACTCCTGGGATGAGGTGGTTCCCGCTAGCATGGTTCAGTTGCACATAAATTAGAATGGGAAGTTGTCTTTGGAAGTTTTTGCCAAACTTCAGTAAAAGTTTCAATTGGCATAAAAAAAACTTTGCACATTTTCGTTTTTCATCTGAAGGTCATTTGGATCAAAATGATACTGCAAAAGGACTACGACAAATTTAAACCAACTAGAATAAAATTCGTCCTAATTTTGTAGGTGACAAGAAAATGGAAAAGGAAGATGACTATTAAATGAAGACTCTACATGTTTTTTAGCCTCTTCTTTCAATAGAAAGAATAAAAACAATTGAAGTGATCATATAAAGACTAAGTTATCAAAGTTAGCTGCAATCTGGAGTTGATCATTAGTGTGAAAAATTATGGGCTAAATCGGTGTCAATGCAATAATCAAGGACCAACACTTTCAAAAAGATAAATGGTGAACAGAATGGCTCATCTCTTCAGGATCAACCAACATATCTTCAAACATAGTTACACAAATATGACCTCTGCAATAGAATTTATTCCCATAGCCTGAAATAGTTCACATGAAACTCATACTTATAAACAACACTAAACATCTAGGCAGCCTTAAAGCACTGGAAGTCGCAACTTAAAAATTTAATCTTTAACGATCTTTGCAAAATGCAGTGAGTAGGGTCATTAAATTTTGACACACCTGTTGGTATACCGAGTACTTTTGATCCACGGCCAAATCCCTTGATAACAGGCCCTCCAATATACCAGGGTTCAATTGGTAATGTTTCTTCTACCCCTGGAATTTAAGGGCAATTTGAATGGAAAAATAATAAGACAAATATTCAGTAAAGCTGACGTATATACATAAATATGGTTTAAAGAGCATACAATCTTCAAAAGGAGGCAAACCCCACTTTTCGGGGTGCAGATCAAGCAGAGAATTGATCACTTCATCTGCTGAACTGTAGAGACCAGCCTGCTTTGGGAGAGATGGCACAGCAACCACTTCCATTCCTGCTTCCTTACCAGCCGTAACACCTGGCCTGATATCAGCAAGGGAAATCTGAGCTGGACTCAAGATTGGTAGCTAGATCAGTGCAGAAGTAATATAAGATTATTGAACTTTTGTTAATATTCATTTTCATACATCTATTCTGAACGTGGGATGATGAACTACGTGCATGGTATAATAAATTCAAAAAATTGAGAGTGAATAAAGGAGCTTTAAGAAAGTATCTGAATTATAATGAATTGTCCAGTCACACGACTTGTCATTGTTTATTCAAATTCATAACATTAAATAATGAAGGGAGAAATAAACATCAAGAAAGTAGCAATGTGAAAATGAGGAGATATGAATTAAAATAAAGCCAATTACTTTTTGATATTTTCATCATATATTTAGGTACTTGTACTAGTAGGCATTAGCAGTTTTTCAGGCACATGGATTAATATCCATATCAAGGTTCTAAATATTGGCCGATAATGATATACATCGCTTACATTGATAGACTATATAATATCGGTCCAATATTGCTGATATTTCTACGTCCAATAATATGCCTATTTTTATACCACGAATGGTCCGGTGATAAACACATGTTTCGATCACAGTTCCTCCACTCTTCAATCACTCCATGAAGGAACAAGTTAAATCTGGATATTGTTACAATAAGAATATTGTAAAATGATTAAATAAATTGCAATAGTTCCAAAAGAAGATAAGCTCACAACCTGAGATGTCGGGTAGAGAGAACCACACGAGTTTGCAACTCAAGAACACAAAGGGGTAAGCATAAGATAGGGCAAGAGTATACATATTAAACAGTATGGTTTGGTTGATGAAATTAAAACTATATATATTCTTTTAAAGTAGTCAAACACAATATCTACAAAGTATAATTTGTTGAAACTTACAGTGAATCCTCAATTACAAGGCAGTTTGAAGGATCAGCATTCATCCTTTTAACAGCTTCAAGGAATCTTCAAAGCCAAATATTTAAGTGTAAAGGATACTAGCTGAGGAAGTTCCTCAAAATTGTTAACAAGTCTATCAAAAAACAAGCATATTAACTTAAATGTCACAGACTCACATTTCAGGAGATGGTTTCCCATTTTGCACTTCATCACCACCAATGATGACCGAAAAGGATTCTTTCCAACCTACACAGATACAGCACAAAGAGAAGCTTGATGATGACATAAATGATAAACAAAAGATTAATCAATCTTTATTTTCCGTTACAAATAATTAAATAAGGCAATGAATAATAATACCAACCATACCATTGTGATAAGAGATCTTTGTTTCAATGTTTGATTTTGGTGAGTTTGAAGCCAAAGCCATTGGCACACCTTTACTCCTCAGATGATTAATCAACCTATTTGCACCCGGAAGAGCTTTAATATTGCACCATCTGCGACGACCAGATATATGGATTTCTTTTACCAGTGTAAGATTAAGTTGTAATATAAAAACAATTGACAAGATTTGATAAGAATCTGTTTGTTGTCAGCGTTTGTGTGTTTGTACACGCGCCCCCCTGTTTTGGGGAATGTGTTCTTGGGTGATGGATGGGTATGCTGTTTGTCAGAAACCAGATTAGAAATACAAGAATAGCTATAATAAATAGAGCATGTAATATTCAAATGAAGCAAGAAGAAATATAATTATCCATCCCGATAAACAACAGTCTAACTTGACTCTAACTGGCAATCAAACTTTTTCCTTATAATATGGTAATGAAGTCTATACTGCAAAACTGCATAATGAATGTCATTCCAACAGTTATATCAAGCATTTTACATCCGCAATGTAATAATCTCAAATTTCATGTATGAATGCCATGACCAATAAGATAACAGGTCAAATCTATCTAAAAGGATGGATTTACAAGACATTCTGCCTTTTCTTCTTTTGTTCTGGTCTATGTGCATGCCGTGTATACAAGTGAACATGCAGTTGCAACTTGCAAATGTGCACCCATATATGCTGTGCATACCATAAGAAATAACCACAAAGACACTAGGTATGAAACAGTATATACACCATGCATTTTGTAAGGAATAACCGAATAGATATCAAGAAACAAAAAGTGTACAGCATTAGTATTTGTGAAGGAAAATTACTGGTCATCAAACATAGGAGTGATCATAGAGACAAAATCCTCCATCTTGCAAGGGAGCTCATAATCTTCCACAATAGTAGTCACGGCTTCCATGGGTGTCTTCCCTACTATTCTCTGTGCTCCTCTCTTGTCCCATTTCTTGCCAAACCTGACTAGCACGACTTTCATTATTTCATTCACAATGCCATCTGCAACGATGAAATAAAAGCATGTGAACTATGAAATGGAACTTGTAAACAAGAGAAAAAAAAAAGGGGATATATAAAGTCAAAACAGTCAAGAAAAAGGGACAAAAGACATCACCTGTATTTAGAAGCGTGCCATCCAAATCTAGAATAACATGGGAGACCATTTTACCTAATGGCTTGGTTGCAGCCATTACGAGCTCACTCGATTCGGGCAAAATTATTCTACCAAACAAGTATTATCTACAAAGAACACTGCAAAGACATTTACAAAAGACATAACAAATTAAACAACACAGCGTAATTAAAGAGAATGCATTATGTTTGCCTAAACCTAGACAAATAAAAGAACCCTCACTAATTAAATTTGGTAGCAAACTCTCAAAGGTTCCAACTTTGGCTCCAAATTTTCATTTTTCTTCAATAGCAAATCAGACTGTACTCATTCTTCGTTATCTTAATTTTAATTTTGGTTATATTGATGTATTATCCCTTTAATTAGAGGGGCAAAAAGAAAATAAGAAAACTTGCTAGAGGAATGGGACATCAAAGGATCAACAAAGCTAAAAAAAACCTAAATTTATTAAAGAACCCATTTCAAAATCAAAATCAAATCAAGAAAAAGAAGAAATAGTTAGCAAACTTTTACAAATTTTCGGGCATTGTTCATTCAGACATTTCAACAAACAGTTAGCAAACACTTACAAAAGGACATAGATTGAGGCGGATGCTACAAAGAGAGACCCTAAAAACAATTTATCCTATTTTGGTTCCATTAATAATAATAATAATAATAATAATAATTAATAAGAATTTCTCTCTTTTTGTTGACAGGTCGTGCATATGAAATTTATGTACTAGATTAATTAATTATATTTGTGTTTATATATTATTATAGGAGAATGATAGAGAGTTACCAGGGTTCGTCCGGGAATGGCGAGGCCGCGCGGTGGATTTGGCGGCGGCGGCGGCGGCGTGGATTTAACTTTGGGGGCGGCAGCAGGTTGCGGCAGAGTGACGAGGCCGGCGAGTTTGGCTCTCCGAAGATAAAGGAGGCTTTCGGGAAATTCTAAAGTCAGTCCATGAGCCGGGAATTTCTAGAGGGGCACACTTTTTTTTCCCAGTGAGCCACTTTTCCTAGTGAGCACACCCGCTCTTTTAAAAAGAGAGAGTTTTTCCTAGTAAGCACACTAATATTCCCAAAATACCATTCTATCTCCTTCTCTCTCACATCGTTATTCCGGACTAACAGTTCCGGATCAATTTGAAGTGATCTGGAATTGTTAGTCTGGATCACACTGGTTGATCCGGACTGTCTAGCCCGGATCAAAGATGACTGATACGAAATTGTTAGCCTAAAAATTCCAACTTTTTGCACTTACTTCATTTATCTCCCCATTAAACCGTTCTTTCTCTCACCTGCTCTCCTCTTCTTTTCCTCTTCCTCCCTCTTCCTATTTTCTTCTCTTCTAAAAAATCTTCTCTAACCCAAATATCCAATTCATCATTCATCTTCCTCTTCTCTTTTCTAAATCCAATACTATCTAACCTCTCCTCTCCTTTTTGCCTGTCGCTGCCGTCGTCGGCCCAAGTAACGCCGCCACTGATTCTCTTTCCACCATTTCTTGTGGGTTTTAGAGGATTTTTTTTTTTTATTAACTGAACTCTCATTTAAGAAGATAAAGAGAAGGGAGAAAGAAGACAAGAGTATTTTGGTCCAAAAAATTAATTAGTAAGATTGTAATTTGAGGAAAATTCTATTTACATACTGCAATTTACTTTTGACGCTCTGAGTGCTCTTTACACCAAACTTCTATTTTGAAATATCACCAATTTACTCTATACATCCAATTTTTTTCCAAGTTTAACCCTCTTTCTCTCTATCTCCTTATAACGTCGATCCCAAATTTTTCGAGTCGGATATTAATTTCCAAACTAAAAATATGTTGGTCGGGTATTAATATCAGACCAAAAAATTGCTTGGTCGGGTATTAAAACCCGACCAGCAGCCGACGTCTCTCTAAAAAAAAAATCATAAGTAATAATAAATTGCAAACAAATATACATAAAAAACTAAGAATAAATTTAAATTGTACCTTAGATTTGTCCTCCGATACCAATTGCATGTTGGAAATTTCCATTTGAATAAAAAAAACTCAAACTAAAACTTCAAACCCTAATGTTATTTGTTACAGTGAATTCGAAGAAATTAAAATTTCTCTATATCTTTTTAGGAATATGAATTTAAAAAATTTAAGAGCTTAAGAAATCAAATCAAAGGATTTGTGGGAGATGTATCTTTTTTTAAAATTAAATCCACTAAAAATATTTGTAAAGGTTCTAGAGAAAAAATAGAGGAGGAAGACGATGAGTTGTAGTTTTAAATTTTAAAAAGTTTTAATTTGTGATTTAAAAGGGTAAATTAGTCAAAAAGATAAATGGTAAATTTGTAATTATTTACAAGTTTTAAAACCGTGTATGAAAGGTAAATTTTCATGTATAAATAGAATTTTCCGATAGAAGTTTTTAAATGGGCTCATTAGAAAAAATGCTGTGCCCCTCTAGAAACTCCGCTATGAGCCCCTTGTTAAATACGCCCACCACCCTTTCAAAAAGAGAATGATGGAAAATAACAATTGCGCACATCACTTTTCAATAAGCCCACCTTTCCTATTAGAGTATTAGTCTTCCAACAATTTTTACACCGTTTACTAATTAATCTCTAATTGAATTTTACATGGAGTTTCTAAAATAGCACACCATTTTTTCTAGTAAGCTCATTTTATAATTGTTCGGACTTTGAGTTCTAAAATAAAAAAAACACTAAAAAGTGGTGTACTCCTTTTGAAACTCCCATTTTACATCGTCCAGCGACAAAGGATGACAGCTAATATCGCTCAGTAACTTTCGGAGGTGGGTTACCTAAGGTGGGTTCCCTAAGCAAAGTCGTGTGCTCAAATAGAACTATCCCAAACTCGTCCAAAAATTGGCTCGAACATTACTAAGCCCATGGCCTTCGCTCGATCCCAGATTTTCAATTACCATCTTTGTTTTCCCTTCGCCGGTGGCCTTGGGGATGAGGGTGCCGTTGTGGCCAGTCTTCTCGGAGCGGAGGATGCGCTTGATCCAGGCGACGATCTCGTGGAAGGAGGAGTTGGAGGGCTTGTCGAGGTTGAGGACGTTGGAGGACAGCGGGCGCTTCAGTGGGCTATAGCCGGTGGGGAGAGGGGTGTAGTGGCCGGTGCGGACGTTGAGGCAGTCGTAGTTCTTGAGGTGGATCGGCCATTTGTATGTCGAGGGTCGGGATGAAGGATTGGGGCTTGATCAGGAAATCTTTGGTCGATGGGTCATCGTCGGCGGTGACATCTTCGGTTAGGGTTTCAGTTATGAGGACGCCGTTGGAT
Organism: Dracaena cambodiana; assembly: GCA_036321105.1. NCBI lineage: Eukaryota > Viridiplantae > Streptophyta > Magnoliopsida > Asparagales > Asparagaceae > Dracaena > Dracaena cambodiana. The sequence goes on along the minus strand of JAYEPQ010000002.1, from coordinate 4,967,107 downwards.
TGGGATATGTCCTTATTCTTCTTCTTCTTTTCGGTGGCAGATGAGAGGCCGACATGGCTAGGGTTTTTTTCTAGGGTTCGGGATTTAGGAGAATAGCGGCGGAGGCGAATGGTTGGGATGGGTTTGGTGTATTCTAAATGAGCATACGCCACGTGACTTAGTGAGAACCAACTAAGTCACCAAATCAAGTGTTGTGTGCTGTGTGTGCTCATTTAAATGGTGCTCACTAGTCAAACTGTGCGCTCAGTTAGAATTCCCTGAAGTCATGGTTTGAGTGCCAATCTAGAATGGAAAGAACCCCGTCTCAACTAAGCTCACTCACCTCCCAAATTTTATAATATTTATAAATTATTCATTCTTTTGTTTTGATTTTTGATATGGACAAGTACAAAAAGTGCATGGGGTTGTCCACAATCCATTAAGCTGTGCCAGATGACTTTAAATCAGTCTAAATTTCAAAATTTTAATTTGCATATTGAATGGACATTGAATAGATCCGGTCCAATCCTACATTGAATAGATCCGGTCCAATCCTGTCTAGCCCTGCCGATTCTCATCCCTAAATTTAGTTGATTATTTACAGATATACTCCATGACACTGTACTCTTTGTTTTGGGAAAAGTATATAGTTAATTATAGAAACTATTAATCAACCATTAGAGTATATCACTAATAAAAATTTCGCATCAAAAGTCTTGATAGGGATAAAAACATAAAAAAATTTATTTTTTTATTATACTTGTACCTTTATCCAGGGTCTTCTGCAGAAAAAAAATTCTTAATGGATATTACTGATATATTCTTACTATACAGAAATAATTGTTACAATTAACTCTATCGATGGGATATATATCCTTAAAGCATATGTGGATGGGATATATATCTTTAAAGCATATGTGCTGATAAGCTCAAAGTCCCCAAAATCACTTAATATGCAGAAATAATTGTTACAATTAACTCTATCGATGTGATATATATCCTTAAAGCATATGTGCTGATAAGCACAAAGTCCCCAAAATCGGGGAGTTTCTTGATGGGCACAACATATTTCCAAGTGAGCCCACTTTAAAAGCCTTATTTTTTACAACTTTGCCATTTGTATATTTGGTCAAAAATACCCTTCCACATCTCCTCTTCATCCTCCCATCCTGCTACCCTTTTTTTTTTCCCGCGTGAAACCAGAGAGATGAGTTGTAGAAGAGAAAAAGATGGAATTTTTTTTTTCATTTCTCAAAATCTCCACTCCATACAGAAATTAAAGTATAAATTTAGCTTAAATCGATTCTCTCATTATCTAACCCTAAAAAATAGAAAACATAATTCTTTTGTGTGTCGACGGAGAAGAAAATGGAGTTGTGCAACTTGGTGATGATTTCAGTCGACGATCAAAAGTCATTGGAGGTTTGAATCGATCATCTTTTTTTAATTTCTACAATTTTTAATTTTAAAGGAATAGATTTAATTAAAATAGAGATCGGTTAGGAAGAACGGTTTTGATTTCGCAGCCGTTCAGCTTCTCATTTTATTATGTGTACTTTGGTTAATAGGATAAACCTTCAACACATTGTAACCGAGATCAGAGTGAGGTAGATGTTGATTATAGTTCGGCATTCACAACAAGTGAGGTATGATGATATAGAAGATTTTGTATATATAATGTATTATGTTTGGTGGAGATGTCTAACTGAAACACGGTGATTGTAGACTTTTTTAGATCGAGAAGAGCTTGCCAATTGGGTTCGTGATACGGGAAAGACGTTAGGATTGGTGATAATTGTTTCAAAAACGGATAGTGGAGGTCATTATAAGAAGGGAAGAATCTGGTTTGGTTGTAAAAGAGGTGGAAGTCTAAGATTTAAAAAATTAAAGGGTGATGAAGGATTTAGGGGGTAGCAAAAAATGTGGATGCCCCTTTAAGCTAAAGGGTCAACAAATATCTGCTGAGAGGTCCGAGTGGAAACTTATGGTTATATGCGGTATGCATAATCATCTTGCTGTAGAATATCTTGAAGTACATTCATATGCAGAAAGACTATCCCAAAGCGAGACTTCTGTTGTAATGGAGTTGTCGAAATGTCATGTACGACCAAAAGATATCCTGATATCTTTAAAGATGAAGGATCCGAAGAATGCGTCAACAATGAAGACAATTTATAATGCACGACACAAGCTTCGGGTTAATGAACAGAGGGGTAGAACGCAAATGCAACACTTGCGATTTAAAATTTCAGAGTGTAAATACATTGAGTGGCATCGCAGCAATAACCAAACCGAAATAGTAACTGACCTCTTTTGGGCTCATCCGGTTGGTGTGGAGCTTCTACGTGCATTTCCAGGAGTTATCATCCTAGATTGTACGTATAAAACAAACAGGTACAAATACCCGTTACTTGAAATAGTTGGCGTAAAATCGACGAATATGTCATTCTGTGTTGCTTTCGCTTTTCTTGAAAGAGAACAGGAAACAAACTATGCATAGGCACTTGATAAGTTACGTGGACTATTTATCAATGAAATTTATCCAAGTGTGATAGTAACAGATAGAGATTTAGCGCTAGTAAATGCTGTTCAATCCATATTTTCAACAAGTCGGCATTTACTATGTAGATTGCATATCAATTATAATGTCTTGGTTCATTGCAAAAAATATTTGGAAGAGAAGACTGAATGGGAGAATTTTTTTTTCAATTCAGAAGTTGATAATGTTATCTGAAACTATTGAGGAGTACAATTCAAGTCGAAGTTTATTTATGAACGAATTCCGAGCATACCCAGATGCAGTCGAATATGTAACGAAGACTTGGTTGGATCCATATAAAGATAAATTTGTTGCTTACAGGACAAATACGTGTCTCCACAGGGATAATATAACAACTAATCGAGCGGAGAGTGCCCATGCAAAATTGAAGCGGCAACTTCGAACGAGTCAAGACAACTTCGAAAACTGCTGGAGCAATATTCACTCTTTACTTGAATTGCAACATACTGAGATAAAGGCATCTTTCGAAAAAATCCTTACAATGTTTAATCGAAATTTCATGCTGCCAGATTTTAGAGAACTCCGGGGCGTAATATCTATGCATGCATTAAATCTGATTTTGAATCAATTACGAAGAGTGGCTAGTATCGGAGTAAATCCAGTTGAATGCGGTTGCATAATTAGGCAAACGCATAACTTGCCATGCGCCCATGAAATTGCAATGTACTAAAGAGATAATCGAGCAATCCCATTGGATTGCATTGACCTTCATTGGCGAAAACTTGACATGCTCCCAGTTAAAGCGTCGACTGTTGAATGTTTAAATTATCAAAAAGATGTTGAGGTATTTATTTTTAACTTGCTTAAATGTGATAACGAGGAACGAGCTCGAAGGTTAAAGAAGTTGAACGAAATATCAAATCCAGCAAGTTCTTCACTTGCTGATCCTATTCCGAAGGTGACATCACAAGTTGCGCACCGGAAAAGGAAGCGCGACTACTCAACAAAATGGAATCCTTGTGCTTTTGAGTTAATTGCTTCTGAAACTGACAGTCGTTCTCCATTGATGGAAGCAGTGCTTGTTCAAAAAAAATGTTGGCCGACGAAGTTAATGCCAAAGCGGAAGCCTACGAAGAAGGTAAACCATTTATGTGCAGTATTATATCTCTACTTGTTTCATACTTTTTTAACTTTTAAATTTTGTTTCTATACAGGAATCCACTCTGGGTGAACCAACATCAGTGGAAACTTCGGTATCCGAACTTCCTCTCCTTTTGGAGCCCGAGCCCATATTCCAGTCAAAGACCAAATTTCGGTATCAAGATTCACTACATAATTTCTTCCTTCCCTATATCAATAATGTTGATGAGGTTAAGTCGGACGGAAATTGCGGGTTTAAAGTCATCGTAGATAGCCTTGGCTTTGGGAAGGATCAGTGGGGTCAAATTCGCAGAGACTTGGTAACCGAGCTAGACGAAAATGAGCTACCCTACATTAGTCTATTTGGAAGTGTCGATCGGTTTGTTGAGGAAAGTTAATAAACTATTTTAGAGAATTACCAAGTTCCGACCACTAGATGACTTTGCCCGATATGGGTCACTTGATAGCGTCGAGATTTAATTTAGTGTTATTCTTCATTTCCAATGCCCAATGCCTAACTTTCCTACTGCTAAGATCACCGCCTCCGGCCTCAATTCTCTAGATCAAGGAAGTGACCATGGCTTTCGTTGGAGGATGTCATTTTGTCCCGGTAAATTTCGTATCCTATATAGTTTACATTTGAATACAAATACAAATCCGTAATGCAACTTTCAATCATGCAGGTTAAACTAAAGACAGGACATCCAATTCCCAACATTGGGCTTAATTGGCATCGTCATCGTGACCCGGTGACAACTGGATGGCAAGATTTTTATATGGAATGAATTGAACAATTCAAGCAACTTGTGTCACCGACTGTAGCAACACAAGATATCATTGAATTATAATCAATGATTCTATGGATGACCTCATTATGTGCATATCTTTTGTTCGAACTAGTTAACAATTGTACTTATATGAAATGAAAAAAAGTTTAGTGTCATATATATCGCGGTGCCTTGTAAACCCTATTTGTGTCTTGTATATCGCAGTGCCAAAGTTAGGTGTCAAAGTTAGGTGTCACTTATTTGTAAACCCTATTTGGCTATCTTGTATATCGCGGTGCCAAACTTTAATTTTGAAGTTATGAATGACTTGTGTATATGTTGAATCAATAATACCAAGTTGTTGATATGTTTTGATACCAAGATGTTGATATGAAGGACTGTTGTTGTTCGACATGCACGATATACTGAATTCATAACAAGCTTACTATCTACCGGGTTACACACACCGTATCACGTAAATTTCTAAAACCGTATCCGCGATTCGGGTTTACAGAACCAGATCATTTTTAGATGATCCGGGACTGTAAACCCGGACAGAGACACCATGTCCGGACTGGCTAGCCCGGATGAGGAGTTGTCAAATTTGCCCCCCTCCCGTCCGGGCTAACCAGCCCGGACAGAGAGTATCTGTCCGGGCTGGTTAGCCCGGACGGGGGGCCCAAATTTGACAACTCCTCATCCGAGCTAGCCAGCCCGGACATAGTGTCTCTATCTGGGTTTACAATCACGGATCATCTAAAAACGATCCGGTTCTGTAAACCCGAATCGCGAATACCATTTTAGAAATTTAGGTGATACGGTGTGCGAACAACAACTTGGCATCATTTATCCAACATATACGAGATTGATCCAACATATCAACAACTTGGCATCATTGATCCAACATATACACAAGTAATTCAAAACTTCAAAATAAAAGTTTGGCAACATTAGCTAAAATTGATACGGTTCACAAAACTAGGGTTTACATATATTGAAGAACCGTATCAGGGCATGTCGAACAACAATGATCCAACATCTTCATGAACTTGGTATCAAAACATATCAACAGCAGAATAAATAGCGTGCATGTCGAACAACAACGGTCCAACATATCAACAAGTTTTATATGCTGCAATAGAGAATCTTAAATATTATAAAACTAATATATTGTTGCTACTAGATCATAGACTACTAGAACAATATGTGAAGGTAAAAAAGATTTGAAGATGATGTCACCAAACAATCCAAATGAGGAAAATAAAACAATAAGGCATATGTATTATGTACTGATAACTAAACCTATCAAAATGAAAAAAATGGGGTGTAAACTGCAATACCTAAGTAAAAAACTTGCTGACACCAAGACAAATACCAAAATTCTGCAACAAATCATCCAAACAATTAACTTAATGAATCAGAGGAGGTAAAAAAAGAGAAACTGTTTTGTGCCTATGCAAGCTGGCACATGCATGCTCCAGTTCTGATTGGATATCCATAGGACACAGGATATATGATATAGTAATGAACATATACAACATATGATATCTCACAATCTACTGCTTTTAACAAACAAGTGGATTTAGATTGCTAATTGTCCACTACTAACATCCTAACTTGACCAAACTTCTGCATATATTGAAGAACCGTATCAGGGCATGTGAAACAAAAACGGTGCAACAATATCAACAAATAATTCTACATACCCCCGATTTGGTATCAAAACACCCAATATCAACAAATAATTTATAGTTTCAAACACAGAACGGCTTTTAAAATGAGTTTGAGCCTCATTTAAAAACAACGGCAACAACAACTTCATATATATAACATGTTCCTTGCGACTCATATTAAAAAAGAACAACAAATTCTAGATTTTTCGAGACTTTCGAGCGGGTTGCTTCCTTGCGGGTTGATGGCGTCTTGAAGAGGTAGGACGATCGGTGGGGGATTGCGCAACGGGCTGTAATATTGTGTCAATATCAGTTTGTGTGCACCCGGTTAGAACTGATTTTATCTTGACGAGGGCATTATAGAGCAAACTCGGATGCCTCTTGCTTGCGATCTCGCCTTGCTCTAAGAAGGGATCAATAATTGCTATAACTTCTTGAATTCTCTGCATATATTATGGCAAAAACATATATAAGTTCGATTATACTTGATTAATTTACAAAGAATAAAAAAAACCAAATATTACCTCGTCATTATTTGTCTGCGGGACATCTTCAGTATTTATCTACGGGACATCTTGCGCCCCCTCTCGATTTGAGGCATGGGTGGACGGACCAATAAAGGGTCGAGATACCTTTTCATACCACGCCATATAATCATGAGTGCACTCACCCGAGGTACTTGCCTCTACGCCTCGATACTCCTGTGCAAGTGCATGATCTAACCAACTCAGCCATATTTCCTCAGCATGTCCATATGTCACCGAGTAGCTTTTGCTCGTAAGTCCACTTTTTTCTCGAATATGACTGAACGGTGGAGGTGGAATATACTGACGACGCCCAAACTGCCGTAACACCCGTACAAGATGATAAGGCTCGACAATATCCTTTATTTTTAATGTACCCATATAAAAGGATATTTCCTGAAATGGATGGGTATCCCTAAAGGACCGATATGGGTCTCATGTCACCTGTAATGTTATGATATTAAAAAAACAATATCGAAATTTGAAAAAAAACACCAAATAAATTTACATTTTGCCTAATCTCGTTGACCGTCAGCGTATCAAGCCTATCCCTAATAGCTCTGACATGCTCCAAAGACACTTTGTTGTCACGTTTGCTCAACCACCAGCATGCTTGTGGCTGGTCAGGTCTGTATCCACCATTTAAGACCGACATTAAAGACGGAAAGTGAGCGAAGATCCACGCCTGCAACAATGTTAAATATCCGGACATCTGTGCCGCATGGGCTCGAGAGGAGAGACCGAGCTATCTGTACAAATACGCTAGAGTTCCAGCACCCCAGGCATATATATGCACGTTCTCGACATCATGTAAAAGTGCAAGATAGTTAACAAAGACCCTTGTGCCGCTCTTGTCCCCGAAAAGTGTGCACCCAAGAGGATAAAATAAGAATGCTCGAACAGCACATAATATTTTTCGATCTGAATCTGCATCTGTCACACTGCTAAACCGTTCCCTTAGCCAGTTAAGGCGAACTGAAACTCTACCTTTTGTGTTCAACTCCTGAAAAGTTCCATTATACCCGACACCCAATGACTCAGTTAGTTGCTCAACTGCAATGAGCCCATCTGTTCTGTCTGGAAGGCTAACGAACTTTCCTGTTACTGGCAAACCAAGGAGACATGCTACATCATCAAGAGAGATCGTCATTTCTCCAAAAGACAACTGAAAGGTATTCGTTTCTGGATGCCAACGCTCGACAAATGCAGTTAGTTCAACGCTACTAATGTATTGATAAGAACATATTGTGAGCGGATATAAAGAGGAACTACGGATGTGCTGCACAAAATGGGTAATTGGCGTCCAGATTCTAGAGACCATGTGTTTATTTTTTTTCATGTGATTTATGCACCGTAATGGATCTCGTTCCTGAAATAATAACAAAGCAAAATATTTTAGATAAACAACAACTACGATAAAATTGAATTCAAAGTTAATGTGTCTGATCTCATTCTTAGATATAAAGAAAGCAACATGTGTTCTAAAACTCTTCAAAAGAGATAAATCATTCGGTCCTCCATTTATTGGCCACACTTCCTCTTCTTCTGAATCTGACTCATCGATATCCCTACTTTCTTGCGATACACCTCGGGGAATGCGTAACGCAAGGGTCTCTGTGGCAGTATCAACCTGCGAATCCAGTTCGTCACGGATTTCAGGAATGTTAGGATCGACGGTTGGACGGATCCCCATTTTCTTCCTCCTATTTGAGGTTGTTGGTCGAATCCGAGATGGTTGCGCCGGATCCATCTCTAAATCACCAATGATTTTATTTACAAAATGAAATTTTAAATTATCAAACATCACATATCATCATATGCTTTTATATTTGCCTATCTAAATCTATTAAATAACATAACATAAACACACAAGATCTATATTTTAATTTATTCCCAATTCGAAAATCAAAAATTAAGTATCTAATACAAGCACGGATTTTTCTATGATACGGACAAACGAAATGGAGTAGATTGATGTCTTGAAGCACGGATACAGGTATGATACGGACATATCTATATGCCAAATTTAGAAAAATAGGAAACTAGTACTGCAAGGGTATGACAAAAATTTATGTGAACATCATTACACACATATATATTTGCACATGATAAATATCCCCATATGAAAAGTGGATAAGTTAATTCTAAAATATTTAGGATTCAAATACATGTGAATTACTAAATTACAAATGTTTTAAGTTAATGTTTATTATCTCGGTATACGAAATATTTTTGAGGTATCTAAGCTAAATAATTGTACCAGCAATCATATTATTTGAAATGAACCTAAACAACTTATATAAACATAATGCCTCTAAAGTTCTCAATACATCATTGATATATTCGAGTTTTAACATTTTAGTATCATTTACATTTATAATATGTCTCTGTACATCTCTGATAAGTTATAAACTTCGGATATGACAAAATGAGTATACAAGATGTATCGGGTCAAGAAGATTGTCCCAGTAATACATAGCCAATAGGGGATATGCCTCCTTCTGTGGAGTATGCTAAACCGCATCAGACGATAATTGACAATTAAAATTGAAATAAAATGTTAAACCTAAGAAATTTTTGCCACAACGAATATAAAATTGGGTAAGTATTAATTGGCCTCATAATCAAGACAAGCACATGTCGACTTGGATTAAACAGATTATGCAGAATTATATAAAATATTGTAATTCATATTTCACACAAATCCCAGTGTAGAGCTTTGTTATCTACAATTTGTAGAATACAATATTGTAATTCGTATTTCACACAAAATTGTAACTTTTTGTTATCATTGTTGATTATAAAGTGAAGCTTTTCAAATTGCAATACATTGAACATCAATATGTAATTCAATTTAGTATATTAGTACAAAATTTGAAGCAAGATCACCAACATGATAGCCAATTCCAACACACAAAATAATAAACATGGCACCAAAATAATCCTCTAAATTCTACGGCACGTAATGATCACCAAAATTTATGCAAAATTTAACTAATGATTACCAATACACATAATTAGTGTAAGACAGCATAAAATATAAGAATTTACTAGGCATTAATGTCTATGAAGAATTTAACTAATGATCACCAAAACCAAATGATGGAGATCAGGATTTGATTTGATTTGATTTTGATCTTATTAGGATTTGGATTTTACTAGATTTTGATTTGATTAGGAGTTTGGATTTTATTAGAATTCTATTTGTTAGGGTTTCCCTATATATAGAGGTTGTATGAAATATTGAAGAAATGAATAATATTTTGAGAAACATTCTTGAGAAATCTCTGGCGTGGAATTCGCTAAATTAAAATCTTTCCTCGTGGATTCATGGAGAGTGGGCGTGGGTCTGGGTGGATTTCCAAATCCCATAAGTTTTTTCCCCAATCTATCTTTCATTCCCTAATCCCTCTAAAAAAATCCTAATTTTCAAAACTCTAACCATAATTTCGCCTTTGTCCTGTGTCAAATTTAGTATCGGAGCCTAAATTTTCTCCTTCTCCACCTAACCCAACCACCCTCACCCTCCATCAACCAGCGAAAAAAAAATCAGATCAAATCTGTAGAAAAAAAAATTCCTCCATATCTCCTCTCTCCATAACCACCTCCTGACCTGCTCCCCCACCACCGAAAAAAAAAAACCCAAAATTTCTCCTCCTCTTCTTCTTCGTTTCTACCCGCAACAGCCCCCAAAAGCCCCAAAACCCTTTTCTGCTCCGATCCCCCTAAAATCCCCAATTCCACAACCCAAACCCACTCCATCCTCCAAACCCACTCCATTTCTTTCCCAATCCCTCTAAAAAAAACCCTAATTTTCAAAACCCTAACCCTAATTTCACCTCCGTTTTGAGTCAAAAAAAAAGTTTTTTCTCCTCCTCCTCCACACCATCCTCCAAACCCACTCCATCCTCAACCCAAACCCTCACAACCATCTAGCAAAACCCCTCCCACAACTCCACCCTCTCCTCCTAGCCGTTGCCCACCCCAACGACGCCAACCACAGCAATGACATCGATTTGATCAGCAGGTCGTTCAGCTGATCGCCATCTCGCCGTCCCCGCCGTCCCCACGAGCACCGCCGATGCCGTCCAACTCCCACCGCCGCCGTCTTCGCCTTACAGCTGACCGCCCAACTCCCACCTCAACCCCGACATCAATTTGATCAGCAGGTCGCCACCTCGCCATCTCCGCCGACACCGTCCAACTCTCACCGCCGCCGTCTCCGCCTCTCAGATGACCGCCCAACTCCCACTACTGCCGTCTCCGCTTCTCAGCTGACCGCCACCGTCTCCGCCTTCCTTCCCCAAAGCAACCCACCAGCATCCGATCAAAGGAAGTCAGAGACCAATCCTTCCATAACAGTTCGAACGACAGTCTTGCGGCTAAGGAAAAGGAATTTTATTAGGTTTGATCAGATCCAATAGGCAGCAGTTGACCCGTTAAGAGTTTGTATATGATTTGGAGCCCGTTCGGAGTCCAATTCGAGTCAGATTCGAAGCATTGTTTTCCTGAATTTGTTTTCAATAATTGTGGCAGGATTTCAGGGCTTTTCAGCAGACGAACCAATTTCGAAAGACTCCAAGAGACCACTATAAGTGCACGAACTTCTTCGCTATTTGGGTAATCTCTAAACTAACACATTTTCTTCAGCAAACTTTTGTAATTATTTTGTGAAATTCTGCGTAAGATTGTTAGTTAGAATTATTAATAATTATTTGTCAACTCATTGCTTGCTGCATACTCAAATTTTAGGATCCATTTCCTTGCATTTTAGAAACTAAATCTTAGAAAATTTTATTTGATCATATAGTGCATGCTTATAGAATTGGACTGAGTCTAGAAAATTGCATTGCATCCGCTTGTTTGAATGTATACTTCTTCGTAACGGTAAAATGACCACATCAAGTTCTAGTAATGTGGATGAAAAGTTAGAAATCATGATGAAACAATTAAAAACTATCACTGAACAGATGGAACAGTTTAAAATTGTTAATAAACGATTGGATGCACTAGAACTACAAATGGAAGAACAAAATAATCAAATTTATAAGAATGAATATAATGAAAGGAATTACGATAGAGGACCAAGAGATCGAAATGAAAAGAATAAAGATGAGAGTGTCCATAGAACTAGACATGCTGAAAATGACATCACACGTAAGATAAAAGTTGAAACTCCTACATTCAATAGCACTCATGACCCTAAAGTCTTTAGTGACTGGCTCGCAGACATGGATTACTATTTCGATTGGTATGACATGCTTGAAAAGCGTAAAATATGATTTACTCGGATGCGATTGACAGGGCCCGCTAAGATATATTGGACATCGGTAGAAAGAGAATGTGATAGATATTTGGATGCGATAGAGACTTGGAATGACATGAAAGCTAGACTTAAAGAGAAGTATCTTCCAGTCACATTTAGGAGTCACCTATTAGATAGGTTGCACAGTCTTCGCCAGGGAAGCATGACGGTCCAATAGTACATGACTTAATTTGATGAATTGACACTTCGGTGTGATTTGCGAGAGGACCGACACCAGGCGATATCTAGATTTCGTTCTGGACTACGCGCAGACATACAACGAGCTATGCATATCCATTCTCGAAATATAAATTCCCTTGTTCAAACTTATCAATTAGCAGAAGATATAGAACACTCTTTCAAATTTTCTACTGACTGTAGGTTTTCTCCTAAAACTGGGGAGCAGTCCAGACGCCCTTCTGAAGATAATAAGAGACCTAACACCCAACTCAATAAAGACTTTAAAGGTAAAGCCGTAATGGGTGAGTCATCTAAACATGATACCTAAAGCGTAGAGTGCTTTAGGTGTCACGAGTATGGACACAAAGCTTCACAGTATCCCACTAGAACTTTACTTATAGAAGGAGAATATAATGGTGATGATGATGATGATGATGATCTTGAGGAAGAAGTATATGAACCAGTAGGAAACGCTAGTGAGTCAGACGAGGAAATAGTCATTTCAAATGTGCGTTTAGGAGTCCTTAGGTGTCTTTACACTAAAACAAAACATAAAAATTGGCATAGATCTAGCGTTTTCACCACATATATCACACACGGAGGAAAAAGTTATCGCGTAATGATTGACGGGTGTAGTTGTGTGAATATAATCTCAAGAACAGCTGTTGAGAAAATGGGCCTCAAAGCTGAACCTCATTCACAACCATACAACGTAACATGAGTAGATAAAACTGCTCAATCATTACCCAGCGTTGTCTAGTGCATATCTAGATGTCAAGCTATCAGGACCAGCTTTGGTGGGATGTGTTAGATATGACCGCCGCACATATCTTACTTGGTAGGCCATGGTTGTATGGCTCAGATGTGACGAGTTTCGGCAAATCAAACACATATACATTCAAATTTAATGGAAAGAAAATTATTTTGAAACCCGCTCCGCCTAAGTCTAGTGATGAGAGCCCAAAGAGCGAAAAAGTCATGGGACAGGTATATAAAAAGTCTCTTCACTTGGTAAGTCGATCACAGTTCCTCAAGGAGAGTCTAGAGGAGGGACTAGTGTACGCGGTAATTGCTTTAGGAGAGTCTTCTAGTCCACCTGTCATTTACCACCCGGAGATTCATCAGATTCTCACTGATTTTCGAGATATCATGCCCGATGAGTTACGTGATGAACTCACTCCCCTTCGAGACATTCAGCATGCCATTGACTTCATACCTGGGTCCAATTTGCCCAATTTACCTCATTATAGGATGAATCCTATTGAGTACGCTGAGTTGAGAAGACATGTCGATGAGTTATTGCGGAAAGGCTTTATTAGAGAGAGTTTGAGTCCTTGTGCCGTTCCCGCTCTACTCACACCTAAAAAGGATGGTAGCTGGAGAATGTGCGTTGACAGTCGTGCCATCAACAAAATTACCGTCAAGTATAGGTTTCCTATTTCTAGACTTGATGACTTATTAGATATGATGGTTGGCTCTCAAATCTTTTCGAAGATAGATCTTCGAAGTGGATATCATCAGATTCGTATCCGTGAAGGTGATGAATGAAAAACTGCCTTTAAAATTACGGACGGATTGTATGAATGGTTGGTCATGACTTTTAGTTTATCTAATACACCCAGCACATTTATGAGAGTTATGACCCAGATATTGCGTCTTTTCTTAGGCAAGTTCGTTGTTGTCTATTTTGATGACATTCTCGTCTTTAGTCAAACCCAAGAAGAACATCTTTCTCATTTGACAAAGGTTTTAGAGACTCTCCGTAAGGAGAAACTGTTTGTCAATTTGAAGAAATATGCATTCTTAGCTTCCTCTGTTTAATTTCTTGGGTTTATCGTCTCTAAAAATGGAGTAGCAGCAGATCCTGACAAAATTAAGGTCATAAGAGAATGGCCTACTTCTCGTACGATCCATAAGGTTAGGAGCTTCCATGGTCTGGCCACATTTTATAGGTGGTTTGTTAGGGGATTTAGTACCACCATGGCTCCGATCACTGATTGTCTTAAGAAAAGGGAGTTTCAATGGACTAAATCTGCTACTCATGCTTTCGAGGAGATTAAGGAGAAATTAACTATTGCTTCGGTCCTTCATCTTCTAGATTTCTCGAAGGTTTTTGAGGTAGCATGTGACGCATCATGCTTAGGTATAGGTGGTATTTTAAGCTAATAAAATCATCCTATCGCTTTTTTTAGCGAAAAATTGAATGAGACGAAACAGCGCTATGATGTTTATGATCGAGAGTTTTATGCAGTAGTACAATGTTTGCGTCATTGGCGTCACTATTTGCTACCAAAAGAGTTCGTTTTATATTTAGACTATCAAGCTCTACGCTATATCAATTCCCAAAAGAGAGTAGGGCATCGACACATCAAATGGCTTGAGTTTATTCAGGAGTACAATTTTGTACTCAAACACTGTGCAGGAACTGAAAATAAAGCCACTGATGCATTAAGTAGGAAACTTTGCACTTTACAGACGATGAGTGAAAAAGTTATCGGATTTGAGCAGATCATTCAAAACTATCCTACTTGTCGGGACTTTGGTGACATCTATTCATCTCTGACACCGGATCCTCCTATTATAGTAGATACCTTCACCATTGTTGTTGGTTTTTTATTTCGAGATACCCGTCTATGTATTCCTAGTACTTCTTTGCGCGATCATCTGATTTGGAAAATGCATGCAGGAGGGATTGCTGGTCATTTCGTTTGAGATGAAACTATCATTTTTGTAGAGGACCGATTTTATTGGTCAAGCATTAAACGTGATGTTGCACGAGTTGTGTCACATTGTCGAGTTTGTCAGATAGCTAAGTGTAGGATCCAGAATACAGGACTCTACACACCATTACCCATACCCTTTGCACCTTGGGAGTATCTTGCATGGATTTCATTTTAGGACTCCCTCGCACACTTAGGAAACATGATACAATATTAGTCGTGGTGGATAGATTTTCCAAAATAACACATTTTATCCATTGCCACAAGACTTCGAATGCCTCACATGTTGCACACTTGTTCTGTAAAGAGGTAGTTCATTTGCATGACCTTCGTAAGTCAATTGTTTCCGACAGAGATGTTCGGTTCACAAGTCATTTTTGGCGAACTCTCTGGAAGAAAATGGGTACCACACTTAAACTCTCCACTGCTTATCATCCACAGACAGATGGTCAGACAGAAGTTGTCAATTGTAGTTTATGTGACTTACTTCGATGTTTAGTGGGCGACCATTTAACGACGTGGGATCTTGTTTTGCCTATAGCGAAATTTGCATATAATAGTTCCGTCAATAGGTCTACTGGGATGAGTCCATTTGAGATAGTTACAGATTATAAACCTAGAAAACCTGTAGACCTTCTTCCATTCCCCATAGGTGATAGGCCTAGTGCCTCAGCTGAGTTTTTTGCACAGCATTTGCATGATTTGCATAATCATATTCGTCGGCAAATAGCAATTAGTAATAATAACTACAAGTCTGCAGTAGACTCGCACAAAAAATTACAAGAATTTGCAGTTGATGATGAGGTGATGGTTAGAGTGCGTCCAAAGATGTTCCCACCAGGAACCTTGAAGAAACTTCATGCTCGACGTATGGGTCCTTACCGAGTTCTAAAGAGGATTGATTCTAATACTTATAAGCTTGCGATCCCCCACAATTTCGGAATCAATCCAGTTTTCAACGTCGAGGACTTGCGGCCATACCGTGCTCCATTTGACTATCTAACAGTTATTCCAGATTTACCATCATCTGCTTTACCAGGACATCGATATTTTTCCATCCGTACACCGCCTCCTCCTGCTCCACGCAAGTATCATATAGATCAGATTGAAGATATTCTGGATAATGAGATTGTTTCGACTACTGATGGTGGATATCAGCGTTATTTTGTGCACTGGCGTGGACGTCCAGACTCAGATTGCACTTGGTTGCGCACCGAAAAAGTCCAGCAGCTCGATCCGGATTTACTCGATAGTTATCATTTTCGTCATTCACGAGAGTTTCATGTTTTGAAGCAGGGAAGAATTGATGGAGATCAGGATTTGATTTGATTTTGATCTTATTAGGATTTGGATTTTACTAGATATTTAATTTGATTAGAAATTTGGATTTTATTAGGATTCTGTTTGTTAGGGTTTCCCTATATATAGGGGTTGTATGAAGTATTGAACAGATGAATAATATTTTGAGAAAAATTCTTGAGAAATCTTTGGCGTGGAATTCGCTAAATCAAAATCTTTTCTCGTAGATTCGTGGAGAGTGGGCGTGGGTGGATTCCCAAATCCCATAAGTTTTTTCCCCAATCTATCTTTTCTTCCCCAATCCCTCTAAAAAAACCCTAATTTTCAAAACTCTAACCATAATTTTGCCTCCGTCCTGCGTCACCAAATCTTTAGATTTTGACCTCGACTGGAAGGGAATCACTCTGACATTAGATTACTCAAGTGCAAATCAGTCACCAGTATTTACTCCCCACAACAAAAAAATAAAAAATAAAACTCAATCTCAGTCTAAAACAGTCTAAAATCATAATCCAACAAAAAAAAGAAAAAAAAAAGAAAACTAACAAACAACCAAAAAAAAAAAAACACCAACAACAACAACTCAATCTCAGTCTAAAATCATAATCCATAAAAATCATAAACTTTTATCAGTGATTAAATTTATATACTAAATACGTTACTCCTTAATGCTCCTGCACTCCTGAAGTCGAGCTTGCAATTTGTGGCGAGAGCGCGTCAGGGAGAGAGCGCGAGCGTCGGCGAGGTGCCAGAGTCCGCTCAAACGTCGTCGGCGAGGTGCCAGAGTCCGCGACCGTCGGTGAGACCGCGACCGTTGGCAACACCGTGACCGTCGGCGAGTGAGAGGGGAAGTGACGAGGGAAATTTAGATCATGATTTGGAAATGGTTTTGGGTTTAGGAACGGTGGGAGAGAAAAAAGAGGAGATGTGAGGGCAATTTGGCTATATATGTGTGCTCACTAGAAGAAAACAGGGTTTTTGAAAATAGAAGATGTGCACACTAGGAAAAATGGGCTCACTTGGAAAAATCTTGTGCCCATCTAGAAATTCCCCAAAATCGCTTCATGCTTCGAAACAGAAAGACCAATAGCTGCAATTTTATTAGCAGGCCGCAACCTTGAAGGAGGAACGATGTGGATCAATGCGTGATCTGGTGTGCTCGTGTTTCGTTCAGTTGTCAGGAGATGCAACCAGCGCCCGCCTCTCATCTTCCTGCCCAATGCAGGCAGCGTGGATGACAACGGTTAGGATGCTGATGATGGAGTTGATACGCTCAAATTGCTTAGCATGACCGACTGCACCACTGTCTACACTTGTATGCACGCTTGAAGAGAATACTTCATATCTGAAGTTAAATGTCAGGCTCGACTCTGACTTCATTTCTTCAGAATTTGGCATTGTTGAAGATGGAGTCGACTCTAAAGTGACTCCACTTACAAAAGCAAACTGTAACTTCCATGCTGAGGCAAGAGAGGCGACTGCTGAGCATTGTAAACATGGACGAACAAGAACTGGAGTCAAAGGACCATCCCATTCAATTAATAAGATGGTAATAAAATAAAGTACAAGATAATAATGAGATAAAAGTATGGTAAGACTAACACACAAGTCTATAAGATTCTGCTCCAATATGAAGCCAACCCTAGATGGTGTTCAGAACAATGAGAGCATTCATCTCACTTGCAAATTGCTGCAGTAAATAAAATTTATGAACATGTTTTCCAATTTTCGTACTGCGTGTAGTCCATCAAATGAAGTATGTTACAAGCGTGGGCACCGTTGGACAGTAGATTGATCCAGGAGACGAGCTGGGTGTAATGCCAACGCACTGCACACGTAGCAACAGAGAGGAGAACAGAGACTCACATAGATATCAAGCAAGAATTAGCATGAAGCCATGTACGTGCATTTGGCACGGCAAATTAGCACACCCAGAAGAGTATTTCTTTTTGCTTACCTTAGAAGCCAGCCAAAAGAACAGTTGTCTGGTCCTGCAAGACTTTCCATGCTTCTTTAATGTGCGTTTCTTCTGTCAGTGGTGCTCCGACTGCAAATCGAAGGACAAACTTGCCTGATAGAACCTGAACATGCCAGAGACCTCGCAACCATAAGCCAAGAATTCCACATTTGTCAAATGAGAAAACATAAGCAAAAGTTCAATGAGATGCATACAACCTACCGTGTGTGATAGAAAGATTTTTCCACTAGAGTTGACAGCATCCAGTAAGTTGTAATTCAGTTTGTTGGCATCATCCTGGTGATTTGGAGGGGCAAGAAGACAAAAGCAAACAAGAGAAAAGGTTCGGCGGGTAACAACCTGCTCACATTTACAGAGAGAAAAAATATAGTTTCCAGAGACAGTTTATTAATTCTCTAGAACTTAAGAAAGTTGTGTGTTATAATATGAATTTGTATTTTTATGTGTCTGCATGTTTCATGTGTGTGTTATAATATGAATTTGTATTTTTATGTGTGCATGTTTCATGTCCACTCATACATATAGCATGATTAGCAACGCATAAAAGCTCAACTGTCTTGGTGACTGCACCATAAAGCAGTTTTGCCGCAAATGTTGAGTAAAAACAATGTTAATTTATATAGGAGATAAACTAAGGAATGGTAAGCAGAAACTAGGGATCGGAGATGATTTTACAGTCCTGCATGTCCCAATATGTGTTGACATAGATGATTATACTTATATATCAAGTATAAGTACTATGATACAATAATATTTCTACTTTTAAGCTTGATATTGTCATAGTCGTTGTCATACACCTTATTGGTGGTACTTTGCCATGAGCTTCAGCTTTGCTCCATTAGTTAATTTCCTGTATCTTCTTTCTCATTCACTCAATGCTTAAAATTATTTGGTTAGTAAATATCATATGTACTATTTTTCCCCCCATAAGACAGCTTAGATATCAGATATAATCTTCTTTGACCTGGACTGGTTTCAAATCACAATTTCAGGTGCAATATACAGGTTTCCTTGGTATGTGAGCCAAAAATTTGACAATTGGCCAAATTAAGATGATTCCTACATGCCTTGCATATTATAGAAGGAGAAAATTAAGCTGCCCCTTCAAAGATTTAAAAGAACACCATATAGGCACATGTAATAAAGTAATTGTATTTATTTATTTTTTTACCTCAAACCGAGTATCAGAACTGACTAGTTCTTCAAATTGTTCTGCCAACTTTACGTGATTACGTATATAGCGCTGCAGGTTCTCCAAACCGTAAAGTCTCAAAACCATCCATAACTTCAGTGATCTGCAGTTAAAATTACTATTAATGAAATGCCATAAAGGAGCTGTCACCATATGCAGAAGATGTAAGAAGGCTGCTCGTGAAGCAAGTAACAGATACTACTCTTAAGTTACATTGGATTGCATAAATTAATTGATGCGATGAACTTGGACGTCTGGCATGACTACGTGATAACAACAGACGAGGAAGTAAACAGATAAAATGAAATAACTAAGTGGCTGCAATAAACAAATTTAACAATAATTTTGAGAAATAATCAGTGTCCATGAGGACATGGTAGAGCATCATATTGGTCAATAGTCCAAACCATAAAATATAAGCTTTGAACTACTAGTTATTTATTGAATCTTGACATTGTGAATTTAATATTATGTAGTTAGGAAAATTATATGACGAACAGCTATTAATATATTACAGAGGCTTCTTAATACAGCAAGGTCAATAGTGTAATTTAAAATAAATTAAGAACTTTTGGCGCAAAACTAAGTGTTTAATCTATTCATTGGAGAAACTTAGGGAACATAAATGAAGGGCTTACTTGTAATAACTATTAAGTTGGAGAAGTGATGGAGATCAGATTTTTGATTTGAAATGATTTTGAGATCTACTAGGATTTGATTTAGTTTGATTTAGATTTGTTAGTATTTTTAGAATATTTGATTGGATTCTGATTTTATTATAATTCTGATTTTATTAGGATTTTTTTTTTAACTCTATAGACCTGATCTGAGTTTTTTTTTTTTTTTTTTCCTCTCTCTCTTGCTGGTTGATGGAGGGTGAGGGTGGTTGGGTCAGGTGGAGGAGGAGAAAATAATTTTAGGCTATGATATCAAATTTGGCGCATGACGGAGGCGAAATTAAGGTTAGTGTTTTGAAAATTAGAGTTTTTTAGAGGGATTGGGAAAGAAAAGATAGATTGAAAAAAAAAACTTTTGGAATTTGGGAATCCACCCAGGCCCACGCCCACTCTCTACGAATCCACGAGGAAAGATTTTGATTTAGCGAATTCCACGCCAGAGATTTCTCAAGAATTTTTCTCAAATATTATTCATCTCTTTTTTTTTTCAATTTTTCATACAAAACCTATATATATAGGAATACCCTAACAAACCAAATCCTAATAGAATCAAAAAATCCTAATAAAATCAGAATTCTAATAAAATCAGAATCCAATCAAATATTCTAAAAATACTAACAAATCTAAATCAAACTAAATCAAATCCTAGTAGATCTCAAAATCATTTCAAATCAAAAATCTGATCTCCATCACTGAAAAATGCAAAAGGAGCAGATCGACTCTCCCCAGTTGCTTAATTACCCAGGACCCTAAACTTCACTTTTCACGGTATCATAGGAATGAATAGGCCTTAACCACCATCAACGACTCTACTCCAACACTGACGTTGTCAACATCGTCACCCCAACACCCCCACCACACAAAAACACACACACTCCCTCCCGCTTCATGTAATTAATAGTTTTCCTTACTAAACCTTTTTTTCGTTGGTGCTCTTTTTTATCAATCACAACATATTCTTTCTATAGAAGAAAACATAATTAATATTTTATTCACATTATTATTTATTTTTAATCCTGATCAACACACCAAATATGAATATAGCTTCGCTCACAATTCTCCTAAACTATAAATACCTACATATACATGATTAATCCCTCCTCCTAATGCTCCTAAACGAAAATTTATAACTAGACTTGAGCTTTAAGAAAACTAAATCAAAGTTTTAGATAGTATAATTATTTGATTATCATAATAGATCTGGTTTTTTGGGGTTAATGTTTTTCTTTAACGTGCATAGCACGTGCCAGGGTAAACTAGTATAAATAAAAAGGAAAATACTCTGCTTCTTGTTTCTCCCAAAATTCTAACCTTTATCTAGAAGATAATAATTTCTTTAATAAAAATAATAATGGTGATAATCAAAACTGCATAGAATAAAGACTAAAAACATGTTAACTTTAGATTATCCCAATTAATCTCATTTGCAATGTTTGGCTGATAAATGAAGTATCAAAAAAAGCAATAAATTTTATATTGAACAGTCCTAGGATATTCCATAATGCAATGACTTACGATCCATACTAGGTTTGTTCATAATGAAATTTTATCTATTCAGAACAGTAGAGTGAGATCGCAAACCTGAAACGACGTCCAAGAGGAATTTGCCAATCTTTGAAATCCACAACTGAATTCGCTTGTGATGCCTGGTAAATGGAATAGTAATTATAAACAAGTAGCAGGACCAACACATTCAGGGAATGTTGGCTGTTATCTCACTCAGAATCCAAACTGATAACAACAGATAGTGGGCATATAATAAGGGGCAAATCTGGAAAAGGGTGTAAAACATCTAGCTGGTTGATGATGATAAAACCGGAGTTCCTGCATACTTGTGGTATTCTTGAGATCCACAAAGAAAAGGGAAGAAGGGAAAAAAACAACTAAATGAAATTGTTCATGTGTTTCCGCTACTAACTTATATCTGTAGGCAACAAGTACAACCTCACCTTATACCAACATGCATTACATGTCCAAAAGTTGCTGCGCCGACATTCCTTTTGGATGCCAAAAGAAAGCTAACATACATGATCATTCAACTTATAAATCCAAGTTGTAAACAACAATTACTCAAGCAACAAAAAGGGCATATCTTATTTCACTTTGTGCTGCATGACCAGCATTATTCAAGCAACACCAATGACGATAGTATACCTCAACTTATAAGTTCTCAAATCTTAGTCACAAATCATCAACAGATTCCAAGTATTTAGGTCGTGTCGTTAGCAATCAGAGGAAGAACTCTTCATATCTCCTATTAATCATGAAGTTGAAAACCTGACTTGATTCTCGGTATAAAAACTGAAAGAGGGTAGTCATTTTTCTTTATTTCGTGGCCACTTGCACAAGTCTAGGAACCTTGTGACATTTGGATCTCTACTACCTTGCTCCCAATCAATAATGAGCAAAGTGTCACTCGTATTCCAGTAGCATATGCCATAAACAGCAAAGGGCGAGATGCATTATACCCTCCAAATCTAAATGGCATGGGCTACAGATTTTATCTAAGGAGAGTGATAAATCAGCATTTACAGGAGCCGTCATCAACTAAACTTAGTGAGGAAACTGGTGTCTTTGATTTAAGATAGTCAGCACTGTGAGCAGGTAGACCTGACAACCGGCCCGTGCCCGGCCCGTTCCAGCATGTCCCCCAAACATGTTTTAATATCATTAAGTAAATCCCTCACATTATTTTCATAAGACATATTTGTATAAAATAAATCTATTAATATTTCAAGTCCATCTAACATGCAACGGAGATCCACAACAGTTGCAAAATATAATAAGTATGGAAAATCTTTAAAATATTTATTAAATTTAATTTTCATAGGTTCAACAATACTTTCAAGTATAGAGAGATTTCTACATTCATTAAAAACCGAACTAATTTCGGTTAGATAATATAATACAATGTGTAGTTGGGTAATAAGTTCCTGACAGTGCTCTAGATGCATTTTCAAATTTGCCTAAAAACTTAGAAATGCAATGCAACTGGTGCCATTCATTATTATCTAAACTATACATTGGTGACTCCATTTCATTAAAAGTATTTATTACATTTTTATACTGAATATCTATGTTTAACAATTTATATGTAGAATTCCATCTTGTTCTAACATCTATAGGTACAATTCTAGGTGATATTTTCATATTTTTACATATTTGTTTAAATTCTTGTCTTCTTGGCCCACTATCTTTAATAAAAAGTAATGTATACCTAAGTTTCATTAGTGAATCATTTACTATTTTTAATCCATCTTGAACGCATAAGTTTAATATGTGGCAAATACACCTAACGTGAAATAATTTTCCATCTAGAATTGGTTTTGTCATACTTTTAAGAATTCTAATTGCGGTCATATTTTCAGAAGTATTATCCAAAGAAATGGTAAATATTTTTTTATCTATTCCAAAATCTGAAAAAACACTTAGAAGGGATTGTGATAAATTATGTGCATTGTGAGGAAATTCAAATACCCTAAACCCTATTATTCTTTTCTGTATGCACCATTCTTGATCTATATAGTGTGCCGTTACGCATAAATAATTAGTCATATTTTTAACTTCCCAACAATCTGAAGTTATAGCAAATCTAAAAATTAAAGAAGTAAAAATAGCTATTAAAGTGTTCATCTGCTCTTTATATAGTTTAAACATGTCGGATGTACATGTTGAACGTGGGACTTTTTTATATTCGTCAGTAAATACTGATTTACAAAATCTTTCAAATTTGTGATTTTCCAAAAAAAATTGCAAAAACCCCCCTAAACACCCCCAACGGCTAGATTTAAAAAAAAAAAATTACGGCATGCCGGGCGTGCCGGGCACGTGCACGGTCGGGCCGTCCCGCGCCGCCGGCACGGCCGGCCTCGGCTTGGGCACGACCCGAGCCGAGGTGCCGGGCGTGCCCAACGGGCCGCCCGGCCCAGTAAGCACGCCACGCCCGGCCCAGTAAGCACGCCCGGCCCAGTAAGCAGGAAAGCATAGTCACGTGTTCATCATGGGTCAGCAAGTCTCACAAAGTTCGAGTTCAAATCCAAAATATTTGGAAATGTATTCATGAAAAATCAAATATTTGTAATTAGATTTTCTTAGGTAGTATAATCTGTGAGGCTATGAATTTAGATTACAGAAAATAAATTAGTATCAACACTGCATCATTGTGCTTAACACATAAGTTATTTATTGTATATGTAATTGAGCAAGAAAATATATCACGGAACACAAATTTTCCATATGCCATGTCAACATATGTATATCCCTTGACATTCATAGAGACTGAATATGGTTACAAATGGAAGAGCTCTAATTCTGCAAGTTATGACAAAAGAAGTTTTGATTAATTTCAGATAATATTTTCATTCAACATTTGGACAAGCATGTTTTGAGAAGTTACCTTATTTTTTAGAAACTCAGGATTTGTGGATAGGGATTGAATCAAAGCACTTCGATCCTGTGAGAATATAAAGGCAAGGGCATAATCAGTATGGAAATTAATCTCCAACTGTGATATCGTGCAACTTAAGTAGCTGTGTAAAAGCCATGCATCTACCACCTCACATAAAAAGCAAAATTGTTGAACGAGGTGCTACAGGAGCTAGTCTTACATCATTTAATAGATCTGAGTAAACAAATAGTAAGAATCCAGTAAAGGATGAGCATATGTTCTTGTATGCTAATATAAGCAACAGTCATATTCTTGTTCGCAAGGCAGGTTCTGTACATAACCTCAAAACAAATAAAAAAAAAGTATATTTGAAGCAATGAACATTAACCTCAAAATATCTCATGCTAACTCCAAAAAAAATGTAGACTTCTCTTGCAATTTTAACAATGAAAAACTGACTTAAGACATTTGACTGTAACATGTTGAGCAGGCACACAAAAGATTATTAAAGGTTGATTGCCATTATCCCAAAAATAAGTAATAGATATATATAAAAGTAGGGAAAGAGCATCTCTATAGTTGATATTTTAAGGAAAAAACCGATCAGTGATATATCAAAGATTATTTAATAATAATAAGAAATATAGACTTCAATAGATTGTACATGTAAAAGATATTCAAGAAAAAATTGCTTACCTTTACCCAGAGCACAGAGCAATCGAAGTTTGTAAGAAACCATTTGTGTGCATTCATGCCAAATGAATCTGCTTCTTCTACACCATCTAGATAATGACGATATTCAGGGCAAATACAGGCGCTTCCAGCATGTGCAGCATCAACATGAAACCACATGTCATTGACCTACCAAGATCAACAGAAAGAGAGTTTTTAGAACTTTATTGATATTAGTTAGTAAATTTATTGAGGAAATTGAATAATATGCAGCAATTATACAGAACTAGAAAGGGGCCCATGCCATGCCGCGAGCAAGTTCGTCACATGGTCAACCGTAACAAATCAGTCATTACTATTCTTTAATGAGCTAAGACAATTCTGTAAGTGGTACTTCTTATAATGGAATGATGTTATCTAACATAATATATGAGAAGAAAATGTTTTCAATAAGTTTTTTTCTGAGAATATTTTATATATAGGGTATTTACCAAAATTTGCATTCGACTTTGGTAGGATCGGTGCATTATCATAGTTTGCCATCAAATATTAAATATTTAAGAACTTTTTTCTGGTAATAAGTTGTGTATGCCGTGCTTAATCATATCCACAACATTTTTTAGTCATGTTTATCTAGCCATATAAATGGTATAAATATTGTATCTAGTCACCTGCATGGCATACATATTGTAGTCTAAAAATCCTTGATTTGTACTGGTTGATTGGGTATCTGGTACACATTTTGAACAAACTGTCATCTGCATGACCCCATTTAGTAATATTTGTCAGACTTTAACCAGTCTAAGACTCTAAAAGTAATAGAACTAAAAGTCTTTTAGCATCAGTAAAGTAAATAATACATTTAAATCTTATAGGTTAAAGCTTAATCATTCAAACAATTTGTAACTTATTATATTAAGCTAGCATCTATTAATGAGTATAATTATTCTTCCCAAATATTATTGTTTAATAGACAACAATAAGATATACATTTTTTTTTTTGGTGGGGTGGGGTTGGTATATTGTAGCACAAAGATAACTACTTAGGAGAGATTAGAGTCTCGGAGTCCAATGGTTACAACACGCTAGGGCCATATCCTTCAAAACACACAAACACTACAACAACAACTAAGCCTTTTATCCCAAGTATTTGGGGTAGGCTACACGAACCAAAAAGAGAACCACGCCGGATCGATCACTTTGATAGTCCACACAAACACTATATATATATATATATATATATATATATATATATATATATATATATATATATATATATATATATATATATATATATACCTAAAGTGACGTCATAGGGGAGAGAGTTGCCTACAGAAGCACTCTAAATCTCAACATAGATAGTGTTTGTAGAAAATTCAAACCATTAATTGTGATCTCCACTTTAAAAAATAATATTATACAAAAAATCATGCATTTTATATACATCTTAACCGTATATTGGATATATACAAAATGAATGGTTTTCAACAATAGAACAAATAAAGCCTCTTGATCGATGATAAAAAAGTGTCCGAATCGTGTGATTTTTTTTATATTGTCATCTATTTAGGGCATGAAAATTACAATCAATGGTTCGGATCGTTCACGTATATTCTCTATGTTGAGATTTAAAATACTCAGCGAGAGGGCTAGTTTGGTGTCACATGGACAACGAGTCAGGGAGATTAGGGAAATCTGAAGGATTGCTTCTTTCTCCAGACCTTCGGGAAAAGCATGAAAAAAAGGCACGAATGGTACGATCTTTTTGCCGTCTGTAGTCTTATGCACAGTCAGCTGGTACAACTCAAATTGCGGCTAATCCTCCTACATTCGACGATCAATTTCAAGCCCACTCTCTGTTGCTATTCAAAAACTACCCCCACCCTTTCCCCTGCGTTGAGAAGATTAACGTACTTTTTTCTCAAAACTAGTGAAGAGTTGCTATTATTTTTTGACCATTGAAGCTCCCCATGAATGATATGTATAGATCAATCGACCGAGACCA
Source organism: Dracaena cambodiana (assembly GCA_036321105.1). Taxonomy (NCBI): domain Eukaryota; kingdom Viridiplantae; phylum Streptophyta; class Magnoliopsida; order Asparagales; family Asparagaceae; genus Dracaena; species Dracaena cambodiana. The sequence goes on along the minus strand of JAYEPQ010000002.1, from coordinate 4,940,109 downwards.
CACAAATGATGCTTATTCTACTCTATGGTTTTGTCTTACGTCGAGTTGCCACTCTCCCCTTCCCAAACCCCTCCAATCGACTATCCTTTTAAAAAGGACACGAATCTTCTTTAGAAATCCAACAACTGTCGGGGACTTTCCGACAGTCCCCCACCGACTTGACTCCCGTCATAGGAACTTTCGAATTTTCGATTGAGAAAACATGTTATGCTTGCTAGACCACAGGGACATATCAGTAGCTCGACACGCTGTAAAGGAAAGACAAGCACATCTCCTATTATTTCATTTGCACAAGATATTTTGAAGTGAATCCCCTTCCCAGTTCATTAACTCTGTCTTTTTGGATTTCTTCTACCACTCTGAGAAAGAGATCACCCATCCACTTTAGATGTCCCCAATGGCAAGTAGCGTCAATATTGGTTTAAATCCAATTCGTGAGATAACAGTGATCTTTTGCTACAGCCCTGTAGTGGAAGTCAGAGCCCATGGCTGAAACTACCGCCAAAATTTTGGGCAAGAATCAGCTCGTCCACATCTTCCAACTTCAGAGTATATATATATATATATATATATATATATATATATATATATATATATATATATATATATATATATATATATATATATATATATGAATCGACAACTAAGGTAAGTTACATGAGTCTGTGGCAAAAAATTAATGACCCCATTATTTTTTTAAAATTCTTTTTTTGATTATGATCTCTACCTCCTTAGCTACTTTATGATCAAATTTTATGGGTTTCGAAAATCATTTGTTATTTTATCACGTGGATATAAAACGTTGTATTCACCGAAAACCATTAATTTTGTGTCAACCTGATGAAATACAAAATCAAAACTAAAACCTAAAAAATTGGGAATGAGTGAATCCTAGGGGATTGAGATCATAATACAAAAGAAAAAAAGAATTTAAAATTATTATTAGAGATAGGGAAAATGAACTGCAACTAAGGTAACTTACGTGAGACAACGACTCATCTCTCTCTCTCTCTCTCTCTCTCTCTCTCTCTCTCTCTCTATATATATATATATATATATATATATATATATATATATATATATATATTACTTAGGCTACTTATGTAAGTATCCCTAGTGTGGATACTCCTGCAAATTTCAAATGGAGCTTAAGAATTGAAAATCTAAACCACACTGTAGACTACTATTTCATTATAAATTATCTAAACTAATCCTTCATTATAACCGTGCTTTATCATGTACATATACTGTTTAGTTTCAAAAATCAAACATATACATCGTATTTTCATAATATAATCAAAACCAAGGCATAGTAAAGTGAAGAGAGTTGAGGTATTCTTTAGTGTAGACTTATTGTTAAGATAAATTAGACTGCCTTACCGGTCCAGTCTCACCCAATATAATATGATGGCCCGCTATCACTCAATGTAAAACAAGAGATTTAAAAACTTCCAATTGTTTTTCTTTGAAGATATTATACATATACATGGAATTTCCAAATACTTGCATATGAATTGGAAAGAGTCGAAAGGTAATCTTAGTTTGAAGTTTGAACTTTATCTTTAAACATTTTTTACTGATAACTGGTCATGGCATGTCCAGCTTGCCATATCCAGATCACGACTGGCCCATGTTTACCTATCAAAGCATGACACATATTTGTATAGGTCCATAGCAATATGATATTGCACTGGCCCATTGGATACCTGTCCACATGTAATTAAATCGTCCCATTCATAAAATAATTGATATTTATTAGATGATTCCATTTTATTTTCTTTAATTAGTGTAAAGAGCAATATAATCTAGAGTTTTTTTATGCATCTGCGAAGCAAAAAGTATATTTGCAACTAGTTTAAAGCTTTGAAAGCATGTGGATTGCAATAGATTTAGACTGATAAACGATCTAAGTCACAAACACTTACACGAAGCGTGCATGCTTTATAGTTACTTTTAGTGCAAACTAACTCTCAAATATTGCACCTCATTCAAATCATATGTGGGTTCATTTGTTTTTCTCTTTATCTTAAATCATTTTCATCAATCCTATAAATATATCTTCACAGTGTAACCCAATACGATTTCCTAGCAACTTATATTTGGGAGCAAATAACTCAAGAAAACTCACAAAAACAAAAGACCTAGCAAGAAATTTCTTTGAAGATAAATATTCAATTATAGTATAAACTTTTTTAGATGAGCCAATGGATAACTCTATCAGTGACTGTCACGCCCCACTGTCGACACATGATATACAAATACGTACAACAGGTTAACATATTCAGTTTGAATATGCTAAATCATTTTGTAGAATAATAAAGGAGTTAAAATAGTTTATAATGAGCTACGGATTCCTTTCCCAAAAAGCTAGCTATGATTAGCTTATGGGTTCATTCAAATCACTATAAACTACTCTAACTCTTATCTCCCATCTGATACTGGACTATTGAGTTAAGAGTTTTACATCCCCCCCCCTCCCTTTAAGATCTGACGTTCTCATAGCACGAAGTAAATAAAGTATATTATAATTGAATGAGTAATCTAGATGATTATACAATCAGAATAATCAAGCCTTATTAGTAAATATGCTTTATCATGTGCAATTTAAATGATACAGACGCCCAATTTGGTTAATGCAAAGAGTTTAAAGATTTTATAAGCTTACCTAAAGGATTTGTTTTCTCAGTATTACCTAATTACTTGTGCCTATACTCAGAAGCATAATTTGGTGAAAATATAGAATACAAATGTTACAAGATAACATTAGCGACTATGATTCAATATCTATGTAGATACATACAATGAGTCTGAAATGGTACAACTTATGAAATAACAGAAATTACATGCGGCTACGAGTGTGCTTGGTTGGTGATAATTAGTACTTGGAAATTGTATTTGGTAATTGAAGAGAGAGCAAAAATTATAATTTCGGTGGGGATTCCTAATTCCATACAAAATTTCAAAAATGGTTCAATTACAACCACTAAATTTACATAGAAACAAGGAATTCCCACCAAAATTCAAAATTTCCCTCTTCTAATAATTACCACCAACCAAACACGCACCCTAAGTGTATGCTTTCCTACCCCACACTTCATGTTTATACTATTTTCAAAACTACTGGCAACACATAAGTCTACAGGCTACTGCACTATGCAATGGAAACGAATGTTGAAACCCAGAACTAAAACCCTGAAAATATGAACACAATAAACTGGGCCTTTACCAAACACGTACCCTAAGTGTATGCTTTCCTACCCCAAACTTCATATTTTACTATTTTCAAAACAACTGGCAACACATAAAGTCACTATATTGGGCTATACATGCTACTACACTATGCAATGCACTATCGAGACGAATGTTGAAACCCAGAACTATAACCCTGAAAATATGAGCACAATAAACTGGGTGAAAGACAATGTACATTTTACAAAACAAACAAATATTATAGAAGGAAAATGGTCGAAAGAAACTCAATAAACTGGTCGAAAGACATCGTGCATTCTATAAAACAAACAAATATTGTAGAAGGAAAATGGACTCAATTAACTGGTTGAAATACACCATGCATTGCACAAAACAACAAATAGTATAAAAGATTTCTAGCCTATGCCACTTGAAACAACATCCACTTTTGCCTTAAGTGCAAACTATTTTCCAGAGAGCATGATTAGTTTGTATCAGAATGTCTAAGACTACATAGACCGTAGTATCCATTGCAAGAGATCCAAGTGTTTGTTCCTCACCAATAGGCTAGTAGGTGGAAAAAATAATTCACATTACCAAACAGATAACCATACAATGCCTCTCAACCTTGATAGTTTATTGATATTGACACTCTGTTTAAGTTTGTCCCTTCATTGTTTTCTTCCTTTACTAAACTGCATGATAATCAACCATAAAACAAGAAAAAATGCACATAGTAAAAGTAAAATATATACAAATAAAAAATACCAACAGCTTCTGACCCTCTGGCACACATCCATTGGGAACTCACTATAAGGGGTAATGATCCTCATATTAACCTTTACATGGATTTATATAATAAAAATATTGACCACATCAAACACTCATAACTCCAAATAACAAAACTAACCATGAAAACATGGCATTGAATAAGAAAATTTTATTTCCTTAAGCCCATCTACCTAGAGACCAGAACAAATGAGTAGGAAAGATTGCTTAACATTGCGATTAATAATTACTTCAAACTTCAAGGCTATATAAACAAATTGTAAAGTGATTTTGCCAAGTGTGTATAACTTAACATGGAATTTGTAATGGATCTTCCGTCCAACCATGTAAGATTTCAGCCATGAACCTATCCATGCAGACAGTGGAAATGATTTCCAATACCAACACTCTAGTTCAAATCTAAAGAAACCATGCTTTCGACATTATTAACAATACCAAATACAATACAAACTTACCACCAATTGCATTAAGGCTGCAATTGCAAGGTACTACATAAAAGCTAACAAATCCAATTCAAAATCTACATATGATCCTAAAGGTTTTGAATAAAAAAAATCATTTAGCGGTATTTACCATACCACACACATTATCATGCCTGTTCAAATTAACCAATTTAAATTTGAAATAGATAAATTAACATTAATATAACTCGTTGACTTTTTTTTTGCATCGGAAGATAAGGGCTTGATTTCAGTCCTTTTTACTTTTAGTGAGAAGAAATTAATCTCCATCAAATGTGAACCACCGTTCAAAAACATTCTAGGCGATGTATCAATGACCTAAACAATGCAATACATGGTTGCTTTTAATATTTTTAATCCGTTGCTCAACTTTAAAAGACTCCACTTATTTCATGGTTCTTTAGTGTCTTCTTCACCAGCATAGAAATCCTAGGATTATAGCACTGCCGCCACCAATCCAAAATAATCCACAGCATGTAATCATTATACACTTGCAAAAACAAAAAACTAAAACAACAAGAATGCAACCACACTATCGTCCATATAGCTTCAACGTGAATGATCCATAAATCTTTCTTATTATCTTCTCATCATGCACTGTCAATATCGAGCATTAGTGAACACTGCATGCCAGAATTCACAAAATAACATAACCCTCGATGCCTATAATCTAACAGTCCTATCCATTTAACTCCTTCGACAACACAAGATGAAAGAACGAAGGAGAATAAGGGAGCCAACATGGCAAATAAATCCACAACATCTCATCACCAACCCAGTATTACATGGATGAGACATGATTGTCACGTATCTGATTGTCCTAAGTATTCTGCATGACAACTTTTAAATATTGAGACATGGGGATAAGGTTCTATACATTGATAGCGTATACATATACACACACATTTATAGAAACATCTCATACACAGAGGAGAAACAATCTTTCTTTAGCACCACTTATTTACCTGTGCCATGGCTGCTGCTTTTGGTAGAAAATGGGGTTCAAGAGTGTTCTGGTGTTTCTTAAAATTCCATCACTATCAGTATTAAATAGTTTAGGATGTTGCAAAACTAATTATCATCAATCATCATTTCTATCCAAAAATTTGAAGTATGTAAGAGCCATGCGACTAAATGCACAAGCTATATCTTAAAACTTAGGATGAATATAAAGCAAGCTCACAGATACCAGACAACATGGATCTGATGGTAACAAGATTGAAGAAACACTCAAAGACAAAAAAGAAACACATCATCAATATATCTAAGCCTTTTCCCATAAAACTAGGATAAGTTATGGAGAGGCTTCATGAAAGATTTGATAAAATTTTAGAACTATCAACCTGATGTCACCCTCTTATAATTAGTGGCAATCTCCTGGCCGAGAACTATCGACAAGAGAGGGGCGTCATAGTCCAAAACAGCCCATATGTGTCTACCATATTCTTTGAGACTTGGAAAATGTCTAGAAGATGGGGAATCTATGACAAATTTGCTACAATGAATAACATTCAACTTTAAGCACACATAAAGCCCAAAATAAAGTTGATTATATTCCCTTACAAAAAATTAATAAATACACCAACAGAGATAAGATCAAGATGTATTTTAATAACTAAAAACCAATTCTAGATCAATTCTCTAAATTATATGTGCATATGACATAGTCATTAGCAAAGGCTTTTGCTATAAGATATGAGGCCATCTACGGAGAAGAATTCCAAATAGGAATGGCTCAGAATGATTGATGAAATTACAAATTATAACTGGTTGTCAACCCTGTGATGCTAAAATCTGTGACCGAGGAAATTATACACAGCATATGGGTTTTCAGTATAACCTAATAGCCAGATGTAGACAGCGGAATACAAAGAATATATTCTAATAAGAATTCTATGTATACACTCACCACAATGCTTGTGCATACAAATTGGCAGAAGAATACGTGGCAAAAATACAAAATGTAACCGTCGACATGTCATTATATTTGTGGCAATGTAGAAATTGGTCAGAGCACAATAGGTATGGAAAACTTGAGTGCGTCTATTTGTCCACCTCTTGGCACGAAACAGAAGAGCATTTGAGCAAGGATCTTACAGTGTCTAAAGTTGGGCTCAAAGGTCTTTAACGCCATTGTTTTTCTTTCTATTGGAGTTATTTCACTTAGCTTAAAAATGAGTATAAGTGTATAATTATGATGGTTCACAACCTTCTTGCAGAAGAATGAGAGCGATTGCAGATGATTTAGCTTGTTGAAAACTGATAGTAAATAGTGGTAAACTATGAACATTTATTTTAAAGCAAAGAAGGCATTGGTAAACACGACCATGTTTAAGTTACCTTTCATCTTACTCTTCCAAGATATTTTGCATGAAAAGTAATAGTTGACTAAATGCTTAATTTCTTTTTTTTTAAATTTTAAAACCACACAAAACCATACATATTAAGTATGTTGATTTCAATGTTGAAAATAACTCGTTATGTTGCGTTATGAAACATAACAGAAAGTCAACGTTACTTTACAGTCAAAAATAACTCAATGCACCATAACGGTGTGTTTTTTACGTTATTTTACGTTATTATACGTTACGTTACGATAAATTACGTTATGTTACGTTATTTACAATAATGTTTTAAATAATTTTTTTATTGATGTCGATTATTTATTTTGATTGTTAATGTATTGTTGCAGTTTTGTCACTTGACGACTTGTTATTTGCTTATTTGATTACTTGTGACATTGTTAACTTGATAGTTTATAATTGCATCCTTATTTACTTATTATAATTTTTTCAATTACTAAAATTTCTTACTTGCTGATTAAAATGAATTCTCAGCTAATCTAAAATAAACAATTAGAAATAATATAAATTGAGCATTACAAAATATAAATTGCAATATTATAATAATTAAAAATAAGTTTGAAATCTTATTTTATTGTTTAGATGATGACTGAAATTATGGGTGCGAATGCAATTTAATTATGAAGATAAACATGAGAATTATTGTGAAATTTGTTACAAATTTAGAATTAATACTGGGATATAAAATATTTTTATATTTTTCTTTTAGAATTTTTTAATTCAATTCTCAATTTATAAAATTTATTTTAATTAGTTTTATATATATTTTTATTTAAATAAATAGAAAATTGCGTAACCAACGTTATGCGTTACGCTATATGCGATATAACCTAATAGAGACAAAACGTTATGTTACCGTTATCGTTATTTTAAACATTGGTTGATTTATATGTGTAGCATCAAAGTCCAACCAAGTATATAGTCAAGATGGCGTCTTTTAATTGACAACCATTATTTTCAAGCACCTTAACTTCATAGGATATGTTTAATTTCCTTTTAAAGTTTTAACTTACTAAACTTCAGAATATCCAATAATAGGCAGTCTACTTCGGAAATAGACATATCCAAACCCAACCCAGTTTCTTCATGATTCCAATGAGAATTTCAATAAAAACAAATCAAACCAGACCAGAAATCCATATTGCGCTGAAAACCACATCCAAATCTAGAATTTAGGGTGGTTTTAGGAAAGGTAGACAAGTTGATGGTAGTGCCACTTTCAGTCGTAGGATGGTAGGCCAACTAAGATACCCATCAGAGCAATTATAGATTGTAACTGTTGAAGTTCACCAGTGTATGCTCTACCTCGAGAACCATTTTTCATTATTAACTAATTGAGTTTAGCTTGTTTGGGTACCTTGGAAATCTTTCCTAACTCAGCCAAGGGATCAACAGCCCCAGAAGATGTTGTTCCAACCTGCAATAAAACCAAGAAAATTTCATAAATTCCTCAGTAATCTAAAAGGAATAAGTAGACTTCTCAAAATAAGTATATCCCAAAGCTCAAAAAATAACCTTATCCTAGATCATATTGTCTAAGAAGATTCACAAGATAAGAGATCATGGTCTCATAATAAAAAGAATTTACTGAAAGTCTTGATCAGGCTTGATTACTAGTCCTAGTCTGTACATCAGAAGAAGAATGACTCCCCTTTCGTCTTGACATTATTGCAAAGGTGATACAGCATGAGTTTCAGTTCATAACAGTTTCATGCATGTGCAATAAATCTCCAAGCTTCATAACCACCTTGAACTAATAATACATCTTTAATCTATATTAAAATATTCAGTTTGCTGAGGATTCTGTTAAGAATTGTATTTACAAAGTAAAAAGTACACATCCATTAACAACTGTATGGTTCACATATTATTCACACACACAATACAGATTAATAATGTATATGCAAGAGATAACATCCTCTCCCATAATTGGTATTACAATATTTATGTAAAAGAAATAAGAATCAGTAAGATCAAAACATGGACACTACTAAGAACCATAGAATAAATTTTCAAGCAGCTCTAGACAACCTACATCATCCTTCATACAAAAAAAAGTCTGAGCAATAATGATAAAACTAAGGAAATTTGAATTTTCAATTATATGGACCCCATAAATTTTATTGTTATCAAATAAAGAAACTGGTTTAAGTATCAAACAATGATGTGAAGAAAGTTAATAACGGGTTTCTTACAGTAGCACAGAGGAAGAAGGGTATTAAGCCTGCTGACAAGTCACTGGAAATAGCTTCAGAGATGGCTTCAGGAACGAGAGCATAGTTTGAACTCTGGTCAGCCTTAACCAATCTCAAATTTTCAGGATAAATTCCTGCAATCTACCATTATATATAAAGAGCGTAACAAACTTAGTTACAATTATTCCTGCAACCAAACACAACCAACAAAGTGGTACCAAGGTGATAAGACCTGCTTTGTACACCTAAAGAATTTGTAAAAATATTTCAACAGATGCTCTTAAGGAGTTTGGTAAGGAACTAACTAAATTTGATTGGTAGGAAGAATAAAATTTTCAAGAAATGAGTAGTGCAAAAAGGAAACATAATTAGCCAGCAGCGTGGGAAAAGCTTTAAGTGAGTAGTTTAATACACCATGGTCAGACGTCCCTCACTATGTGAGAGTACCGTACCAGCCTATTTTGGCATTTCCACGTCATCAAACACTGTGCAGATAAAAATATGTAACTTAAAATATGAGTCAGATAATCCTTCTTGTGGTAGGCTAATCCTTCTTGTGGTAGGCCAAGCAAATTTCAGCACAGATGAACTTAAAAATCCAGGACTTTTTCTTCATCACCAGAAAAATTGTACACTTAAAGTATTGGTCATGTGCATTTACATTAAGTTTAGTTATAATAAAAAGAAATTAAATTAATTAGCATCTTCCATTTCAAATTCTAATGAAGCATAATCAGGTTGGAGCACATGAAGTGCTTTTTGTTTGGTATAAACAAAGCACATCAAGAGTTAAATACAGAATTTTCAGCTAGGCTCATGTGACTCGTGTCGGTAGTAGATTCTCAAAAACATAATGATGCAACTCAGCAGAATATTTACATACCTGGCATGCCTTCTGCATACAAGAATGTGTTTGATCTGAAGCATAAACCACAAGTTTTTCAAGAGATCTTTTTCCATATTTCCTGAACATTTTGTCACGTGCAGCCAATAAAACAACAAGGACAGCTTCACTAGCTGTTCCTTGAATTACTCCACCACCTTTTCCTGTACAACACACTTCACGCGTAAACATCACAAATTAAAGAGTAAATAAAAACTAAACGCACAAGCAGGAAAATATAACTGAACTCAACAGGAAACAACTAACATAAAATGAAATTCAAACAATACTGCATTTGAGGTATTTCTTCTTTCCATATAGTTCTTTGTCACCTTACAACAACTGAAAACAAGCAGAAATGCCTCACAAAGTTTCTATCCCATTCCATTACAGTGATGGATATGCATGTAGTTGATTCCTCAAATCAGGAATGCACTAATATTATATTCTTTAGCCATTAAACTAGCATGCATAGCATACAAAGAATTGGATAAATCCTAAAAAGAATGAAGGGGAACTGATGATCAAAAGATTCAGAACTAACATCCTAGTAGATTGGTATGTGTTGGTTTGAAGAATCAATCTAGTGTTCATCAAGAGGTAATAATTTCTCATGCATCAGTTCCATAAAGATGGTCACTTAGGTAAGCTAAAGATCTGCTAGTGAAAGCAAACCTTTCCTTTTCATTCCCATTCTAGATTTTTTTTAATTTCCTTCAACATATCAAATAAACTGAACTATACATTTGGGGCTGTATTGTTAACTTCTCTGAGAATGTTATTGATACATTGTTTTCCCTAAACCAAGCAAAGGCATGTCATGACATGTTTAAATTTCCTGCAAAGCTTCATACTAAATGCAATAAAACCTTTTGAAACTTGACATAAATGTTCCTACAGAAAATCCAAATCACTCCTCGATAGTCGTGTCAACTCTTACCAGATGAAAGGAATTGATTTGGTAGCTTCAGCATTTTAGCAAGCCAATCCAAAACAATCACTTCTAGCTCTGTTGCAGCCGGAGAAGTCACCCAACTAAAACCCACAATATTAAAACCAGCACTGAGCATTTCTCCAAGGAATCCAGCTGTGCTGCTGTTAGATGGATAATATGCAAAATAGTTGGGGCTTTGCCAATGGGTTACACCAGGTACTATCTTTTGACGGATATCTACATGCAGAAAAGACAACTTAGTGATATAGTACTGATGCAAAAAAATTGGGCAGAAACAATTAAGTGACAGGAAACACCTATTTCTATTTGTCTGCGGCTAACTAATACAGGACTTGAACCTGAGACTTCCCGCAACACCACTTCCACCCCGAACCACTGAGAACTCAGTGGGGGCTGAATGGAAGCAAGATAATTGAGACATTATGGTTCACTTTAATGGTCTATATAATATAGTGATTACTAAATAACAACAATAAAGTGAATAGTCACCATCAAGAACATCTTGAAGACTTTCAGGACAGTCAGGGGCTGAATCAGGAAGAAGTTCCTTTAGATAACCAGGCTGCAGAAAGGCCACAATCAGATTGCTACAACATGCAGATAATGTGATAATAGTTACACAGAAGGCATGTAGTAACTCAAAGAATAGTCAAACAGGAGTAAAGTTAGACATAAAACATAGTTATGGAGTTGAAGAATCAATTAAAACAACAACTTTTTGGTACTGCATCCGCACATTCATTTAGAAGAAAAAACTGAATAAGAGTTCATATCCTGCATCCTCTAAGAAACCCACTCCAGGTCGAAATCAGTTTAATATCTCTAATCTCATAAACAAACAAGTGTCAGACACTCCTCTCTCTGGTTTCACCTCGACGATGCTGTGCGAGGGGGTGGACTGCCATTTGGGGTGGCCCACCCCTCTAGGTAGCTCCCAACGGCCAACGTTCAACAAATTCCTAAAAATTCAATAGCCAGGAGAGCGGCGATAAGGGAGGCGCCGACCTCCAAAACTCCAGCGGCGTTCCCTTGCGACCTCCACCGCAGCAACTCATCTTTATCCTCTGTCTCCACTCGGCAAAGCAAATGGTCTGGGTTTCCATTTTTTGGTGGAAATTTCTTGAGGTTCCGTTCTTCCTCCAGGGAGTCTTCGCCTGATCTGATCAAAAAGGCATTGGATGCCCAGTCCAGTCTCGTCCCGACAGATCCAAAGAGGAGTGTGAAGAAGATAAGTTCATGAGAGAGAGGAGTTGGAGATTCTTAAGGGAAGGAGATCAATTTGATTTCAAGATTCAAAAAAAGGAGTTCGAGATCTAAAGTGTTTTGATTGGAGAGATGTTTACACCCTTGTGGGGGATAGGAGGAAGCCGAAGGAACAACGCAATTGATGTACATTTCCAATTTGAGGTGGATTTGAAAGCCAGAGAGGCCGGAGGATCCGGAGGGCTTGGAGGCTCCGTGTCGGCTCCCTCACATTAACGTGATCCGACTAGAGGGGCAAGTATGTTGCGATTGGATTTCGATGAAGTACAGATCTCGATTGTTCGAAGCTATGGATGCCCGTTTCAGTGGTGCGGATCTGGGGTTTGGTTGGATTTCAGGTTGACCACTCGAAGGAAGGCGGTGATCACTTCAGCTATGGACGCCAAAAGAGTTCCATTGTTAGGATGTAGAAGAGAGTCGGACTAGCCGTTGATTGCCGAAGGTGGGCTTATCGGCATAGGTCAAATCGGAATCTGAGATCAGCCTAGGCACGTGAGCTAAGGGTTAAGATTTGAATTTTAAATCTCATATTTAGGCTGACTTGTGGTCGTTCGATGGAGGAACTAGACTAATCTATGTTAGTTCATGGAGGAACCAGATTGACTCATGTAGCTTTAACACCTAGCGGTTTAATTGAAAGTGCTGACTTGATGAGATCTTAACACCTTCATGGCGATTAAGGTGGCTATTGTCATGGACTGATTTGTTGGAAGGTAGCAATGAGGGAGGGAAAGAAAGGCAAAAGTATTACCTGCGATCAATGCGGCCTATCGCAAAAAGAGGCCAGTAGTAGGAGTTCGGATTGCAAGACAAACAGTGGCGATGGAGGTCATTGCCCCCATTGGGGGTACCGAAACTCACATGCGAGTATGGTGGTCTCAACTGCGGCAGAACCTCCATGGGGGGAACCAAGAACTTATTCACCGAAACAACTACTCTTCAGTATATTTGGGACAAAAAAATGGACAACAAATAGGGATCTCAGTGCAGTGTACAATCTACCTGGCATGGTGTCATGACAAGCAATTCAAGAATCATGTTCTAATAATGGTTACTGATCCAAACTATCTCAAATTATTTGTAACTATATTAGTCGCTCTCCTTAGACAGTATAATGGTTATCATTTTATTGTACTGTCCACTCATGATTGAGAGATTATATATATGTACTTAATATATATGTAGTTTATTTCATTACCACCTAATTAATGAAATGTGGGGGGATTACCCACTGTTTACGCTTAAAAAAATAAAAATAAAAAAACAAGCATCAAACAACAGTAAAATATACAGAACGCACAGATATTAATAATCTAGATATTCCGAAAAAAATTGCAACTGTATATTTTTCTATTAAATTTTATTTTGTGAAAAACAGGGAACCCTAAACCCATATTATTGCTAAAAAATACAATTGGGTGATAAATTGCATGCATTCTGTGCAAATTATGCACAGTGCAGATACATTTGTTAACCGATCCAGATTTATCAGCTAAGTAATGTTTCTTTCGCATGCCTAAACCCATACATATCGTGATATAATTCTAAAAAATATGAAATTCAAATTCCTACCTTTACAACCTTATTATACAGGTAGGTTGGATAATTTGATCCAGTAACTACACTCATTCTCTGTAACTTGCTTCTTAAATTTGGCTGGAGGCATCCTTACATCTCCTTGTATTAAAGTGATTTTAACATAGAATTGAACCTACTACTACTGCTTAAGGATTCCCTAAAGTGTCTAAAATTAACAATTTTAAAGATAAAGTACTCAAAATTATACTAAGCCCTCATACAAAACAAGAAAGCATCTTTGAACGGGGAAAAAAAAAATCTCAACCTCAAGAATTAGGGACAAAGGCTTTGTTGGTGTTATCGTTGAGACATGGTCAATGTCTTTCAACCAGTGCAATTAACTGAGCATCAAAAAACTCTAATAGACAGTGGTTCGTACATAATATAAATGGTTTTTTCAGAATATTACAGGAAAATTGAACCTGAAAAATGCCAACCTGAAGAATCTCAGAACGAATACCCTATTCCTAGCATGAAAAATCAAACATCTACAAGTTTCACCAGTGGATTCAGTTGCGTTTCACAACCCTCCATGAATTTATTGTTACAATTTACAAAAATCAAAATTTTCCTTTTCCATTTACGAGTAGAACAGTTTTTCCAATAAAAGCAAAAAATTTCAACCGAAATTAAAACCCCAACTAGAAAGGGCATTTGAGAAAAAAGCAAAATTCATTTCTAAAGCACCAAAAAAAATCCCTTTTTTTCCATAATTTTTACCTTAACTTGGCTGAGGACGGGAAAAGTCTCCAAGCTCTTGTAGTAATCAGCAATAAAATCAACCATCTTGTGAGCGTTCTCCCTCAATTGCTCCGCGTCCATTGGCTTCAATGAACTCTCCCTAGAACCAGGAAAAAAAATTAACAAAAATTCAGAAGAAAAACTCAAATAATCCGCAGAAATTAGAAATTCAAATAGAAAAAGTTGGTATTCTCACATTGAGATAAAACTCGATCAAAAAATCAATAAGAGAGAGAAGGGATTTTTTTTTTTTTTTTTTTTTTTTTTTTTTTTAAGGAGGGAGGGGCGATGTCTCTAATTAACAAAAATTTACAAGACAACTAACAAAGAAAAAACAAAAAAAGGAGATATCTCCCTAGAACCAAGAAAACAATTTAAAAAATAGAAGAAAAACTCAGATAATTGCAGAGATTAGAAATTCAATTAGAGTAGATTGGCATTCTCACATTGAGTAGATAAAACTCGATCAATAAACAACGAGAGAGAGGGGGGGTACTTTTTTAGGAGGGAGGAGAGAGATGCAGATGAGCACACTACAAGTCTTAATGAGCCACCCTGCTAAGTGAAACCACTCTATATTTTGAAAAAAAAACAAGAATTTTTCCTCATGAGTCCACTCCTTTTTCAAATATAAGCCCGTCCTTCCCTCACTCTTTTCCCCAAATCCATCCTTTACGATTTCCTCATGAACGCCCCAGTGCCTCCACTCCAATTTTTTGCGCTTTTCCAAACTATTTATATTTAAAAACTTCTATTAGATAAAAAAAATAATGTACATGCATTTCTATCCAAACCGCATACTAGCCGTCCAAGTAATTACATCTAGACAGATGATTGTTCAATCAGCAATTATTGCCCGACTAGATCTTTCACCACATTTGGAATCAATATAGTTTCATTCCGGTACTAGTACCCAAATGAAATATTTACTATTGGAATACCGAATGCATTTAATTGTCTTTGACAATTACTCACCAATCCAGTTTCGATCCCCATTTTCCACAACATACGCTCTGGAACAAAATTTACAAATAATAATTTCTCAAAATTAGCTTCAAAATAGCTAGAGAAACGTTACTTCATACTCAAGACAAGTGTTTATGAGTTTAAAATTTTGAAGAAGAAGATAGGTCAGATTGTGTGCTGGAAAAAAGAGTTATGACGTGTTAAGAAAGAAGATAAAGATAACTTTATTCTAAAAGAAAATAGCAAACGTTTATATATATATATATATTACAAGTTAAAGATGTGGGTTCACTTAAGACAAGTGGTGTGCGCTTATTTAGAAACTCTCAAGTTCTTTTAGGGTTTTTCTAAATGAGCATGTCACTTAGTACAATTTTCTAAGTTAGAGATTCGTTCTTGGATATTTTTCAAATCGGATATCAGTTTTGAATAGTGATTTTTACAGCATTCGATCTATGATCAGAGCAAAAGACAAATTCGGAAATAATAAATTTATAATTTTTCACAACTTTATTAATTGTGCGGTGTAGTCATTGAGACTTGTGGTGTGCTCCTTAGAAATTTCCACCATTTTTATAGATTCATTATATTTCCAGAAATACCCTCACAAACCATCGTAAACTTCAAGACATGCCCTTGGGTTTGCATTCAAATGCGGACTCACGACTGCAAAGCAAGATCCGACCCGTTAACCTTGAATTCGAAAACTTCAACCGTATCTCGATTAAGATTTAAAAAACCATGCACAATGGGAGGCTGAGAGGGCAAGCAAAATAGTTTTATTTGATTGCTTGTCATTTCTCAATGCTCTCATCTACCTCAACAAATCATATCCCTGGGCTGATGAATCACATCCTTGGACGGCAGCCATTATCGTGAAACTTTTGAGTTTCGCATTGCATTTGCGTCCAAACAAACAAACATTCTATAATGCATATTCAATTTATTCAAGTGCAGGCTGAGAAAGAATCAACTGATAGAAACAAGAGAAGAGTTTTCAGTTTTTGCAAGTCATTATGAAACTATGGGAAGGTACTGCTGCAGCATTGCACTTATTCAAAATTACACGGCATCTCAAAATTTCGTCATTGCATCCAAAACTTCGGCATTGGTGCAATTGGACGAACAAATGAGGATGTATGGTACAAATCTGTATTGGTAGTAACCATAGAACTCGTTCACAGTCTCAAGAATGGCTGGAGAATCGCCTCCCCATACTGCACAAATTCAAAGAAAATATTTTGTTATTTCTCTCCTTCGCCTCTGATATACAGAGTGAAAAGATTTTGATCTGAATTTGTTCCGTCGCAGCATGCTACACAGTAGTACAACCCCGGATCATAGTCTAAAATATAGTTAGAAAACAAACGTTAACTGTCTTTTGAGTTTCTTACTTGTATAACAAATAACAAAAGCACTCGAGCAGTTCTTGGTGGCAAGTGGATATGACTTGTTAAGAATGATATTATTCAAAAGAAAAAACGGAAAATTCACCGACGGTGAAGGGAGTTCCTTCATAGCCGCTTAGATGGTCCAATACAATTATTACATGTGGCACTACTTAAGATAACAAATAAAAAAACTTACTTAACCATCTTTTGAGTGGCGTCACGTATAATAATTTTATTGGGCCACCTAAGCGGCGGTGAAGGAACTCCCTTCACCACAGGTAAATTTCCCATTTATTCTATTCAGAAACTCAAAGCAGTGATCATTATATAATAGGAGTTTTTACATATCATTCTCTTAAATATCTAAAAATTAGACTTTAGTTTCTGAAATCTTCATATTTTGATTTTAGTCCCCAAAATCCTTTAAGTTACTTCGCTTTAGTCCCCCTGAATAATTTTTTGTCTGAATTTTCCGTTATACCCCTGGAAAGAAGAAAAATATCAGTTATTTCCCTCTCTTTCCTCTTCCTCTTCTTATTAAGTTCCCCTCTCCATTGAATATAGAGTTAGGAAAAGAAAAGAAAGAAGGAAGAGAGAGAGAGAGGAGAAGAATGAAGAGGAGAATCCAATAAGAAGAGGAAGAGAGAAGGAAGAGGGAAGGGAGAGAAATAACTATTATTTCTCTCCCTTCCAGGGGTATAATGGAAAATTTGAGCCAAGAATTACCCAGGGGGACTAAAGTGAAATAACTTAAAGGATTTGGAGGACTAAAATCAAAATATGAAAATTTCAGGGACTAAAGTCTAATTTTTAAAGATTTAAGGGACCGATATGTAAAAACTCCTATATAATATCATTGCTAACTTAAATCGTAGGTATCAATAAAAACGGTTATTCTTTTGAACACCAAGCAACATACTGGAACATTTGATTTTTGTCTTTTTGTCATCTTGAAAGTTGTTGATCTCCTTTCGCAACATAAATTCTGAAAATTTATTATTACCGACTAAAAATGCACTTCAAGGACATCTAGATGTAATTTAAGTTTGTGTGTGTCTCTAAATGTATACTATACTCTTAGAAAGATGCGGATGCGAACAAATAAAAGCACTGCTCACCTTCGATGTCCATTCAGCTACTAGCATTTAGCTTTTCCAAGAGGATTTGATTAAGAAGCGTTGGATTTGCCTTGCCCTTCGATATCTTCATTACCTGTAAAAAAAAAAAAAATAATGCAGAAAATTTTTACATCGTAAGCTCAAAAATAAAAGAATCGAAGCTAATTAAGATACCAGGATTTGAGTACCTGGCCAGCAAAGAAGCCCTGTAACTTAGTTTTGCCTCCTCGATACTGTTGAAGTTGCTTCGGATTGTCTGCAAGAACTTTATCCACTAGAGCCCCAATTGCAGCTGGATCCACGATCTGCAGATACAAATATACATGAGAACATCCTTACAAATTTTCTCTTTCTATTCCTCTTCTACAAATAAGTGAAATAGTTAGCTTTCACTTTAATGAAACTAATATCAACACAATTTGGGAGGAGCATCACGAAATTTTAGAACTTCCTTAATGATTATATAAATTATTAAAGCATGAAAAGGTTTGAATAGTGCAGATCAGGGGAAAAACCATATGTCATCTATTACTTAAAATAGTTCGCAACTGTTGTATATGCTCACTACTAAACTAGAACTTGATTGACTGTGTTTAAACCTCATTTAGCCTTCATAAGATATTAAAGATTGAAGTGCATAGAGTCGGAAAGAATGATTTATTCTGAGAGAGCAAGTTCTATGTTTTCTATAATACGTGCGCACTACATCTGCAGTTGTGCGCCTGAATGGATTTGAGTTGAAGTATTCTGCTCAGGCCAAAGCGGCCAGAGCTAAAATGTTTGGACAGGTTCAGATGGATTATTAAATGAAACTGGAGCTTCCAGCGAGGAGTATAAGAGGGGCTCATGGCTAGGGCTTGGAAGCCATAAGATATACAAGCAAAATCCATTTAATCCCAGTTAAAGTTGGATTTATTAAAGAGCCGTAGAATTTTCCTTTTTCTTTCGTGGAAAATGAGCCATAGCTCCGTACAAAATGATCCGAAAAGGATCATTACTGCCCCCCTATTTTTCTCCAATCAGGATCACCCAGCCGGCGCGCGTACAAATGGTCTGAGCATCATTATTGTGAATGATAATGTTTTATTAGGATTAACAAATAAAATTTTATCAACACTGGTATAATAAAAGTATTGAGCAGATATATAAAGTTAAATTTGAATGATTACTGATGGAGATTAGGATTTGATTTTTTGATCTTATTAGGATTTGGATTTTACTAGATATTTGATTTGATTAGGAATTTAGATTTTATTAGGATTCTGTTTGTTAGGGTTTCCCTATATATAGCGATTGTATGAAGTATTGAGGAGATAAATAATATTTTTGAGAAAAATTCTTGAGAAATTTCTGGCGTGGAATTTGCTAAATAAAAATCTTTTCTCGTGGAGAGTGGGCGTGGGCCTGGGTGGATTCCCAAATCCCATAAGTTTTTTCCCCAATCTATCTTTTCTTCCCCAATCCCTCTAAAAAAACCCTAATTTTCAAAACCCTAACCCTAATTTCGCCTCCGTCCTACGTCAAATTTGGTATCAGAGCCTAGATTCTCTTCTCCATCACCCTCTTCGTCTTCCACATCTCCATCCTTCTTCTTTTTTTTCAGTTTTATTTTATTTTTGAAGAAAAAAAAAATCAGATCAGATCTGTAAAAAAAAAAAAAGATCTGAAGAGAACCTATCTCTTCTCCTCCACCTGACCCGACCCACTCCAATTCTTCAGCCTTCTCTCCCCCTTTAACTCCACCCGACAAAAAAAAAAAAAAAAATGTCTCTTCTCCTCCATCTTCCACAACTCCTTTTCACCACCACTCTCTTCGCCACCCTCGGCGCCTCCTGTTCAGCAACTTCAACCCTCCCTCATCTGCCCCTTCCTCCTACAATGCCGCCCTCCACTTCGGCACCGTCTCCCACCATCCTCCGCCATCGACGCTCCAGCCTCACCACCACTCTCAGCCCGTGACCCCGCCATCTTCGTCGTCGAACTGCTACCCTCAACCGAAGCCACCGTCCGTTTCATTTTAAACCGCGACCACCTCCTCGACGGCCTCTTGACAGCGATCTCCAGATCCGCCCCATTGCAGCTCTCCGATCCGAGTCCAAGACCGCCTCCGACGGGCCCCGCCACCTTGTGCAACCTCCACCGCCGCTTTGCCACTGTTCCTCACCTGGCTCTCCTTCCATCACCAACAATAGCCCCTCCTCTCGGCCTAGCCACCTTGCCGACCAACTGCCTCTGCATCCCGCCGCATCGACTTCGCTCCAGCCTTTTTGACAACACAGGAGAACAAAGAAGAATTTGGGTTTGGATTGAATCGGGTTTGGTTAGTAAATCCGTAGACAAAACAGATCCAAACCACATCAATTCAAGTTGGGTTTTACTTGGGCTTCAGATCCGACCCGCAGCTCCAGTCCATTCCACTTTTGGTTCAGTACAGCAGTGCAGACCCAGTGCAGACCCGTTAAGGATAATAGTGGTGATTTGGAGCCCGTTCGGAGTCCAATTCGAGTCAGATTCGAAACGTTGCATTCCTGTATTTGTTTCCAACAATTGTGGCAGGATTTCAGGGCTCTTCAGCAGGCGAACCAGTTTCGGAAGACTCCAAGGGACCACTACAAGTGCACGAATTTCTTCGGTATTTGGGTAATCTCTAAACTAACCAATTTTCTTCAGTAAAAATTTGCAATTATTTTGTGAAATTCTGCATAAGATTGTTAGTTAGAATTACTAATAATTATTTGCCAACGTATTGCCTGCTGCATACACACATTTTTAGGATCCATTTCCTTTCATTTTAGAAACTAAACCTTAAAAAAATTTATTTAATCATATAGTGAACGCATATAGAATTTGACTGAGTCTAGGAAATTGCATTGCATACGCTTGTTTGATTATATGCTTCTTCGTAACGGTAAAATAACCACCCCAGGTTCTAGTAATGTGGATGAAAAGTTAGAAATCATGATGAAACAATTAAAAACTATAACTGAACAAATGGAACAGTTTAAAATTGTTAATAAACGACTGGATGCACTAGAACAACAAATAAAAGAACAAAATAATCAAATTTATAAGAATGAATATAGCAAAAGGAATTACGATAGAGGACTAAGAGGTCGAAATGAAAGGAATAGAGATGAGAGTGTCCCTAGAACTAGACGTGTTGAAAATGATATCACACGTAAGATAAAAGTAGAAGCTCCTACATTCGACGGCACGCACGACCCTATAGTTTTTAGTGACTAGCTCGCAGACATGGATTACTATTTCGATTGGTATGACATGCCTGAAGAGCGCAAAATACGATTTGCTCGGATGCGATTGACAGGGCCCGCTAGGATATATTGGACATCGGTAGAAAGAGAATGTGACAGATATATGGATGCGATAGAGACTTGGAATGACATGAAAGCTAGATTTAAAGAGAAGTATCTTCCAGTCACATTTAGGAGTCACCTATTAGATAGATTGCACAGTCTTCGCCAGGGAAGCATGACGGTCCAAGAGTACATGACGCAATTTGATGAATTGACACTTCGGTGTGATTTGCGAGAGGACCGATACCAGGCGATATCTAGATTTCGTTCTGGACTATGCGCAGACATACAACGAGCTATGCATATCTATTCTCGGAATATAAGTTCCCTTACTCAAACTTGTCAATTAGCAGAAAATATAATACTCTCTCAAATTTTCTACTGACCGTAGGTTTACTTCTCCGGAGAGCAGTCCAGACGCCCTTCTGAAGATAACAAGAGACCTAACACCCAACTCAACAAAGATTTTAAAAGTAAAACCGTAATGAGTGAGTCATCTAAACAGGGCACGAAAGGTGTAGAGTGTTTTAGGTGTCACGAGTATGGCTACAAAGCTTCACAGTATCCCACTAGAGCTTTACTCGTAGAAGGAGAACATAATGGTGGTGATGATGATCTTGAGGAAGAAGTATATGAACCAGAAGGAAATGCTAGTGAGTCAGATAAGGAAATAGTCATTTCAAATGTGCGCTTAGGCGTCGTTATGTGTCTTTATACTAAAATGAAAGATGAAGATTGGCGTAGATCTAGCGTTTTTACCACATACATCACACACAGAGGAAAGAGTTATCGCGTAATGATTGACGGGAGTAGTTGTGTGAATATAATCTCAAGAACAGCTGTTGAGAAAATGGGCCTCAAAGCTGAACCCCATCCACAACTATATAACGTAACATGGGTAGATAAAACTGCTCAATCTATTACCCAGCGTTGTCTAGTGCCTATCCAGATGTCAAGCTATCAGGACCAGCTTTGGTGCGATGTGTTAGATATGACCGCCGCATATATCTTGCTTGGTAGGCCATGATTGTATGACTTAGATGTGACGAGTTTTGGCAAATCAAACACATATACATTCAAATTCAATGGAAAGAAAATTGTTTTGAAACCCGCGCCGCCTAAGTCTAGTGATAAGAGCCCAAAGAGTGAAAAAGTCACAGGACAGGTACATAAAAAGTCTCTTCACTTGGTAAGTCGATCACAGTTCTTCAAGGAGAGTCTAGAGGAGGGACTAGTGTATGCGGTAATTGCTTTAGGTGAGTCTTCTAGTCCACCGGTCATTTACCATCCTGAGATTCATCATATTCTCACTGATTTTCAAGATATCATGCACGATGAGTTACATGATGAACTCCCTCCCCTTTGGGACATTCAGCATGCCATTGACTTCGTGTCTAGGTCCAGTTTGCCCAATTTACCTCATTATAGGATGAATTCTGTTGAGCACGCTGAGTTGAGAAGACAGGTCGATGAGTTATTGCGAAAATGCTTTATTAGAGAAAGTTTAAATCCTTGTGCCGTTCCCGCTCTACTCACACCTAAAAAGGATGGTAGCTGGAGAATGTGCGTTGACAGTCGCGCCATCAACAAAATTACCGTCAAGTATAGGTTTCCTATTTCTAGACTTGATGACTTATTAGATATGATGGCTGGCTCTCAAATCTTTTCGAAAATAGATCTTCGAAGCGGATATCATCAGATTCGTATCCCTGAAGGTGATGAATGAAAACTGCCTTTAAAATTAAGGACGGATTATATTAATGGTTGGTCATGCCTTTTGGCTTATCTAATGCATCCAGCACATTTATAGGAGTTATGACCCAGATATTGCGTCCTTTCTTAGGCAAGTTCGTTGTTGTCTATTTTGATGACATTCTCATTTTTAGTCAAACCCAAGAAGAACATCTTTCTCATTTGACACAGGTTTTAGAGACTCTCCGTAAGGAGAAACTGTTTGTCAATTTGAAGAAATGTGCATTCTTAGCTTTCTCTGTTCAATTTCTTGGGTTTATCGTCTCTAAAGACGGAGTAGCAACAGATCCTGATAAAGTTAAGGTCATAAGAGAATGGCCTACTCCTCGTACGATCCATGAGGCTAGAAGCTTCCATGGTCTGGCCACATTTTATAGGAGGTTTGTTAGGGGATTTATAACCACCATGGCTCCAATCACTGATTGTCTTAAGAAAGGGGAGTTTCAATAGACTAAATCTGCTACTCATACTTTCGAGGAGATTAAGGAGAAGTTGACTACTGCTCCGGTTCTTCATCTTCCAGATTTCTCGAAGGTTTTTGAAGTAGCATGTGACGTATCAGGCGTAGGTATAGGTGGCGTTTTAAGCCAAGAAAATCATTATATCGCCTTTTTAAGCAAAAAATTAAATGAGACGAAACAGCGCTATGATGTTTATGATAGAGAGTTTTATGCGGTAGTGCAATGTTTGTGTCATTGGCGTTGCTATTTTCTACCAAAAGAGTTCGTTCTATATTCAGACCATCAAGCTCTACGCTATATCAATTTCCAAAAGAGAGTAGGGTATCGACACATCAAGTTGCTTGAATTTATTCAGGAGTACAATTTTGTACTCAAACACTGTGCAGGAACTGAAAATAAAGCCGTTGATGCATTAAGTAGGAAACTTTGCACTTTACAGACGATGAGTGCAAAAGTTATCGTATTTGAGCATATCATTCAAGACTATCCTACTTGTCGAGACTTTGGTGACATCTATTCATCTCTGACACAGGATCCTCCTATTATAGTAGATGCCTTCACCATTGTTGATGGTTTTTTATTTCGAGATACCCGCCTATGTATTCCTAATACTTCTTTGCGCGATCATCTGATTTGGGAAATGCATGCAGGAGGGATTGCTGGTCATTTCGGTCGAGATAAGACTATCATTCTTGTAGAGGACCGATTTTATTGGCCAAGCATTAAACGTGATGTTACGCGAGTTATGTCGCATTGTCGAGTTTGTCAGGTAGCTAAAGGTAGGAAGCATAATACAGGACTCTACACACCGTTACCCATACCCTTTGCACCTTGAGAGCATTTTAGCATGGATTTTATTTTAGGACTCCCTCGCACACTTAGGAAGCATGATGCAATATTAGTCGTGGTAGATAGATTTTCCAAAATGGCACATTTTATTCCTTGCCACAAGACTTCGGATGCCTCACATATTGCACACTTGTTCTGTAAAGAGCTAGTTCGTTTGCATGGCCTTCCTAAGTCAATTGTTTCTAACAGAGATGTTCGGTTCACAAGTCATTTTTGGCGAACTCTCTAAAAGAAAATGGGTACCACACTTAAATTCTCCACTGCTTATCATCCACAGACAGATGGTCAGAAAGAAGTTGTCAATCGTAGTTTAGGTGACTTGCTTCATTGTTTAGTGGGCGACCATTTAACGACGTGGGATCTTGTTTTGCCTATAGCGGAGTTTGCATATAATAGTTCCGTCAATAGGTCTACTGGGATGAGTCCATTTGAGATAGTTACAGGTTATAAACCTAGAAAACCTATAGACCTTTTTCCCCTCCCCATAGGTGATAGGCCTAGTGTCCCAGCCGAGTCTTTTGCACAGCATTTGCATGATTTGCATGATCATATTCGTCGGCAAATAGCAATTAGTAATAATAACTACAAGTCTGCAGCAGACTCGCACAAAAGATTGCAGTAATTTGCAGTTGATAATGAGGTGATGGTTAGAGTGCGTCCAGAAAGGTTCCCGCCAGGAACCTTGGAGAAACTTCATACTCGACGTATGGGTCCTTACCGAGTTCTAAAGAGGATTGGTTCTAATGCTTATGAGTTTGCGATCCCCCACAATTTCGGAATCAATCCAGTTTTCAACGTTGAGGACATGACTCCATACCGTGCTCCATTTGACTATCCAGCAGTTATTCCAGATCTACCATTATCTGCTTCGTCAGGACATCGATATTTTCTCATCCGTACACCGCCTCCTCCTGTTCCACGCAAGCATCATATAAATCAGATTGAAGATATTCTGGATGATGAAATTGTTTCGACTACTGATGGTGAATATCAGCGTTATTTGGTGCGTTGGCGTGGACGTCCAGACTCAGATTGCACTTGATTGAGCACCGAAGAAGTCCAGCAGCTCGACCCGGATTTGCTCGATAGTTATCATCTTCGTCATTCACCAGAACTTCATGTTTTGATGCCGGGGAGAATTGATAGAGATCAGGATTTGATTTGATTTGATTTTTGGATCTTATTAGGATTTAGATTTTACTCGATATTTGATTTGATTAGGAATTTGGATTTTATTAGGATTTTGTTTGTTAGGGTTTCCCTATATATAGGGATTGTATGAAGTATTGAGGAGATGAATAATATTTTTGAGAAAAATTCTTGAGAAATATCTGGCGTGGAATTCGCTAAATCAAAATCTTTCCTCGTGAATTCGTGGAGAGTGGGCGTGAGCCTGGGTGGATTCCCAAATCCCATAATTTTTTTCCTCAATCTATCTTTTCTTTCCCAATCCCTCTAAAAAACCCTAATTTCGCCTCCGTCCTGCATCAATTACTCAACAACAACAACTAAGCATTTTATCGCAAGTAATTAGGGTAGGCTACATGAACCAAAAGAGAATCGCGCCAGATCGATCACATGGACAATCCTTCTCCACTCATTCTTATGGAGCAATATGTCTTCATTTAAAACTCTAGCATCCATATCTTTTCGTGTCACCTCTTTTAATTTGTCTTAAGTTGATAAGTGATATTGGCCATGTAATACTATTCCAGTCTCATTTCGTTATTATAGCCTAACAATTATGCCCACGAGAATGTAATGGACAGCGAGGTCAAACCGACACTTGAAGGGTGGTATTCCCAGGTTGTAACAAATAAATTATAGGCCAGTTGGACAACAATTATGGCTTTTTTATGAGTAGAGAAAAGCACTTAGAGGACTTTGTTTATGATTTATATTCCTTCTCTCACTTGTTCAAAACCAAGTCATGATCATGATGCATCATGCAAATGCTCCATGAAATTCAAAGCATAATATTGCCATGTGTTCCATACATATGAATCGACATGATTTTCGAGACAAAAATTGAGCATTATGCACTACATACGATACAAAGAATGAAAATAGCCCCAGTAAATTACGCCCCAATTTCCAAGTTATTCAAGCATTATGTGTGAGATACTGCTCATTCGCTACTCCACATCTAAGTTGAGACTGAAACCGACGATGCAATAGTTAACTTCTAATTTTATTTAGAAGATACTAGTGATACCATAAAATTGCAAAGTAGACTTAGAAAGTAGAAACGAAGTATGAAATATCAACACCAGAAGATAATCAGACGTCTGTGGATCTAGGACACTTATGTATGAACTTTAAAACCAAGCAAAAGGATGCCGTAAATATTTTTTTTAATGATAATTATCCCTTGCCTGAACTAGGTCCTTTTCTTCTATCAGTGATTTGACGGTTCCACCTTTGGATATAAGCTCAACAAGTATCTGCAAACATGAAAAGATGGAAAGATGAGCACAGTTGCAAAGGCATATAATGTGGATGATTTTTTTTTTTTTAACTCAATTACAACACTAAAATGGAAGAAGAAAAAAATCTTTGAAGAAGATTCACCTCCTTGCCAATTTTTCCACTAATAGTTCCGTCCTTTATGGAAGCTATTAGCTCAGCAAGCTCTTGTGGGGTTAGCTTGATCTCATTTATCAAAAGCCGTTCATTTTTTAGATAAGCTGCGATATCACCCATAATCCAGTTTGCAGCCAACTTCACGTCAGCACCACTTCGAACTGCAGAATCAAAGAAAGCTGCCACCTGGCAAGTTTCAAAAAGTTAGAAGTTCATCTTAGACACCACTGGTTTTTTTTTTTAACCATTTTGAGGAACCGTGTTCGAATAAATGACTACTTACATTCATATCGTTAGCTAGGAAGAGGACATCTTGCATACTAAGGCCCATGCTTTCATAACGCCTACGCTTTGCTTCTGGAAGCTCGGGCAATGCTTGACGAATTTTATCTACATAATCTTCTGTGAGGACAACTTCAGGAAGGTCAGGTTCGGGAAAATATCTATAATCAGCAAGCCCTTCTTTTTTCCGCATCGTGAAAGTTTTCTAGAAAGGGCACGATTGATGAATTAAGATAGAATATAGGCAAATCGTGGAAGGGAATAACATTTATGTACTGAAATGAGAGGGGAAGAGAAAAACTAAGGTCTCACCTGAGTGCTCTCCTCCCAAAGCCGAGTTTCTTGTACAATTTGATCGCTTTGACCTTGACTATGGAGAAGAACCTGCCTGGAAATTTCGTAATCTATAGCCCTGTTCATTGCAGAAAATGAATTCATGTTCTTTATTTCAACCTGTAAATTGAGAAAGGAAATAATAACATATCACCACATCTAGTTCTTCAAAAAACCATTACACAAACATGCATAAAACAAAAAATGATAATGATAAAAGATGTATCCGAAGATTTTGCTTCCCAAACATATCTTTTGTCATATTCTTCTAAGGTTTTCAAGCCTTCATTATACCCTTAGACATTCAAAATACTTTGACTAAATTATCTTTTTTCCCCGTTGACTGATTTAAAGAAAAAGGCTTGTTAAACATGAAGAAAGGAAATCAAAAGAAACGATTGTCATATACGTGTTGCAAGAATGCACGCGTAAAAGTGAAGGGGAAAATTACAGTATGATGTATCGTTTTTGCCAGTGGCAAATCTTTCACACAGTGAGAATCCTACTGTTCTACGACTATGATAGAAGCTATAGAAGAATCTATTTGTCAGCCATCAATTATTTTGATTCCACTATATATGCAAAGATATAGTTCTAGTTAACACCGTCTCCCAAGAATAAGTAAAAAAGTTCACTAAGTTGTTCTTTGTAGTAATTTTGATTCAACTTGACTATATACTAGGATGCTGAACAAAGCAAGCACAATATGAAAGGTCCATTAAGTGATTATGCTTGCAAAAAATCCAAGATTAAGGAAGCAACCTTCAGATTTGAGAGGGATGCAAACATAGTCATTTGATTTTGGAAATCATTTATAGAAAGCAAACCAAAACTGGAGCTTCTCCTATTTTCACCCGTAAAAGAGCCTCACATCCACCAAGTTAAGAATATTTTTGCATTCATATTTGTTAACAACAGCAACTGGGCATGACCATTGTTTTCAAGTTGTGCTAGTGACATGAAAATATCATTCTCCGGATAAGATAATTGTTAAATAAGAAGCGAAATGCTAATTGCACAGCCCCCACAAATCGTAATATGATCTGCTTAAAAAAAAGCAAATGGTGACACGAGCTTTCACCATACTGATTTATTTAGAATCCCTTTTTAGAGAACTGATCTATGATATGCGATATGTATCCGACAACACGATACAATATGCAAGGAAATTGATACATATCTTACGTACGTATCTATTGGGCTATATATCTTGCGTCATGGTAAGACATCCTAAGATATGCAATATGATACGTCAATCTGAATTGATATATAAATGGATTTCAAGCTTATTCAAATGAACATCTTTTGTTTGATTAGGAGTTGCAAATTCAAAATAAGGATTATCTTTTGAAAAAAGAGAACATCAAAGTTTATGACAAGTATTTAGTTCGTAAAGATTCAAACCTATCGTCAAAAGAGGATGTCTAAAAATTTCTAGTCAATACTAATTATTTAATTACTAATGCTCAATTTTTAAGTATCTAATGAGCTTAAAATCTAGACGTATTAATAGTATTTGCTCAAAATGAATATCTTATATAGATTGTAGAACATGAAGAGACTAAAGCAAGAATTTTTAATGATGATAGCGATGTTTGATTGTATATATATGGATGATTAATTGATAATATACTAACTTGCTTTCATGTGTTTTGGAAAAGTAATAAACTTATGCTAAATATTTTTTATTTTTGTTAAAATAGTATATAATTGGAACTTAGTCAACAAAAGAGAAACATATGATTTAAGTTGCCTACAAGTATGAAATCTGCTTATGAATGGATTGCTAAGAAAGACCTTACATAGTGGGAGGTGCCACTTGAATGGATTTATTAAAGGTGGAGGAACAAGCTGGTCTACCAACAAAAAAGGGAAGAGAAGAAGTAATAGTGATTTTTTAGTCAATTAGTTGTTTATCCTAATATTTAGTCTCTAATAAATTTTTATAGTTACTGGCAGGGTAGTGTTGCTTGAATGCAATTGTAATAATAAATGACGAAAAAACAGAGAAATAAGAGTATAGTAAATGAGGAGTTTGCATGGAGCAATAAGAAATGAAGACGAGGGAAATGAATATAGCATTCGCCAACTTCACGTGAATATGGCAATGCATTATATTGTCTAATAACGTAGTGACATTTTGATTAATGATCACGTAATCATTGCATTTTGGATATTAGTTTCCTGTTCATATATAGTTATTGACTTGTATTTTGTGTATTCCCAATGTAAGCATATATTCATGGTTGTTTACTTATGATTTAATTTTTCTCATGTATTTATTATATATAATGTTATATGTTTGATTACTTTACACATTGATCAACATAGCTTAAGATATGGTATGAGATATGAACATAGCGATATACACGATACATATCTGATTGACAACTTTTCAAATAATTTACTTTAGAATCGACTTCAAGATAAGGAGCAAAAATTGAAGGAGGCATGGAACAAGGAGAAAGCACCCAAACAAAATCATACAAATGCATTACCTTCCTGCCTAATCAGATACTTGGTTTATGCCAGATATTAGTTCAGTGGATGCATTATACCACATAATACAAACTTAAAGCTACAAGCAATAGTGCACACAAACTGGTCTTAATGTCGCTTTACTTACTATAATATGCATAAAGAATGTGAAGGCTGATGAGGGCAAACAGAATACAGAAGTGAATAACAAGGAAATATGTTTGGTGCAATTTACAGACCCACATAGTATGATGTCTAGACTTATCAACCCCAAAATGGAAGGCGGATCACATGCCTCTAAAAGATAAGACTATGCTCCAACGATAAAGAAAAAGGAATTGAAACATAAAAGATACCTACAAAATTTTAAACCTTTAACAATTCATCAACTAATATTTTCTAACATGTTGGTATTTGCAAAGACATGAATGGGGAAAATATGACGTGTATAGAGTACCGTAAAGAATAGAATTGTAATCCATGAAGGTAGAAGAACTCGAGGTAGGCCTAAATGAACACGGATGGAAGCAACGAAAGAATACATGGGAGTTGTGAATTTAACTATAACATAGCCCTTAACCGAGCTTAATGGAAGAAAAGAATTCTTGCAGCGACCCCAAAATTTGGGATAAAAGTTGTTTTGTCGTTGTTCATTGTTTTTGTCATCGTCGTTGTATCTAAAATGGAAGGCAACTAAAGAAAACAAAGGCTACTATGCATAGAAACTTTTAAAGAAGGGGGGATAAAAGGATTTTTACTTTTGTTCCAAATTTTGACTGCCCAATTGGCCGGATAGAAACATTCACATCACATCGAAGAGATCCTTCCTGCATATTTCCATTACTAATTCCCAAATACCTCACAAGCCTTTGTATTTCAGATGCATACTCCGCAGCCTCAATCCCAGTTCTCATATCAGGTTCAGAAACAATCTCGAGCAAAGGCACTCCAGCTCTATTGAGGTCAACCTGCACAAGCAAAAGTAAAACTAAGAAGAAGATAGATAAATATCTATATAAATAAAATCTATATAGCATACGTATGTGCATGAAACATAAGTGGCCTAACAACTGATTAAAGAGAAGTAACCTGTGAGTAACTCCCAGATTCTGAGTGAAGCAACTTCCCTGCATCTTCTTCCATGTGGACCCTGGTTATTCCAAATCTTCGATGCCCACCGCCAAACTCTACAGGAAGATCCAAATCAATGAACCCTCTAGTTGCTATTGGTATGTCAAACTGTGATATTTGATAACCCTTTGGGAGATCAGGATAGAAGTATTGCTTCCTATCAAACTTGGATGCCATAGACAGTTTGCAATTGAGTGCGAGACCCAGTTTCACTGCAAACTCAACAACCTTCGAATTCAGAATTGGTAGGGTTCCTGGGAGTCCCATGCAGGTTGGACATATAGTGGTGTTAGGCTGTGACCCGTAGATGTAAGGGCAGCTGCAGAAGGCCTTGGTGAGAGTGGATAACTGGACATGGGTCTCAATACCAATGACTGCCTCAAATCCATGTGAGTTTTGCTCTTGCCTTTTCCTAGTTGCAAGTTGAGTCGACCTCTCTTGTCCTATCTTCTGTGTTTGTAGACTCTCTGTCTGGATTTTTGTCTCAGTCTGTGGACTATGAAGAGTGCAAAAGACAGCAACATGTTTTCTGGAAAAGAGAGCTAATGGGTACAGGACTACTTGATTGGTTCTGATGCCTCGGAAACAGATTGAGGCCATGACTGCCTCTCTGAAATGTCAGAAAGTTTGCCTCACTGTCCAAATGGTTTCTTAAATGGGATTTCTGCAGGAGAGAAGAATACATTGAATTTCGATTCAATAGATCAACGATGTAGCAATAGTTTAGTAAGTAATCCTTACTAAATAATCTTAGAACAGCTAATATAAAAGTTGGGATGTTACTTCATTTACACTTTTTTTCTTTTCCTTGACCTCGGAACTAATAAGACGAGAGCTTTTTTCACTGATATAAAAGCCAAGAAAAAGATGTGGAAGCAATGAAAAGAAATATCTGAAACCTATTTGCCATGATCCCTCGAGAGCTTTTAATTAGCAACCGAGAAAGGCACTCAATTGAATTCGGTTCCTAAAGCTTGCCCATTTTGAAATATCAATTGCAATGTTTGACAACTCATCTACTCATGCAGCATCAATTTGAAAGAAATCAAATGGCTTCAGTGCATATGCAATCTTATGAATTTCGTCAATGCAAAATTATGTAGCCAAAACACATAATTTTGGAATCAAAGTATGAAAACCCAGCTATTACTAGCTTCAGGAAAAATTGGGTTGTAAATGGTGCATACAAGGAACATGGAAAATTCTAAATGCACCCACCTTTTTGCCAAGTGATCCCACCTAAACAACTTCTAAGTACTGAGTGGGGGCTCACTTAGCAAAAGGATGGGCTCATTTAGAATTTCCCTAAGGATCATATATTGGTATTACCAAATCCATATTGTTATCTCCTTCGAAATGCGAACACAAACACGGATATTGCTCATGTATCCATATTTGACGAAACTAAACATGGATTCGATCAGATCTAGAAATTAAGTGGTTATTATTTATTACGGTCCTATTCTTGAAGTAAAAATGATACTATTTTTTCAATAATTATGTCATTGCCACTGAAATAATGCATAATGAAATATTAAGTCGACTTTATTCTATATGTTGCTATACATGGTCCTACATATTTCGGTATTATTCCGATAAAATACCTATTTGAATATGTCGAATATAGTTAGCACTATTCATATACGTACCATATTATTAAACTGAGCAGATCTCAACTATCTATTAATCAAAATACGAATACAAAATCGAATAAGAATCATATTATTCGTATCAGTTTACATCTCTATCGGGAATAAAAGCATGAAAAACCAGCTCAAATTTATAGGTCAGTCTGTGAGAAATTTAGGTACTTGCTTGTTTGATGCACATTATCTAATTCCCTAGCAACTAGAAAAATTATAAAGTTTTGGTAGGCAAGCACTTAATTCTCCAGTTTATGGAAATTGTTGTTTAGACACGAACCATGTTCTTAAAGTCATGAAAACCTCTCAATGTGTTAAGGAGAAATATTGATGCATAGCAAAGCCATCAAATCTCTCAGTGGTAGATCCATTATCATTTGTTTAATGTTTTTTTAGAGGAACCATCATTTGTTTAATGATCACCGCTGTGGGATTCTAAGACCAAACTCTTTCATATACATGGGGGAAATAAATGGGTTTTGAAGAAAACCAATCAAAACTTAACGGATTTACATCATGCCAGAGGTGATAAAATCCAATAGGTTCACCAAGTACTTCAAATGTAATTTCACAGGTAATCTTGGTTGAGAACTTTCAGCTAATGATTCAAACAAAAGCACCACTTAGACTGAGTTCTTTTATTATTCTCAGTTCAAGTTCATGTTTAGGTTCCAATGAAATTAAACACATTTTAAAAACGTAAGGGACAAAAAAAAAAAGAAAAAAAAGAAAGAATTAATCATCAAGAATATATAAAGATCATATCTTGATAAGACGACTAAGTTCTCACAATTGACAATCAGTGTGTACCATTTTCCAAGTTCCCAAAAGCAATGAATCGCATGAAATAAAGTGAAAAATTTAAAAAAAAAAAAAAAAAAATATCATTTCGAACAAAACCCATAAACTTCTCGGGTGAAAGTAAAGATGCGATTTTGAAGAAACCCCATTGAAGCTCTCAAGCTCATTGCTTGAGCAATTGGCCAAAGATGACATTTTCAAACAAACCGAGAACCAATTACAACATCTTGCGCCACTCTCAATCATTTGAATCGGAGAAAATGGGAGCAAATTAATTGAAGAGAGGAGACTTACCCGATTAAATCTAATTAGGAACCAAATTAATCATCTCCTTCTCGAATCGCAAAACGCCAACGGCCTTATCTCCTTCTCTCTTCGCCGATTTTTTTTTTTTTTTTTTTGTGGCCTGCGGTGATTTATCAGGGTTTTAGTGGGTGGTCGGAGTTGCTCTCCGGTCGAGGAGCGGTCCAAACCCTGGAGGTGGCCTGACTTGAACCGGCCTCAACTGGGAGAGAATACTGGTTCGAGTCACCTAACTCCTTGGCTTGAGCCGGGTTTGGTCTTCTAAGTATTACAATTTTTTCAGAAGAAAATATTCCTCACTTGTCTGTTTAATTTAATATAAAATAATACACGTAATGTTTTCTCCCTTTGTTAAAGCGCTAAAAAAGGGAAATATGTTAAATTTTCTTTAATTTTTTGTTAATATTTATCTTTTCCTTGCCACTTTTTATGTGTAAAACATAAATTATTTTATTTAAAATACTATAGCCCTAGAGTATAGTTTTGTATACTCTTGGTAGCACATTTCCAAAATTTAACGCCTATTGTTGACATTTCATGGCGTTTTTAATTAGATCTCATAAGTATTATACACTTGTTAAAAATATTTTTATATAGCTTACTTACAGAGTTCAGCGTAAAGAGTAAAAAGATAAATTAAAACTATATAATTTTATATCAAGTAAAGAATAAGAGTTAAAAAAAAAACAAAGAAAGAAAGCAACAACTTAATATTATTTGTTGAAACTTTTTTATTTTTTTGACTGGTTAGATGAATCTCTTTTGTTCTTCTAACAATATTCTTATATCAATTTTAATACTTGAATTATAAACAAACCTAAGAAAGATGATCTACCAAGAATAGCAAGAAAAAAAAATTGTAATATAACCCACTATAACTATGAGTGACAAATATAATAAACTGAAAATATAACACAAGAATGATTCTTTCATTTACAGTTGGGAATTTATCAAATTAAATAAAAGTTGCAAATACATAAAAAAAAAAATGGGACGGATAGGAAAATATCATCCTGGGCCCATTAAGAAGTTGCCAAGCCCAAAGCCCATACAGCCCATACATTTCAAAATCCCATCCCCTTGCCCTTCCTCCTCCCCTCGGGAATTTCCAAAGTAGCACACCTTTCTTTTCTAGTGAGGCCACTTAATAAAAATTTGTATTTTATTTATAATTTTATTATTTAAATTTTAAGACAAAAATAAAATTATGATCAAGCCAGGTTCCTTGCACAATGAAATTCATAACAGACTTAACGGTAACAAACTTAACGGCTCAGGTAGTTCAATCATCCATTTATGTATGTAGAATTATTTTATCAATTTCAATGCTTTAAACCAATAAATCTACCTAACTTGTAACTTGAAACTACGAGGGTGCACAAAAGCACCTTAGGTGTAAGAGGCAGCAGTTGGACATAAGGAAATGGTGAAATTTTAGTTAATTAGCGAGATCATATTTGAATTTTAAACAAGACACAATTTTTACATATCATAAACAACTTTAAACACAACTCATTCATATAGATATATTGATTCGACATAATATAAATACCAAGATTAAATTTAAGAAGTAATAATCCAATTGTCATAGAATCCACGAAGTATATATAGCAACTCTAAAGTGAAAACCGGGCTTATAAAGTATAACCATTTGAATAGAAACCAACCTAAGATATAGTTATCATCATCAGATTACTAAAAAATAATCATGATTTTGAAAAATGGTGATCCGAACTTACAGTCCCAGATCACCCTTCATAGATCCGGAACTGTAAGTCCGGATCAAGGATACAGAGACAAAGTATTCTGTATTCTTGGTCCCGGCTTACAAGCCCGAATTTAAAAAGGATGATTCGAGACTGTAAGCTCGGATCACGTGTATTTGATCCGGGCTAGACAGCCCGGAT
Source organism: Dracaena cambodiana (assembly GCA_036321105.1). Taxonomy (NCBI): domain Eukaryota; kingdom Viridiplantae; phylum Streptophyta; class Magnoliopsida; order Asparagales; family Asparagaceae; genus Dracaena; species Dracaena cambodiana. The sequence continues at coordinate 4,904,380 of JAYEPQ010000002.1, read as the reverse complement.
CAAGTAGACTGGGCCATCTTTCTCATCTTCATGCTGTACGTACACCCCGCATATAAATAATTTTATCTTGACGAGCGCATTATAGAGCAAACTCAGATTGTAATGAAGTCTCATGTGATTAATGCACCACAATGGATCTCTTTCTTGAAACAATAACAAAGCAAAATATTTTAAATAAACAACTGCCTAGTTAAAATTTAAATTCAAGTTGTTATGACTGCCTAGTTAAAATTTAAATTCAAGTTGTTATGTCTGACCACATTTTTAGATATAAGTAAAGCAACGTGTGTTCTAAAACTCTTTAAAAAAGATAAATTAATCGGTCCTCCATTTATCGACCGCACTTCCTCTTCTTCCTCTCACGACCGGCCACGTTGGTCGAAAACCGAGTGATGCAGGACTGGAGAGCGGCAGTGGCAGCCGGGAACGGAATGACGGTGGTCTGGAGAACAACGGCGGGTGAGCATGAATCTAGCAGTGGTGGGAGAGAGGGCTTGGGAGAGAGAGAGAAAGGAAGAAGATGATGGATTTTTGGAGATTTTGGGAGAGAGAGAAAGAAGTGGATCGATTTAAGAACGCGAGAGAGGAGAGAGAAATTGGAGAGTGAATTTGAAAATTATTAGTGTGCTTGCGGAAGAATACTCTATTCAAAAGAGAATGCATGCTCACAATGAAAAGTGGGCTCAGCAGGTAAAATGGTGTGCCCCTCTAGAATTTCCCCCTCCCCTCTCTCACTCTCTCCCAAGCTCTCAGCGATGGAGGGAAGCGCGAGCGAGGCGGCGTTCGACGCCTACAACCTCAACCCGCAGCGGTTCGTCAACGAAGTCCTCAACTCCGTCGACGACATGCTTGACGGCGCCTTCGACTTCGCCCTGCAGTAAGCTTCAGAGCATCTCATCTCTCACCCTCTCTCTCTCTCTCTCTCTTGTCAGTTCAATTCTCAGCTTCTCAACTCTTCAATTTATTCCAGGCAAGCTTCCGAGATCACGGCCTCTGGCGATTCGACTGGCACCACGGAGAGATCTGAGGAGTTGGCCCGAGTAAGGACGCCCTTTTCCCTCTTTTCAAAACCCTAATTCTCGTGACTTCTCCACTTCTTTGTTTTTCTGTTCGGTGATTTAGGGTTTCCAATCTAAGCTCATCACATTACAAACTGAAAAGTTGGTAGCTTTTAGCTCTTGAGATGCCAGTTGCAATCCAATTGGAATTTGAGGACGAGTATGAGTATTCGTGATAGTAAAAATTCTCATTTCTCAAATTAACTTATCCTGCATATTTTGTTGGTTTTGGTAAAGTGGTACATCAATAGTGGTATATGAAAATGAATAGTTGTGGTCTAAAGCCCTGAGATCCAATAATTCTCCTACTAAAAAGTTGATATTTTTTTGCCGTCAAGAAATCTGTCCGATTGTAGTTCATAAGGTAAGGAGATAGCGTATGTTTCACATATGAACATGTTGTCAAGTTTTCCACAAAAAAAAAAAAAAAGGTTATCTCGTCGTAAAACAAAAGCACAAATTTTAATACTAGGGAATTTGATAATGCAATTTGTACATTTCAAAAGCTTTGACAAATAAGCTTTTCATGTCTGCTTGGAGAGGAGAGAGTTGAAAGTAGCATAGAATACAGTAAAATGGTAGGAGCAAGGAAATATATTGGGTCATCATAGATAAGATCTCATTTCTCGAAACTAGTTTTTTTTTTTTAATCAATTTCTTTTTTGTTTATACACGAACTTTTGAATAAGGAAAATAAACTTTTGCGGACTGGAATGTGAAACAAGTGGTCTATAGAGATAAAAGTCACATTAAACTTCATCCTCATTCTTTATGCTTTTTGGTTGCAATATTTTACGGCGGCAGTCATCTAAAGTTTCTTTATAAGAAATAATGTCTCCTGCACTGTAGGGGGTTTCTTCTATTCGCCAGTTGACACAAGCTGTTCTTGACAAGCGAATGGAGTTGTGGGAGAAGTATTGCCTTCGGCATTGCTTTTCCGTTCCTGAGGGATTTGTGCTGCCTAAATATGTATGTCCTCTACCAAGAATTTTTAAATAGTTTTCATTTGAACTATTTTTATATAGCTTTTCACATCTGTGTTTGGGTTCCACTTGCTTGCTTCGATATTGTTTGTCTGACAATGTTTGGCTCTTTGGCTTGTTACATTCGAACCATGCTATTTAGATGAATGGATCCCCTACTACAGAGCTTACCATCACCATCTTGCCACTTTTTTTCTTGAACTCTTTCAAGGTCAAGTAATTTAAAGGCCTTGTTTGAATGAGGTTTAGTTGCATGGTAAATAAAACTCGAATCCGCTTCCTTCCTTCTCATTATGTTTTTTGTTCAATTTTTCTGGAGCTTTCTCACTTTGGACCCAATCTTACTGGAAAATTTTGGCGAGGAAGATGCCGTCTACCAGATAATCCAATCTTCGTAGTTGTTCTCGGCAATATATATTTCTTGTTTTAAAATATCGGAATTGGTATCTGTGTTGGTATTGGCCGAACATTTATGGTCTTAAAATTGGCAATATTGGGCATATCAAATAAGCGATACCGAAAATATTAGTAATATCAGACTGATGTTATATGGTATATCGTATATTGGATAACTCAAAATCCTATACGATACATGCAATGTCTATAGGTATATGTAGACATTTAAAATCATGGCATATTTTATGAGAAATAAATTGATGATGTTGTTTGTTTCTGTATGTAAATTTGAAGGCAGAAATTTAGAAATAGATAAACTCAGTACAGTAAAGCTCTTAAGTTATATTCTTATATGTTATCTGGATCTTATCGTTGTGCTCATATTTCTTAATTTCAAAGTTTAAGTCGTATATCTTCTAGCAGAATCTGTAATAGCTGTTTATTTTTAAGAAAAAGAGTACCTTTTCCATTTAATAAAGCTGTTAGCATTGTTAGGAATTCTTAATGTTATTCGTCTAGGGTTGTGAATGCTAGAAGAATAATTACAGGTAATTTCGAATTACATGCATCTCATAGAAATGACTGTTATGATTGAGTACCAAAACTGTAAAGAATGCTTATGCTGGATTACAGATTGAATTTATTAGGGATTATGACAAATCAATCCCTTTAATTTGGTCGGAAGACAAATTTGTTCTTATCCTTATTAAGAAAACAATATAGTCCTTCTGTAGCCCAAATGAGATATATAAATATTGAACTATGTTATAGAAATCCTATAAATTTTTGTATTATTCTTAAAATCTTATAACTAAATATGGTTGCATTAACATGTGCTTTACATGATTTCAATAATTACTTTTCAAATTTGTTTCCCTAGAAAATTAGTTACATTTTTTTTTTTTTTTTGCAAAACAAAAAAAGCTTATGTTCACCAATATATCAAAAGAATTATGTTGGCCATTATTACTAAAAATCCATTAAACAATGAGTTATTATAAAAATTTACTAAATGAAGAGTTGATTTTGTTGATAAGCAATTAAAATTAATGAGTATGATAACCGATGATCAAGTTTATAAGACAAAGAAATATAATTTTTATTAAGAAAAGACTTTTATAAGTCAAGACATGTTAAAACAAAATACTATTATCACTTTTTCATTTAAAAATTAAAACTTTTAAGTAACTTATTTGTGTTTTCATTGAAAATGAAGACTATATTGTGTTTTATTAAGAAAAAAAGGGACTATTTTGTAATAATCCTAATTTATTAGAGATAATTCATATTTTTTTAAACTGAAATCTTTCAATCATAAAGGTTGATAACTGTACACTTACAGCATCAGATTCGGATAATCAACGTATTGGATATTTTGTCTTCAAAACTAAACTGTGGATTTCTTTTGGTTTTTTCTTCTTAAATAATGTAACTTAATGAAAGGAATATAATCGCAACAAAACTAAATTTTGAACTTAATTTTGTCTAGTTATTATACATGAGAGGTAACTTCTTTTGATCTAGTAATTTTGATGAGAAGTCTTTCCAAACCTTGGTCACAGCAGGACTCTTCAAGTGGTGGCTTACTGTTTCAAGAAGGGTTGACTGATACTGAACTTGATTCTCAGTTAGATTCCTTACGAACTAAACTTGCTACTGTAAGCACTTCGCAATCTGGGCTTCACTTGCTATAATAAATCTTCCTTTTGGTTCTGAGCAAATTATTGAGATGAGAGCTGATTCCTTCAGGTTGGAAAGAAATCTATGGAGATGCAGAAAGAAATTAATTCTTTGGAGAATCAGTCTACAGTTAGCCATAGATATAATTCTTATCTTACCGAGTCTATACAACTACTCGAGCAGAACTCTGCACATAAGATATTTCAAGGTAATCTTGATTGCATAATGCATTGTTATTGTCTGTCCATAATGCTATTGTGTTAGTTGATGCTCTTAATCTTTTACAATTACTTATATAATATGAAATATTGTGTTTTGTTTTCCCTTATAAAAAGAATTGTACTCTAGAAACAGAGTTGTGCTAATAGTAGAAGCAAGGAGTTGAATATTGTACCACATAGTTTATCCAAAACTTTGAAATTTCACCTACAGCTGATTTGTTAGTAATGCTGAAAAGAGGACCTTCCTATTTTGCAGACATATAGATGGTTGACTTTTGAGAGAAGTTAGCTTCTCATGTTCAATTTCTTTATAAAATATTGTTATATACATTTGTATGGGTGGCATATACTCTTTTATTACGGACCATGGACATGCTTGTATAATATTATGGAAATTGTTATTTTAGTTGTCTGCAGAAACATATAAAATGCCACTACTGTGGTGTCATATTTTTGTTCAAGCTTATTATTTGGCAGTCATAGGCTATACACACACACACATGAGAATAATGGAAATGAGCTGACAACTCACGCAAGTTACCTGAGTTACAGTTTATTTCCACTATCTTCAATAATTTTTTTAAAAAAAATTCTTTCGGATAGTGATCTCAACCCCCTAGGGTTCACTCATACCCAATTTCTTGGGTTTTAGTTTTGATTTGCTCATCCATCAAAAAGACACAAAATTAACGGTTTTCGGTGAATTAAACATTTTATATCTATTTGATGAAAAGGTAAATAAATTTCAAAATTCATAAAATTTAATCTTAAGAAGTTTAGGATGTATAGATCATAATTCCAGAAAAAAATTTATAAAAAATTGTTAAATTACTATACTTTTGCTGCGGCTCATGTAAGATTTTCTGAGCTGGCGCCCCCCCCCCCCCCCAAACACACACACACACACACACACGAGATGCAGATAAGGAATTCTGGTATGCAGACGTAACAGTGTTTTATTTATTTGTACTATAAATTTATAAGACAAGTAATTCAAAGAACATAGTGATGTAAATCCTAGTTAATGTGAAAGTTCTGTTGTCCTCCTTTTGAGTATATATGAAATTCATTCATTAGTTGCTTGCAGAAAATATAATTCCAAATGCAGATTGAATTAGCCTTCCATTTGATGTCATTTTATAGAAGCAGTTTTTAGCTGGATATTTAAATTCCAATGCGCTGATTAACTGATTGGATAGTTTACTTGTGTGCAGGTGCTAGCTTCTCTTGAAACATTAAAATTGTCAATCAAGTTATACAGAAAATGGATGGTTTCTTATTTCCTACAATGTTCATGTCATTATAGGTAATTTACTGAAATGCTTGTGTTCACAGAGATAGGAGAAACCGCATCAAAACTGCGATCGAGAATTGAGGAAGCGAAGATCAAGAGAAAGGGGGATAAGGAAAGTGCAAGGTTTGAAATAACAGTCAGTCCGAACAAAAAACAACACATTGCACATGACCTGGGTAAGTCATTATCCATAATAAAATCACTCGTCATGCCACTAGAAATTAGAGAATGACTAGCTGACTTCTTGTGAATTCATTTTCATCTTTTCTCAGATATATCTACAAAGCTGGGGGACATTCAAGATGCTGCAACCATTCTAAGGAACATATGATCATAGACATTGAATGGTCTATGTACATGATATAATATACTATAATTCATTTCCTGTAGTTCGGTAAGAGGTGGCTTATTGTTTGCTGAATCTTGGCTTTATAATGTACTATATATAGTTTAGTTCTCAATGGTGGCTTTGATAGCATGTTTTTTGTAGTACAGGCATTTGAATTGCTAGTGCCAATGTTGTAATCATTGACAATTCTGGTTCATGAATTCTAAATACAATGATGCTCATCACATCTCAATCAACAACTTGATGAATTGCGATGTTTGGTGATATGTGCCAGCACTTGATCTGTATTACGAATTATGATTGAATGGCTATAAACAGTTTTACCTCTTCAAAGCAGAATTACCGGGTCTCAACACAGACTGGTAAGTCACATCTCAGATTCCTACATCCGTGTGCCATGTGTCATTCTAGGATGGGTCATTCTTTCATTATATAAGCAGCACGTATACAAGCCCTTCACCAATACAAGTGAATACAAAAACCAGAGAAAAGTAGAATCTCTCTCTCATATTTCTTTTGAAAAGCAATGTCGAACGCTCAGCAACAGTTCAATGCTGGCCATGCACGTGGTGAGGGCGCGGTGAGTAATACTTTCTGCAGCTCTGATTTAGATTTGCTATTGCATTGATTTGATTGTTGTTCAGGCAAAGGCGGATCAGTTGCTCGGATCTGGGTCTGACAGCTTGCAGGCATCCAGGTCAGATGCGTCCCAGTCAGCCGAGGAGGCCAAGGAGCAGGCCGCTGGATTTCTTCAGCAGGTTTCACATTTGCCCTACAGCACTTAATTCTTACAGTGTCTTCTCTTTTGTTATTAAATGTAGTTCTTTAATAAAGAAAGTTGAAGATTTGTTGAAATATTAGATTTTCATGCTTATTGGTTTAGAGAGAATGGAACTTAGATGTTAACAGATCGTTAGAGAGAGAATTGATATAATTTGTTGTATATAAACTTCTCAATGGAATTGGGGCAGAATTTATGTCCCTTTAAATGGAAAAAAAAAATGAGAAAATCTATAAAATTTAGAAAAGGAATTACAGAAGGTTGTTTGGATGTAGTTAGGACCTAATTTTCTTGCAAGCTTTTGATATGAGATCATAGACCAGGCAATAAAGGATTTTTTTTTTTTAATTTTAAATCAGAGTCTAGAGACTCCAGTCCGAGAGGAAAGATTGCATTTTTTTTTTTTTTTTGAAGATTTTTTGGGAAATGTTATTTATTTATAAAGTTGAAACGTCACATCGAAATATGATCATATTTGAAAAAATTGTCAGTATTATTTGTTCTGAAATATGACCACAGTAGAACGGTAACAAGCAATTTTCTTATGTTTTGGATTAGCAATCAATGCCACTTCATGTCTTTCTGTTGTGCAGACTGGGGAGCAAGTGAAGCAAATGGCACAGGGGGCAGTCGAGACTGTGAAGAACACGCTTGGAGTTGGAGACCGCAGCAACAGCAACAGGAGCTGAAGGAAGGAAAAAAAAAATGGGATCCCCTCCTCCCTCTTCAATATGTTACGTCGTTTTTGTTTTGCTTTGCTTGTCAGACGAGGTGACTTTCATGGCACCTCACCTCCCTTGTAGGATTTTGGAGGAGATGAAGATCGTCTGTTTATCGTTCCCAACCTCTCATCTCAAGAGTATTGGATGTAATAATGCTTATGCATAAATGAAGTGCCAGAACTTGTTTGTTCTTGTATCTTGTTACTGATGTCAATAATTGGAAATGAATTAGAAATTGATCTCTACATTGTTGCAGTGAATGTTAAGCTTGATAACTCGGCATCGACAGTGTATAGAGGTTGATTTTGTAGAGTAGTCATTTATTCCTCCTTGCTAGCTCCCATTAATTTTGCATGTTTTATGGGAATGATATGACTAACTCCTCGCTTGGCCAACTTTAAACGGATTTGAGGATGATTTACAGTGAATAGGGCTGAGAATTGAGTGAGTGAACAGGATGAGAATGCGCGTGTTTAAGGGTTAATTTTTGACCCGTACAATTTAAAATTCTAACACAACAACGACGACAGCATCAATCCATTAAATATTAAAATTGTAACTTAAATAAAAATTTTATTTTTCTAATTTACAATTTCAAATAAGGCTAGATCTCATGCCGAGGCACTTTGCTGTAATTGACAATTGATTCGAGTATTTAGTTCTAATTGACAGGCATTCTGCTTATAGATGATTGTGTTGCTGTAATTGACAATTGATTCGAGTATTTAGTTCTAATTGACAGGCATTCTACTTATAGATGATTGTGCTAAGTAATCAACTGCGAGTATTACGCTGGCAATGTTCTAAGGAACAAGTGTTAAATTGCATGTACATAGAATGATTACAATCAAACAGTCTTCTTTGTTGTAACTTTTACTTGTAAGTTCCGTACCAAACGTTATGTTGTGAAACGTCCATCTAAGATGGAACAGCCAAGTACTAACATTGACACTATTCAGGGTGCTTGGATATTAATGTGCTTGCTTTTTCTTAAGAGAATGCGAAAATGCAGTCATTTTATGCTCCGATAAAAATGGAAGAACTGACTGCAAATATCACAAAAACTCCAGTAGAATGGCTGCAGGTATCTCTCGGTTTCAAAACAGTAAATTATTAAACCAAAGGAGGGTACAATCAGAACAAATGCTGCCAGCTTTGGTATAATGAATGAACATTGATTTATCAAGCAGGCATAAATGAACTTGAAGAACAAAGAGGCCGAGAATTCTCTTTTCATCAGCATTTGCCCTTTTCATATAAAAGTAACCAACTGGAACATAGACACGTTTTGAATTCAAACCGATTTGCTAGAGTGCAAGTGCAACATAACACCACGGCACATGTTTCATGTGCGATTTAAAAATGAGCGTATTCACATTATTCAACACTGTACACGAAAACGATCCTTCACATTACAAAGCAAAATTATGGTAAGAACTTTACAAACATGTACACATGGAGAGAAGTATCCATTCAGATAACTCAAGATAGGATCTTGCCTGGAGTCTTGCTGCCCACCCATATCCGGACAGTGCGGTCATCACTTGCCGATGCCAACATATGAGGCTTTATGGGGTTCCAGCTAACAGAGTTGACGGTCATTGAATGACCTGACAAAACTTGAATCGGCTTTTCCTGATGCCGCTGCCAGATATAGACCTGCCAAGGACACCGCAGATAACAGAGGTCAGGCAGACGTTTCGACTTCCAATTTCAAATATGTGGATTATTTCCTGCATTCATGGCATATACACTTGCACATGATAAAACTTTAAAACTAAAATTATGGTATACAAGTAAGAGGCTCATGTCCTGTAGTTATTCTCTATCTATAAAACGAAAAAAAAGAAAAAGAAAAAGAAAAAAAAACATGAGAGAACTTACTTCCTATGTAAAAGGTTAAAACATTGTAAAGATTCATAAAGCTAGAATGTGCTAAATTGCGTTCATGGTCGGCCTGAGAATTAAAGGTTCAAAGATTTTTAAGGTGAAAAATCTCAAGTGTTAAATAAACATAAATAAAAAATATTTACCTGAGAATCCTCACTACCACTCGCAATGAATAAACAATTTGATCCACCAAAGCAAGACCGAATTACATAATTCCCCTGCTTGTGCCCCGTAAATTTATCTGGTACTGTACGACCCTCAAGAATACTCCACAGGTGAATCTCCTGACTGTTCAGGTTGACAATGAACGACCGACCATCTCTAGACAGCGAAAACGATGTAATGCTATTTTCCTCAGTGATGGCCCATTCTTTTCCTCTTGAGAAATCCCGTATCCAAATTTCTCTGTTCGAACATATGATCAGGTGGTTCCCATCGGGAGTTACAGCAAGATCTGAAACCTTTGGCAGCCTCACCCCCTCCCAAACTTCCAGCTCATTGCCTTCCAAATCACACGTAGATATGCGATTATGGGGCTCATAGCTGCCACATACTATTTTGTTTGAATCAGGAAACCATGCACACGAGCCGATGATACAGTTAGTAGGACTACTAAATGTTAGCTTACACATGCCACTATCCACATCCCACAATTTAAGGACCTCTTTGTTGCCACATGTGAGTAGCATTGTGTCGTCAGGACTCCAAGCCACAAAGGAGATTGGTTTCCCATGACCCTCTAGAGAGTGCTTCAATGATAGGGTATCATCTTCGTTAACCTGAAATTTTCTGGACAATCATTACAAGGATAAAATATCTCCATTGCCACGAATGTAATACAGTTGTCAAGAACTAAAGTTATATGCGAATACTCAATTTTAATATAGCTTATTTCTTTAAATAAATAAGCTGAAAGGCCAAATATTACCTTCGATTTCTATCAAATTTTCACATCATTAACACTTAGCTACCCCTTATAAGACTTCAGTATACAATCCCAACTTCTGGCAACTTCACAATAACAAAATTTTTTTCCATTGGCTAACATTCTGTTTCTTTTGAACAAAAATAATTTACGCTATTTATATCCAACCAAAGATCACACGAAGCTTGTGACAATAATTAGAGAAAACTCACCTATTAATTACAAATCACACAGACCTTAAAGTTAGCATGCTGAATGAGGTAGTTTTATATATTTGGCAGGCGATGAAGGTAGTCCTCTGTAATTTAAACAGTAAGTAGGGCCTTAATTGCACGAAAAATAATGTATGCGCTAGTTTATGATCAAGGATATTATGCTAGTGCAAAGAGGAAGAAGTATATATGCACAAACTCATACTTCATCAGAAATTTTTGAAGTTGATACAAGATTTAAAAGTGAAATGACACCTATGCACAAAGAATTGGTCCATTTATCTTTTTAAAAAATGCAAGTAAATATCTGAACAAGATCTTAGACACAGCTATTGCTGCCATATTCCATCCCTTGGCAGTTCCAAAACTCGCACCTTCCACATATTCCTTAAGAAGACTTCCATTAGAAAGTTGCATATTTAGGTTCGAGATTCCATCACTCTTACTTGATAGTCATACTCAAATTCAGTTCTCCGCTACTTCATCACATAAGAGCATTTGAAACTTAGAAAGCTTTATCCTTTCTTCAAATCTTTATTCTTTCTACCAAATGATTACTTCAAGTGAGCCATACACTGGCCCTCGTAGGCAGAAAGATTTATCAATTCTCCATAATAAAAGCAGTGTAGCCAGAAAGACTTATCAATTCTCCTCAACAACAAACAGGAGATGTATTTAATAGGGTAAATTATCACAAACTTGGAAGCCATACTTTTGTAAGTTTCGTCAAGCTTGAATCTAAGTCAAAATTAGAGTCATTTATATTTTAGGTTGACTTTAATCTTTTATTTTCTACATAGTTGTAGTTGGGATAAAAGGCTTAGTTGTAGTTGTTGTTGTATAGAATTTGATTAGGATTTATAGTTTTACTAGATTTTGGTTTATTTGAGACTTTATAAATATGGCTTGTAAACTTTTTTTTTTAATAATGATATGATTTTAAAATTTTGACAAAACCCTACATGCTGATTTACCGAAGTTCATCAAATCTTTCTTCCTGGATTCATTAAGAGTGGCACGGATTTGCCTGCGTGCCTAGACTTGAATCCCGAATCCCTTTGCTCTTCCCAAATGTCGCACCATCAAACCCTAATTGGTTTCCGTATTACATCATTTTTCCAAGATTCACATGCAAAGTGCAAGTATGCTTATAATATACTTGAGGGCTTATAGATTATATGGTTAATTAATGGAAAAGCCAATACATTCTACACTTTTTAAAAGAAAAATAAAAATAAATAAATTAAGATCTACCTTGTCCTTGTGTAAGCTTAAACTGATGATATTCAAGGCCCAACATCATACATTTGATTTGGAAACCAAGACTCAAAATAGTGCATTCAAAAATTCATATTCCAAAATATAGATCCATTACGAAGTAGATCAACTAGTTTATGTTTTGGATTTATAAAAATTAAAAAAAAAAAGAAAAAAGAAACATAACTATTAAAAGCTTTTCTGATTCATAGTCAAAAACAGTCTGGCACGTTTAGTATTTAATACATTTAATGTTCAATACAGGAAAGAAGTTATTTATTTTTAGTATGAGTTAAAATCTCTAGTATATTTTTTAAAAACATAAACTTCGAAAGAAGAATAAATACCAGCATGACAGCTAAAAATTATTCTATTTACTAAAACATCGATGTACTGAAAAGAATATAATGCTCAAGGGAAAGTACCCTTTTATTTCTCATGCAATTTAGGAAATGTAGAAATATGGCTTTTGTTTGAATTGACAGTCCTTCGGATTCAAAGGTTAATTTTGTATCATCAATATGGATATGCCGGTAAATGGCACAAAAAGGTTAAAGAAAGGAATCATACCTTTGGCGATGTCGAAAATCACCTAAACCGCCATGGTGTAAATCTAATTTGGTATCCATGTATATTTCAGCATTTATAGAATTTTTCCTTGCCCCTCTCTCTGTAAAGTTTAATATACAGTAGTGAGAAAGGCGAAGAAACAAACCCGGTACATAATGGGTTTGTATCAAGAGGTTTCAAGGAAGAAAATAATGCACAATTGTATCTGAAGAAACAAGATCAATTGAGGCATAAGCACATGTTTATCCAGCGAAACAGAGCTAGTTGTATGTTTCAGAATCAATAGCCATTTCATCAGTAGCAAGAGTGGCACACTTAAACATAGGATTTTAGACCACAATTTAAATTCATGCTCATAAAGTTATTTCCTTTAAAAATAGTATCAATTTTCTCATTAAATATATTTTTATCTCCATAAGAGGACATCGACACACCCACTACCGAAGTGGCGAAAGAAAATTTATTCCTTCGTAGATTTCTCCTCCTCATCTGCACTAACTCCTTCTAGTACGGTACGTTCTTGCAGCAACTTGAGAGAGCATCTTGGAGTCACCTAAGGAAACAATAGATAACTTGTAGTTTATCACTTTTCACTATAGTCAATCATCGAGAATTTTTCACCACAATCTAATTACTTGGCCCTTAAGGGCCTCTCTTGCACCAAATACCAAATCAGAATTCCACACAAAGTTGACACAGAATATGAAAACATGGAATGAACTTCTTAGCTGAGATCGGTTAGACAGGCAGATAAGGTCTACATGTATATCCGTCATATAAAGATTGACATCTAGGAAAGCAAATCTGGAACGGAAAAGTTTACCTTCATATTATAGCATACTGTAGTAAATAATTAAAATATATCCACTTATTCAACATTTATATATAGTTATTATATAAAATATCAAAATCTACTGGGAATGTTATCACTCTTCAACTTATTCTATATTATAATATTAAAAAGAATATTCTCTCTAATCAGCTTACATAGAAGGAGTGAAATTACTAGTATCCATCACTGTCCATATGTTACTCAGGAGAAGAAAAAATTGCTTTTGAAGGTGGTCTTAACATTCAGACAGTAGTCACCTAATCATCAGACTAAATATTAAGTACACTTCCAACAATTTAAAAATTAAAACTACTCAATAAACAGTGTACTAAAAAAATCCTAACTGAATCTAAGCTAACAACCTCTATCTCTATAGCACTATTTCTTCTCTAGATTTGGACAGCAATCCTCCATCAGAAACAAATGAGAGGGGGGGAAAAAAACATATCTCCCTCCCTCTGTCTGCCTTCTTTATCCTGAGTCCTAACAGTTAAACCGCGTCTACAAGAACTGCATCCAAAAGTTTACTCCACCTTTTATGGTACCATTTAATTTTCCTTCTTGTTCCGTAACACTTTATCCCTTCCCCAAATCATATGAGAAACAAATCTCTCCACCTACCCCTCCTTTTTGGTTCTCCATATTTAATCTACTACCTGAATCATATTAGAGCACGTACCCTCCTTTCATTTCTCAATTTTTCCCCACTAAACAGTAAATTTTCCTAAGGATTTTAGGAGAGTAAAAAAATGGCCCTCTAATTTCCAATTTACAGAAGCTAAAGTATGTTTCATAGAACCAATTCAACAGAATGGCGAACTATGAGCCCTTAAAGGGAAAATGATGTTTTATTGGCCAATGAGATTTTAGCAGGAAAATATTCATCCAGATCCTCTGATTTGAAGTCCAGCATTTGGTGTCCAATCTGCACAATAATTTCCCTCTTTACATATGTGCTCATTTTGAAACCTTCCAACCTATTGTAAGCAAACGACTGCATTGCTAAATAACCAATGAAGTAGAGCCATTATTAGTAACCAATGAAGTAGAGCCATTATTAGAGCATTACAATGCTCTGGCAATCAACAATATATCACCTTCTACCATGTTGTAGAAAGCAACATGTTTAGCAATCCAAAATATACCCTCCCAAACACCCTAGTTTCCACGGTCAGCTTCTGAGATTAAGGTAAAGACAATCGGCATTTTCCCTCTCTCTCCAAGGCAAGTAGCCTATGTATGTTATCACTGGTAACTGCTCCAGTTGTCATCAAAAGAACATATTAAATCACAGTAATTGCGATCATTAGGCCAATCAATATGCTAAACTCATTTAACGTTTTGGGTTCATACTATACATAAATTGGTTTAGCACAGAGAACAAGATAGGCAGAAACATGATGATTTAGGGTTCCAATGGATGATTAAAGAATTAAAAAAAAATATTCATGCGAACTTAAATGGTGGAAATTTGCAGACACGAGGATGGCATAAAATTTGGGCACAAAACATAATCAGCAGCACATGAGTTCCTTCCGCACAGTAATTTATCATCTATTAAATGTGATGCTTCCTATGATTTAAAACTAAAGCTCTACTTTAAACATAAAGATTATTTCTTTGAAATATGAGTAATGAATTAGATTGGTAATGAAGAACATCATACTTGATGAAGGTAACACAGTAACTGATGAGGAACAACCCTCTACTAGTTAAGCAAAAGATATAGGCTTAAAAACAAAATATCTACATTATGGATTTTCACTAAGAAGTTTTGAAATTCAAGTGAGGTAAAAGATGAATGGTAACTGAACATGATTCTTCTCATTTGCGACAATTTATGGAAATTTTTTGCACAAAAGGGAAAAAAAAAATTAAGCAAAAGGAGTTGCGTTTGAACAAATTTATGGGGATCTTTAAAACGTTTTATGCTGGCAAGAATATGCTCAAAGTATTATAACACAGTTCTGATACGAACAATGTATCATACCGTCCAAATGATAGTTGTGCAATCCCTAGAGGAAGAAGCCAAGTAACTCCCGCTGTTGGAAAATTGAACAAACCATACCTCATTTTTGTGGCCATGTAAAATCTGCATAAGAGTAGGAGGTATTTAGACACCAGCCACATCAATGAAATTATGATAGCAAGATATCAGCAGAAATGTAAGTATTAGGTAATCCCTCAAACACCAAAGAATTGCCTTTTGGAAAATAATTAGCCTTTCAATTGAGATGAAAAATTAATATTCCCCTTCCCATTTTCTACTCTGCTACTGTATATTAACATGTGTAGTTGTTGCCTACAAGCTTATAGTTCTGAAATTTACGTATGAAGGAAACATAAGACGAGCATTGAGTTTTCAAGTTCAGCTTCTTAGGTAACTAAATCACAGTATTGGGCTTATCAAATCGGCATTATTGGAATTATTGACAATATCAACGCTTTTGTGCAGTATACCACGTACTGGCTACCTAATCCAATAAGATATTTGTGATTTTAGGTATCAGCTCATATTTAGAAACCTTGTACTGAACCTTATTTGATATAGCTCATTTAAATTGACACATCCCAGAAAGACCCAGAATATTTGAATAAGGCTACATGAAAAGCCAGCAGAGGACACATGAAAAGCCAGCAGAGGACACGAATTGTACCTTAAGATAGAAAATTGAGGATTAAGACCATGTAAAAAAAAAGTGAAACTCAGAATATTTAAAGAATGTATATTAATACATAGGATGGCATTCATAAGCATAAACAAAAGCCATAAAGTCCAACTAGGTGACAACCAAGACAACTAACATTCATCCGGACAAGGGCGCTGTACATATAGCCTAGTGCAGAATGCTCACACACAATTTTGCAAAAAAATAAAAATTAAAAGTGCAAGAGCTTATATATAACTTCTGCATTTATACATAATAATTTTCTATTTTAAGAGGCCATTTCTAATTTAAAAAAGCTATTCTTGAGGTCAAGCTCAGGTGGTAAATTTTGGAAATAGGTTAGAGGGGTTTTAGGTCAAGTACTCAAAATGCATCTTCATTGCCCGCGCTCAGCTACGTCCTATTTTATCTTTTTTTCTTTTTTAATTTTTTCATGCCAATACACAATTAAAACACTTTATTTTACTAATTTAGAAGTAAATAATTAATAACAGATATGATCAGCTTATAGGTTCAGCCATATTATTACTTTAAGCCTAAAGGTCATTTAAAAGTATGATTCACAACTAGTTTTAAGATTCGTAACTAGAATCTTTTCCCCTAAGCAAAATTTAACAATTCTTATAATAATTTCTATCAATTTTACATCACTAACGAAAATATACTTCACTGTCTGCAACTAAAATTCTTATCTCAATCTTTCTTGAGCACAATCACACAAGCTGAGGGTGTAACTCTATTCCATTACGCTGTTACCAGAAAAAATTCTAAATCCATCATTATGTCCAGATCGACCTACCATAGTACAACCACATCTAAAAAGCTTTAATTCCATCTTGAAAGTCAAGGACACCCAATAAATAGTTGATAGATCAGCGAAAAACTTATGATTTGCTCATGTTAATATGTTGAAAAAAAATGGAGTTTGCCCGACTGCAAGCTCCATCAAGAGAGCACATAGATAAATTTATTGTATTCCTTCCTAGTGATACAAAATTGCAATACATTGCAAAATTTACAAAATAGCATTTAGCTCCTCCTAGTTTCCTATTAAAGCTAACAGCATAATTAGTATCTCAACATCAGCACAGCATTTATCCCAAAATTTTGGGGCTGGCTACATGAACTTTTTTCTTCAAAAGCATAATTAGTATCTACATGGTAGAAATCAATCAACAATATTGCTCTTTTTTTTTTACCAATATCAGCAACATGCTACATCAACTGATCCCATCTAAATTCAATACATTATTAAGGACCAGACCAGGGTAGTCAGTATCTTGCCATATAGAGGTACTACCTGATGATGCAATACAATATATACATCTTTTGTGTGTATAAGTTGAGTCAAGTAACAATACAATACAATTTATGTAGATATGATTTATATCTAACAATGCATGGTCTTACAAGCGAGTGTTTAGAAATGTAATACCTTACTTTTGCTATTGATGCTAATTATCTATTAGAAGCACAATTACTTGTGTAACGAGTATAATTGATACTTGCGATCACTTGCATATAATTTCTATAGCTTGGAATTTATTATGGCATCCTTTTGTTAACACTTGCATATAATTTCTGTAACTTGTTATGGCATCCTTTTGTTAGGAACATTTTGATCAACGATGCAAATACCTAAGTTATAGAGACTCATTTGCATATATGTCATGCATGAGATTTTATAATATTATATTAAGAGATTAATGAAATGACCGCATGTGGGTTATGCATGGATTATGCGGGTTATGCACCCACATAACCTGCATAACCGCATGTGGGTTAATTTTGTTTATGGTTTTAAACCCCAAAAAAAGCCGACTTACTCTCTTAAATCCCCTTTTCTCGGCTCCTAAGTCACCCAAATCAAATATCCGATCAATCTCCAATTCCTCGATCTCTCTCATCGCTCGCTCTTATGACCAGTACTCGATCAATCCCTGATTCATCACCTCCGGTCATCTCCCGCCTCACATCACCACTTATCGTTTCTCACCTTCCAATCGTCTACCACACGCCACTCTCTCTCCCTTATTCCTCTTCAATTTCCGATCATCGATCCTAGTCTGACTCTCTCACCACATCCACACCCGACTCTCTCTTTTCTATTCAATTTCCAATCGTCGACTGACCTGACTGTAATCTGAACCTGATCACTACACCTAACTTGACTCTCTTCAATTTTTGATCGCCGACTCTCTCTATTCTCTCTTCAATTTTTGATCATTCTCTTTCAGTCTCAGCTGAACTTAGCGACACTTGACTCCAGTCAAGCTCTCAGCTAAACAACTGCATGTGGATTATGCAATAACTGTGAAGGTACTCCATCTCTTCAATCTTGATGAAAATTAATTTGATTAATTATTTTGACATTAGAGTGATGTTTAAATTTTGATTAATTTTTTTAATCTTTTTTTAGATTAGTTAATTCAGTTTACTATGAATCTCAGATAGTTCATTGCAAACATATGGACCTGTTAATTTTTTTGGATTTTTTTTGGAGATCAGTTCATCGTGAACTTGTGATAGTGTGATTTTAATTTTTGTGATTAAGTGAAGTAGTAATTAGGTGATTGGGTTTTTTTTTTTGTGTAATCAAAATCGAAATCATGACATTCATGGAACACTATAGAGAACAAACAAATGAACACAAAAGAGAAATCATCAAATTGAACACTGTGAACTGATTTAGGTTATGTAATTAGATTATTATCTATTTTTTATGTTTTTTCCTACTGTTCTTGAATTTTATAGTACTAAATATATGCATTTTAAGTATTATTATATTAGCATATATTAAAATATTAATATTTCGCATAATTCTACGTAATCCGTTTAATCTCCGTGAAATCCGCTTATGCATTATGCACTTCTGAATTGCACGCATAATGTAAACACATTTTAGAACATTGATTTTTAGGGTAGCTTTGACCAGCTGGTTAAACTCTTTAGAAACTAAACTTGTCCTGACATCAAGACTCAGTGGTAATATTCTATTCTTTTTTGTAGTGTATTGTGCATATTTTGTATAGAGTTTATGTGAGTTGTATTAGAGTTCAATGGTTATTTGGAAGATTGTACAAAGATCTAGAAAGTGTGCACCAAGTATGCTTTAAACATTGGTAGTAAATTATATCCACTGTAGCATGGTCATACAAGATAGATAAATTTTATATAAATGCTCTGTTTTATGATCTTGTAATCATGTTAGGACCTTTATTATGAAACCATACATTGATGGTTATGTTTGATCACCCCCTATGTAGAACCACCTTCTTAGGGCATGACAAGAAGATGCATTCATGCATATGTTGATCATAAGTGAGACAAGTGAGATCATCAATGTTCTAAAAAATGGATTAATGCAGGCAATTATGTGAAAACACATTGAAGTCGGTCTACTCACCCACAGTATATGGTCAGGCCGCATAAGCGGACCTACATGGATTATTCTCCCATATAGGTCCACTAAATGATTTTTATGCATTTTTGGTCCTTAGTTGCTTGAACCTAAGGCCAATTCTAATTCAACTCAAACCCTCTATATATAAGACTTAGAATAATTAAAAGCAATGCTAGAACAATCAAAATAAATGTTAAGAGTATTATATTATTTATTTATTTATTGGAGCAAGCAAATATAATTTGGAGGAAGCTTAGATTCTCTTATTTCAATAACTAAAGAAGGGTTTCTAGAACTCAAAAATCCAACTTTACAACTGTATCTTGGGATAGGTACCGTGTAAATTATGTAAAATACTTGTAAATCCTGACCACTATACATGAGTCTTATTTCGTTATTATTGGTGGTCCATGTGTGATGATGTAAAGGCTCTATTATTTAATAATGAAGTCTTGGTTTTCTTATAAGTAGTATTATATTTGATGTTTTCTATGTTTGCCTCAGTTTTTATGCATTTTTCTTGTTTTTTGGAATTCAACAGCATTTAATATATGTACTTTGTGTATTGTCATGTTTATATAGTAAATATATTCATTTCTTATATTTATATATAGTAAATATATTCGTTTTGTGTAACTTCGTGTAATTTGTTTAACCACCACATAAACTGTTTATGCATTATGCACTAATAGTACGCATAAATAATGAAACCATGTTTTGGAACTCTACTTCACTATATATTTGGGCAAAGAAGCAAAAGCCATTGGATGAAAAGGCCTAAAATAACTAATTGGTTAATAAATCAACCGATCATGCAAAAATTATATATCAAGAATTATTTACCTATCTTTCACATATATATAACAATTTCAATACGATTAAAACTAACATTTGAGTTAAAAAGCTTATAAGCTAATACTGATCAAAAACTCTATCGGTCTAAACTCATATTTCCTTGCATATGAAGATACAAGCAAACATCACTCAACATCAAATCTTTTCTAACATATCATTGTGATTTGTAATCCAATAAAAATAAAACAGCCCATATATCAACTGTTGTGCCTGGTATTTTCAACATTATTGCATAGTTAGATATATGTTAAGCATCACATACAAGTGGGCATGCATATTGTCCTATATAAGAATAAGTTTTATGGAATACCTTGGAAAGGACATAAAATATGCTCTTTTACAACATATAACTGTTATTTATAACCCATTAAAATTCACAGGCCAATACATCATTTGTAGCCAGTAATATTTAAGTACTAGACAAGTTAGGCGCAATAAAATTAGCACATTAGCATGCATCATAGAAAAAGACATGCAAGTTGTCCTACATATCATAGCTTTCATTGAATAGAATGTCTTTAAAGATGCATAGTATATGCTCTTCTAACAACCATTTCACGATTACTCAACGAGTACAACTTGATAACAGAAGCAAACCTGGCTGCATTTACAAGGTAACTGTTCCTTGCTACACCGATGGTCCTCATACAAACAAACATCCTCCTTCGGCAAGTTGTGATAAAAACACGAATCCAGCTGCTTTAACACCGCCATCTCAAGCAGCTGCTCCAGCCTCCCGCTGGGCGGGGCCCGAATCCAATCTGGCATCAAACTCACCAACTCAAGCAGCAGCCCCTTCCTCCTTTTCGCTCTCTCCTCCACTCTAACCGCTCCCTCCATGTCAATCAGAACCCTAGCGAGCCCGTGAACCCATTTCCGATCCAAATCCAACTTTGAAATCCGCCTCCAGAGCAGATCCCTTGCTGAGAGCAAACCCTCATCTGACCCCAAGAGCTCCAAGAAGTGTTCTCTCCAAATCAAGAACTGGGCGGTCAACCTTGAGTCGGGATCGAGACCGGAGATGGAATCGACGGTGGCGACGCAGCCCTCCCATTGGCCGGCTAGTGCCTGGGCGGCGAGCGAGGAATATTCCGGCGAATCTAGCCGGATACCGGATTCGGATTCGAGGGTCGATGCGGCTTTGGAGAATCCAAGGGAGTAGAGAGATTGAAGGATCAGGCGTATGAACTGTGTCTTGTCGATCATTCGTCGATCGCCGATTAATTGGGGTTTGGAATTCTCCATTGATTCGAATTTGGGAGAAAAATCGCCAGATTTAGGGAAAATTTTGGGAATTTCTAGATGGGCACAGCTGTTTTTCCTAGTGCTCTTTATTTAGGGGTGAGCAGTATGCCTATAAAACCGAATTAACCGACAAACCGATCCGATCCGAGCAGATCGGGTCAGTTACTTCGGTTTTCGGGTCGTATCGGTTTTAAAACCGAAATTTTAGACGGTTAACAGGTCAGTTTTCGGTGGCGAAATCGCCAACCGAAACCGACCGAATTAACCGAATTCCCTAACCCAACATACCCGTTAACCCATTAACCCGATACCCAATTAACTCTACTCTAAATTCTAATTCCCTAACCCGAATTCCCTAATCCAACATACTCGAGTCTTCAGGAAAAATTCCAAATTCGGAAATCCCTAAACCTAGCCCTCGGCGATCTGTCCCTCGCCCGAATCTCCGGAACCGATCGGTAATCGCAACTTCCTCCGCCGCCTGAATCCTCGAGCTCCTCCTTTGCTTCTGCCTCAGGCCCTCAACGACTCGACTCTGAGCTCTCTGCAGCTCCGAGCCTCCGAAGGTATGAAATATCTTCACTTCACCTCTCCGGCTCGCTCGACTCGCTCAAGTTTCTAATTTATATACAAGTTTTAGTAATTACTATTTACTAATTAGTGGCCAGCCTACTCCTGCTCCCCGGAGCCAATTAGGGTTTAGTTACTTAGTAATTACTGTAATTTTGTATGACCAGCCTGCTCCTGCTCCCCGGAGCCAATTAGGATTTAGTTACTTAGTAATTTAGTATGACCACTGACCAGCCTGCTTCTGCTCCCCGGATCCAATTAGGTTTTACTGTTTTAGTATGATCCACTGTTGTAGTTGGTAATTTGGTATATTTTTATTGGAATTGACAGTGGTTACTGGTTGATAATGCTACTGTTTAGTTAACATAAGGATTCAAACTTTCATATTATTCTAATTTTTAAAATATCTTAATTACAATATACTAACTGAAAAATTAATATTAAAACGTATAAGTTGATAATGACTTAAGAGTTTCTATTGTTCTCCTTATATATGATTATACATGTTAGTATGTTACTGGGATATTTTACTCACATGAATTTATTATAGTTTAAATTATTATTTTATTAAACAATAACATCTGTTTAATTGTATTATTTCTATGTTTCATGAAAATGATTAATGTTTAGAATCGTGTTTTAGAGACATAGACTACTTGACTGTGACTCTTGAGCTTAATGATTAGTGATTAATCTTTAGAATTGATTTTTCTTTTATTACTTTTTTAGATGGTTGAAAGTCGTGTTGGTCAGACAAACCCACGTGAAACTGTTAATGTAGATGAAGCTCATACAAATCAAACTAGTGATACTCCACCAACAGATCCAACTCCAACACAAACAAATACTAGCGCACCTGTTGGAACTGGAGCATCTGGAACAAAAAAAAGGAAGGCAATATCTTCTAGATCTGATGTGTGGGATCATTTTATTAAGTGGGATGAAGAAACTGATGATATGCCAAAAGAAGGAGATGAGCCTCTTGATGAGGACGAATGCCGATGCAGGTATTGTAGAAAAGTTTATAGCTGTAATACCAAGAAAAATGGCACGTCGTCCCTTAGGAATCATGCTAACAATTGTTAAGAAAATCCCCACAATAAGGAAACACGCCAAGCACAGTTAAGTCTCCAACCAAGTAGAGAGGATAGTAGAGTAGGAACTGTGACTACCTGGAAATATGATGAGAAGGCCATCAGAGTGGCATTATCTAAAATGATAATTTTAGATGAATTGTCATTCAAGTTTGTGGAAGGTGTTGGTTTTAGGCTTTTTATGGCCATTGCATGTCCCAGATTCACGATCTCATCTAGGTGGACAATAGAAAGAGACATCTATCAACTCTACATAGACGAGAAGATTGCATTGAAAAATTATCTATCAGAGACATCTCACTATATTTGCCTCACCACTGACACATGGACTTCTGTTCAAAAGATTAATTACATGTGTATTACTGTGCATTGGATTGCAAATGACTGGAATCTTAACAAGAGAATTCTCAATTTTTGTCCTATTACAAGCCACCGAGGTGAAGTTCTTGGAACCACTCTAGAGGCGTATTTACATGAGTGGGGAATTGAGCGAGTGTTGACAATTACTGTTGATAATGCTAGCTCCAATGACAAAATAATTCAATACCTGAAGAGGAAAATTGTAAATTGGAATGGTAAGTATGGTACATTCTTAGGAGATGAATATCTTCATGTACGATGTGTTGTACATATTATGAATCTTGTTGTGCAGGATGGTCCATGTGCAAATATTGAATCCATTTCAAGGGTTCGAAGTGCTATAAAGTATGTGCAGTCATCACCTTCACGGTGGGCAAAATGGAAGAGCTGTGTTGAGAAAGAAAAAATAGCAGTTGAGACAGGAATGTGTTTGGATGTACAGACACGGTGGAACTCAACATACTTGATATTACAGGCAGCTAAAAAATGCCAATCTGCTTTCTATCAGTTTGACCTAGAGGACCCTTTATTCAGACAAGAAGTTGGGGGTGATGATGGGAAGGGCATGCCAGATGAAAATGATTGGGATTGTATTGGCTGATTATGCCGGTTCTTGCATGCTTTCTATGACTTGACTTTGAGGGTGGCAGGAACTTTATATGTGACATCTAATGTTTTTTTCATCAGATCATAAATGTTGAAGGTGAGTTACATGAGGCTATGATAGGTGATGATGTCATTGCTTGTGAGATGGCTCTCAGGATGAAGGCTAAGTATGATAAGTATTGGGGAAATTGTGAGAAGGTGAACTTGTTGATGTTTATACCGTTGATTCTTGACCCTCGATTCAAGCTAGACTTTGCACAGTACGTGATAGGAGAGATGTTCAGGTCTCAAGGTGAGAACGGCCGTGCAATGCCAACAAAATTGGAGAGAACTCTCAGAGCTTTGTTCAATGAGTACAAAACTATACATGATAAGGAAAATAACATTAGAGATGATATACAACAAGTAAGACCGTCACAATCTTCAACAGCTCGGGACAGTAGTGCAGTAAAGAACTATCGCATGTTGGATAAGCTCTATGCACAGAGTTCTTCTTCAATGTATGTGAGAACAACTCAAAGTGAATTAGATAAGTATTTGAATGAGGCCAAGAAAGTGCCAATTATCGGCGAGGACATGGCAACTATTCCTATTCTAGATTTTTGGAAGGTTAATAGTGGAAGATTTCCAATATTATCACGAATGGCTAGAGATGTGTTGGCGATTCCAATATCCACAGTTGCTTCGGAATCGGCGTTCAGCACGGGTGGGAGAGTTCTAGATCCATTTCGGAGCTCACTCTCGATCAAATCCGTCCAGTATCTCATTTGTTCTCAGGATTGGCTTCGAGGACAATTGAGAGTCCTAATGGTCAGTATTGAAGAAGATCTATGTGACGTTGAGAAGTTTGATCAAGGTAATAGTCTATTCATCTAATTTATTATATTCACGATTTCTAATTCTAATTAGCTTTATTTCCTGCTAGAATTGGATGATAGGTCGACGGATTCGGTTATCACCAAGCTATGATGCCCTGTGTATGTGTCGAAGGTGCGTATCTTTTTTTTTTTTGTAATGCACTCACACATTGCTCACTAGCTCAGGCTCTCTGCAGACACAGAGCTCAGCTCAGGAGCTCTGCAGAGAGCTCCTGAGCTCTGTGTGCACAACAGTGCACACAGAGCCTCAGTAGCTCTCTGCAAAGAGCCTCAGGAGCTCTGTGTGCACTCTGTGCACACAGAGCTCAGCTCATGGATATCTGCAGAGAGCTCCTGAGCTCTGTGTGCACAGAGTGCACACAGAGCCTCAGTAGCTCTTTACAGAGAGCCTCAGGAGCTCTATGCAGAGAGCCTGAGCTCTGTGTGCACTCTGTGCACACAGAGCTAAGGAGTGCACACAGAGCTTAGGCTCTCTGCAGTGTGGTATTTATAGCCTGTGCTCTTATGTTATTGTTCATTTACTAACTAATTTATTTTTTTCAGTGCAGTTAGGGATCATGGGACTCTGGACTTTGGAGCATATATTCTAAACCCTTTGTAATTAATTTGGAAAACAATATGTTAATGTTGTGATCATGTTATGTTATTTAAATTGCTAGTTTATTTCTGTTTGTAATTTGTAAGTTATTTGTAAGTTGTTTGATACTACTTGTTTGTAACTTGTAACTTGCTAGTAGCTCACTTAGTTGCTATATTATTTTAGTTTTATTATGTTATTTTGTTTGTTGCTAACTTGCTATATTATTTTTGTTTTATTATGTTATTTTGTTTCACAGTTTTCACTAGCTAGTTAGTTGCTAGTTGCTACATTATTTTAGTTGTGTTATGTTATTTTGTTTGATATTTATAATTGCTAAATTATTTCTATTATTTTGTTCCAGGTGTTACAGGGTTTGTTTTTTTTAAAACTGGGCCAAACTGTGTTTTTTTTCTTTGTTTTTTTTAACTGGGCCAAACTGTGTTTTTTTTTTTTTTTTGGTTTTTTGAACTGGGCCGAAATGGTTTTTGTTAAATTAATTATTCTTATGGGCTGAAGTCCATGAAAACCGAAACCGACCGAAAACCGACCGAAACCGAAGTTTTGGTTCGGTTGTCGGTTAAGTCGGGACTTCAGTCGATTCGGTTTCGGTTTTGAACCTTTGGTTCGGTTTTCGGTGGCAATTTTTCATGCCAAAACCGAAACCGACCGACCGATGCTCACCCTTATCTTTATTTACTATTTTACCATTAAAATTCTTGGTCAAAACTGTCCCTCCTTCACCCCCTCTTTCATCCTCCCATCCATCCGGGACTGTTAGTCCGGATGGATTGGCCTGATCCGGACTAACCGGGCTAACAGTCTCGGATGGCTGGATCTGATCAGGGAGAGGGATGGGGAAGGGGGAGAGGAGAGAGGCAGGATGGCAATGTCGTCGGGGAGCTTCCAGAAATTTTCGTTTTTTCTCAACGATAGAGAGAGAGTGAAATTGAGAAGAAGAAGAAGATGAAGAAGAAGTAGACGATGATGAAGAAGAAGACGATGAAGAAGAAGAAGAAATCAATCGGAGAGAGAGAGGAGGATAGTTTAGGAATTTTAATGTACTCACTAGGAAAACCCTCTCTTTTAAAAAGAGAGGGTGTGCTCACTAGTAAAAGTGGGCTCACTAGGAAAAAAACTGTGCCCATCTAGAAATTCCCAAAATTTTGGGGAAGTCCTAGGAGGGAGAGAGATGGGGGCTGATTTGTAAATGATAGAGATGAAAGGGGCTTTATATGTAAAATGGGAGAGTTTCTAAACGCACACACCATTTTTCCTAGCCAACCCACTTTAAAACTTTCGCTTTATAACAAAATTGCGCTTAAAAATTTTGGACCATCTTACCCTCTCCTTCAACCTCAGTTCTTCTCTCTCCTTCAACCTGCAGCAGTGAGGATGGCGGGTGACCGGAGTGGATCTCGAGCAGTGTCGACGACACTCAAAAAGCGCTGTGTTGGGAGGAAG
This sequence comes from Dracaena cambodiana, assembly GCA_036321105.1. Classification (NCBI taxonomy): domain Eukaryota; kingdom Viridiplantae; phylum Streptophyta; class Magnoliopsida; order Asparagales; family Asparagaceae; genus Dracaena; species Dracaena cambodiana. The sequence goes on along the minus strand of JAYEPQ010000002.1, from coordinate 4,877,489 downwards.
GTCTGCAGTGGCCGGTCTTAGAAAGGAGAAGAGAAAAATTTAGGGAGGGAGAATTGGAGAGTTGGTTTTTAGGGAAAGTGAGGAGAGAATGAGAGAGAGAGAGAGAGAGAGAGAGAGAGAGAGAAGGGTACTTTGGTCATTTTTTGTGTACCCATTAGGAAAAACCTTCTTTTTGCAAAAGAGATAATGGGCTCACTAGGAAAACTGGGCTCACTAGGAAAAATGGTGTGCCCTTTGGAAACTCCCTAAAATAGTTTCCCGAGAGAAGGGAACTTATATCAGAGTCATTCCCTAATGGCCTGTAAACTGACCCTGAGCTTCCAATGTTCTTAGGTATTTCCACAGTAAACAAGAATTAGAAAACACAAAGAAATAATATGAATAAGAAGAAGAAATGGACGAATCAGAGATTTAAAGAAAGACGAAGGGAGAAGAGGTCTGGAATGACTAGGAGAAGAAGTTTTAGAGAGGATAAAGAAAATTCATCAATTAGCCTAGGGTTATAATTGAAGAAGAGAGCTTATATAATGCTCTTACATATCAAAATTACCAATCATAACCTCTCCCTATATCCTCGGAATATTCCCTATTAACGGTCGAACCGCTATAGTCCTCATCAACGGCTACTGCTGCTGCTCTGCTTCAGTATCCGTGTGCACGTCCCTTTCTCTTTGCTGCTTCCACCAACGTAGCTCCATGGCCGGGTCTTGGGCTTTTCTCCAATTAAGCACATTCTCCCCTTAGACTACAAACTCCCAGTTAGTTATAACTAACCGGTTTGGGAATGGTCCGAAGAAGTGAACCCAGCGGGCCCTGACATACCCTCTCCCTTAAAACCAACCTCGACCTCGAGGTTAAAATGCGGAAACCTCTCCTTCATTGACCAGAAGTCCTCCCAAGTAGCATCCTCTCTTCTTTCGCCCTTTCATTTGATGAGAATCGGGGTCATTGCCCTGTTTCACCTCTTCACCATTTTCCTTTCCAAGATCATTTCAGGCTCCTTCGATTTAATTTTCCAGAAAGATGGTGGATCATCATGGACCTGCACATTCCTTCCTTCATACTTCTTGAGCTGAGAAATGTGGAATACATTGTGGATTTTTGCAGAGGGAGGAAGTTGAAGGCGATAGCGACTGCTCCAATTTTTTCCTAAATGAGGTAAGGACCAAAATATTTTGAAGATAATTTATGTGGAATTGCTCCTCGAACTGAAGCTTGTCGATAAGGCTGCAATTTGAGAAGGACCCAGTCACCTACTTCAAAGTGGCGCTCTGTGCGTCTACAATTAGCATAAGATTTCATTCTATCCCTTGCTCTCACCAAGTTATCCATAAGCAGCTTCTTCACACGATCACAATCGTATAAGTAATCCTCAATTGCTTGCACCTTAGCAGTTTTAGGGACATATTGAAGAAGGGAATGAGGAGGTCGGCCATACATGATCTCATGAGGAGTGAACTTGGTTGAGGACCTCCAAATTGTATTATGCCAATACATGGCCCAGGGATTCCACTTGCGCCACTCAGTTGGTTTCAAACTGCAAAAACAATAGAGATAACATTCTAGGCATCGATTAAAATGCTCCGTTTGGCCATCAGACTGCAGGTGGTAGGCGGAGCTGAGATTCAATTGGGTCCCTTGCAATTTGAACAGCTCAGTCCAGAATGTGCTAATGAAAATGGAGTCCCTGTCGCTCACTATACTCTGAGATAGTCCACAAAAGCGTAACACCTCCTCCATGAAGATTTGAGCAACTCTGGAAGCAATATAGAGGTGCTACAGAGCCACAAAGTGAACAAATTTTGAATAACGATCCACCACCACAATAATAGCTGATTTTCCCTGACTGAGAGACAGACCTGCTATGAAATCCATGGAGATAGATTCCCACACCTTCTCCAGTAGAGGCAAAGGACTGAGAAGTGCAGGAGGAGAAAGAGATTCCCCTTTGTTTCTTTGGCAAATGTCACACTCCTTGATAGCTTGTCTAATGAAATTTTTGATTCCTGGACACCAAAAAGAAGACTTGATCCGGTGAAGTGTCCTATGATATTCAGAATGACCAGCCCCTAGAGCTGCATGGTGATCATGGAAGATGGTTCTACACAACTCTGAAGCAGGGTCTAACAACACTCTCTCCTTATAGAACCATATGCCATTCACTTTCTTGTATCTAGATGAAGCTAGAGCACCTTTGTCTGCCTTCTTCTGCAACTCTCTAAATAAGGGTGACTGTTTCACCATTTGTTTCACTGTAGTTAACCAACTAGGTTCCACCATTGACACTGCTCTACATGCACCCGAGTTATCCTCCATTGCCTCAGCCTCGTCTCTTCTAGAGAGAGCATCCGCCACTTTATTCTCAACCCCCTTTTTATACTCTACTACATAGCCATACCTAGCCAGCTTCAAGAGCCAAGGGTGTTATGATTCCTCTCGAAACCTCTGGTCCAGCAGAAATTTCAAGCTCCTTTGATCTATTCTAATGGTGAAAGGTCTGATCAAGAGGTATTGACGCCACTTTTGCACTGTGAGTAGAATTGATAGCATCTCCTTTTCATAAGTAGAGAGTGCCAATGCTCTTCCCTTGAAACCCTTGCTGATATAAGCCAAAGGGTGCCCATTCTCTATAAGAACTGCTCCAATGCCTATATTAGACGCATCACAGTCCAACATAAAGTTTTCTTCAAAATTGGGCATGGCTAAGATGGGCGGTGACATCAAGGCCTTTTTAAGATGCTCAAATGCTTCCTAGGATTCCGCAATCCACTTAAACTCCCCCTTCCTGAGCATGCGGTTCAGTGGAGCTACTATGGTGCCATAAGCACGGACAAACTTGCGATAATTCCCTGTAAGACCAAGGAACCCCTTTAAAGTCTTAGGATTCTTGGGGAGAGGCCAGTCTTGAATAGCCTTAAGCTTTCTGGGATCAACAGAAATCCCATTTTCTGAAATGACATGGCTTAAGTAATCCACCTTGATACACCCAAATTTGCACTTAGAACATTTTGCAAACAACTGGTTGTCTTTTAGAGTCTTTAACACCACTCTTAGATGCTCCCTGTATTCATCTAAAATGTTACTGTAAACTAATATATCATTAAAGAAGATTAACACATACCTCCTAAAGTAAGGGCAAAACAAATGGTTCATCAAGCCCTCGAATGTCGATGGTGCATTCATGAGACCAAAGGGCATTACGAGGAACTCGTAGTGCCCTTCATGAGTCTTGAATGCCGTTTTGTGGACATCCTCCTTGGCTACTCTAATTTGGTGATAGCCCGATCGTAGGTCCAATTTTGAAAAGATTTTTGCCCCATGCAACTCATCCAACAAATCATCAATTAGAGGGATTGGAAATTTATCCTTCACCGTGTTGCGGTTGAGAGCCTGATAATCCACACAAACCCTCCAACTCCCAACCGCTTTACGGAGCAACACAACCGGAGAAGTAAAAGGACTGGAACTATGTTGAATAATTCCCCTCTAATTCAATGAAATGAAATTCCTCTCTAGTTCTCTCTTTCTTGCCCTCCATGTCTCTCATCTCCTTCTTCCTCATTCTATTCCTTCTTTATTTCTCTCTATATCTCTTCTCTACTCTTTTCCCCTCAAATTTCTCCATTCTAAATTCAATAGCTTGCTATCTAATCCGTTCCTTGCAAGAAAATGTTGGAATTTCATGGTGGATCAAGTTCTAGCCAGAGATCCAGTGAAGGGGAACCTCACAATGGTATCAGAGCTGGCTCTGGCTTCTCTTCGATTCCAAAGTTATCCTTAGCATCGATCAAAACAAAACTCGATGAGCAGAAATCAATCGTCGATCAACACTCAGTTCAATGAGTGGAGACGTCATCTTAACTTTTTTCTCTAACTGAAGAGCTAAAGAGGATGCAAGAGGAGCAAATCCATGACAAAGAGGAGTTTAAGAGATGGCTGATGGATCTCTATTCAGATTTAAAGATCCCTAACCCCAAAATCCTCAGCTCCGATGAGTAGAGACAAACCTCCAGTTCTATTCCATCATTCACTTACTTGACGTTAGGGAGTTGAACTCAGTAGTTAGGGAGGCGGCATACCTGGGAGAACAATCTGATTCTTCATTGATGGTTGGCAGCGGAGTGTTGGCTCTGATACCGGTATTGAAGTCATTCTCTGATGGTCTGTAGACTGACCCTGAACTTCCAGTGTTCTTAGGAATTTCCACTATAAACAAGAATTAGAAAACACAAAGAAATAATACGAAAAAGAAGAAATGGACGAATCAGAGATTTAAGGAGAGGCGAAGGGAGAAGAGGTCTGGAATGACTTGGAGAAGAAGTATTAGAGAGGATAAAGAAAATTCATCAATTAGTCTAGGGTTACAATTGGAGAAGAGAGCTTATATACTATACTCCTCTTACATATCAAAATTACCAATCCTAACCTCTCCCTATATTCTCGGAATATTCCCTATCAACGGTCGAACCGCTACAGTCCTCATCAACGGCTACTGCTGCTGCTCTGCTTCTATATCCGTGTGCACGTCCCTTTCTCTGCACCGCTTCCACCAATGCAACACCATGGGCCGGGTCTTGGGCTTTTTCTCCAGTTAATAGCATTCTCCCCTTAGCCCACAAAACCGGTTAGTTATAACTAACCAGTTTGGGAAGGGTCCGAAGAAGCGAACCCAGCAGACCCTGACAACTTACAAAGGAGCATGCCATTTTTCCAACCGAGCACTTCATATGGTTAATATTGGGAATTCTATTTATGCACGACAATTTACTCTTGACGCACAGGTTTGCAATTTGCAAAAAATTACAAGTTTGCTAATTTTTTTGACTAAATTATCAATTTACATACCAAAATCTCTAAAACTTCTAAAAAAATTTAAAATACTGAATTGTCTTCCTCCTCTGTTCTCTCTCTAAAATCCAAAAAAAAATGTGCTATTTAAATCTTAAAAAAATACATCTCCCACAAACTAATCGATTTCCTGACTCTCTAAAATGTTTACATTCGTGTTACTCAAAAAGTTAGGAAGAATTTCAAATTTTTCAAATTTACTGTGACAAACGAAATTAGAGTTTAGAGTTTGAGTTTTTTGAAGATTTAATGTGCGATTGGTGTCAGAGGACAAATCTCATGTGCGAATTAAAATTATTCTTAGTTTTTTATGTATTTTTATTTGTAATTAATTGTTACTATTTTTTTTGGCACGACGGTCGGTCACTAGTCGGAATAAAGAGTTGGGGCTGGAGGCGAAGGGTGGCGTTAGTGGCGATGAGTGACGATGGAGTTGGAGGTAGAGATGGAGGTAAGCGGGCAATGAAGCAGGGCTCAGAGGAAAATTTAGAAATTTTAGGGCTCAGTTGTGATAAATGAAAGTAGGGGGAGAGAGAGAAGGAGAAAGAGTTAAATTTGGGAAGAAAATTGGAGTAGAGAGTAAATTGGCAATGTTTCAAAATGGTTGGTGTAAAGAGTAACCTAGGCATCAAAAGTAATTTGTCGTGTGTAAATAGAATTTTTCGTTAATATTACAAATTTGTCATTATTCTTTTTGGACAAGATTGCCCTTATCTTCAATCTTTCTTCTCCCTCTCTATTTCTATCCAGCAAAGTAGTTCAGTTAAAAAAAGAAATTTGAATATTTAAACCCACATCCAGCTTATCTCAGGTCTCACTCTATTGAATTATCTCACAAATTAAAATAAAAAACTTGATTTTATTCATTATTTGTTTACGCACAGACCCTAAAGAATCTGGTGGGTTATGAGTGAGAGGAGTTAAAAAGATGTTTTTTTGGAAATAAGTGGTGTGCTCACTAGGAAAATTCTTTCTTTTCAAAATAGAGGGTGTGCTCACTAGGAAAAGTGGGCTAATTAGGAAAAGTGGGCTCACTAAGTGAGCACATTACTGGTCTTAGATAATACCCTTCAGTAAGGGTGTGTTTGTTTGCATGAAAGTTACGAAAGTAAGTTTACTTATAGTACTTAATATGTTTGTTTTATCAAAAAGAGAATCGAAACTTACTTCGACTTGGACGAAGTGGATCTTATGTGGAAACTTTACTTTCCATTTCCCCTTCACCTTAATTTTTTAGTGGAAGATCCCATGAAACTCTAGGAATAAGACAAAATATTATATTTTATTCAATTATCATTATTACATTTCAAATCTAGTGCAAGAAACAAATAAAATAATATTATTATAATATTTTATTAAACAATAATATTATACTCATTTTACTTCTAATATACTTTTTTACTTCAAAGAATTAATATGCAAACACTAGATACTGTTCTTTCTAAACTTCATGTTGGGAACTATTTCTAGTTTTCTCCTTATTTCATCTACTTCCAATATCCAAATAGGCCCTAAGTTGCAATAATTTACAAATTTGTTATTGATTTTTGGGACAAGAATGCCCTTGTCTTCAACCTCCAATTCTCAAGCTCTCTATCAGCAGTCAGTTCCGTAGAAAATTCTCTATCCGAGACATAAGTCTCAGACTAGTTATCCTCGTCTGGACTGTGCACTTTGGAGGGTGAAATTTTTTCCTTTCATATGTAAAATAAATAAATAGAATTAGAAATTTATATATAGAGTTACCAACTTACATCTGGAGGGTTTTGTGAATTTGAGAGGAGATTCAAGTGTCTTAATTTGGGTATTTGGATAGGCCCAGAATCATAATCTCAATCAATTTGAGATTCTGGTTATCTGCTTACGCAGAGCTTTAATCGCATCAAAACGCGGCACTAAATAACCAAAACGCGGAGCTAACGCGGAGCTATTGATCATCTCCGCGTTTACTCAAACGCGAGGCTAATACAAGCCAGACTGCGGAATCAACGCGGAGCTATTAAATATCTCCGCGTTTTATTCAAACGCAGGGTTAATATTACCAAACGCGGGGCTACTGAATTGGCTCCGCGTTCTATTGTGGAAAATCCTTTTAACTTAGAAATTTTCACTGCCAACAGAACCCTCTCCAAAGTTTTCAAAATGGCTTAGACTTCAGCAGATTTTGAAATACTTTGGATATCTAAACTGAAACGCGGAGTTAGAATACCAAGTCTATCTCGCGTTATGCTCACTTACGCAGAGCTAATCAGCTTCACTTCGCCTTCAGTGAAATGAGTAATTATGTCATTAATTACTCTAAACTTCTGCGCTGAATACCAAGAGGCGGAAATCCCATTTAAATAGAGCTCCCGGGTTCTCTTCCTCTTCACTTCACCCGCACAATTTTCTGAAGTAAGTTTCGAAGGATGGTCAGTACCCGGCTAGCGATTTTAGGATGCCTGGCTGGGTTCATTTTTCTAACAATATGTGGTGGGCCCGCCTCGTTCAGTACATGCTGGATTCCCACAAGCCCATTTTAAAGGATATTGGCTTGTATAAAGCTATCAGGAATGTCCAATTCGGGTTTCCCCAGAGTGCCTATCATTTTTACTGCCTCTTGGAGATGTATAACCCTGAGACTTGTACTCTCTTTACACCAGTGGGTGAGCTAGGATTCGCTCTTCATAAGATGTTCGAGGTTTCTGGGCTTTCCATAGGTGAAATCCCCTATGAAAAGTATATCCCCACCACCAATAAGCTGAATATGCTACTGGCGAGGGATGAGCGCATCTATGCCACATATTGGGAGATGATGTACCATTATTATATTTGCGCTGACTTGACGGGTGCGCGTAACCATGGTATCGGCCATAAGAAATGGGCCGAGTATCTCTTTGCCAATTTAAACTCTAAGGATAGCTCGGCCACTATCCATGGTCATTCTCCTATTCCCATCCCAGAGATTGACCAACGTGTAGCCAGGGGCCATTACCGTCTGTATTATACTACAGACTCCAATGAGAACGGATATGATCCCGGCACTTCATTCAAGAGCTACCATTATCAAGCCCAGTTCCCGATCTCCAACAGAGGTCTCATTGCCGGATTTCTGATGCTGTGCCTGAAGAGATGTGTCGTGCCGTCGTTGCCCAAAGAAGCAATTGCAGTGACCGTGGTATATCCAGCGGTTCTTCTCGCATATGGCCGACCCCTTGGACTTCTTTCCGCCATGGTATGCAATTTGCAGTATGGACTGAGGGTGCTCTGTCGTGATTTCCTCCCCACTATTAAGGTCAAGGGGAAAGGAAAGGGCAAATCGAAAGAGACTGTCCAGCCGAAAACTCCAAACCCTAGGGTGGAGATGCCCTACACCTATTTGATGGCGTGGCTTGTCTTGCACTGTCCTTCTTTAATGAGTGCGCCAGAGCGTCGCTCGGGCGAAAAGTGCTTCTTTGTAGAGCTGTATGAACGCTCTTCGTGGAAGCAGAATTATATGTCTCAAATTCAGAAGACTTTTCATAGTTTTCAGAATTATGAGATCTTCCGGTGTTTCCCTGACTTTCCTGGCGGAGGATATGGGATGAGGCTGAAGGATGCCGTGGGAGCAGATAGGTTCACTACTTTATCTGCAGGAGCGTTCTGGTGGCTTCTCAACATCCGTCCCGAACACTTGGTGTATCGTCAAGATCTCGGTGTCGGATCGAGCCATACACTCCGAGTCGCCTTGCTCGTCAGTTTGGATACTCCCAACTTTATGTGGGCAATCCAAATAAAGATCTCGCTCACGAGGGGAATTTATACGAAGGCGCTCGTGGCTGGTTCCATTTTGCAGCAGGCGGAACCGAGGCTGAATTCTCCTTGCCCCAGAAGGCGCCAGAATTTGCCATGACCCTCAGCTTCTGCAATTGGTTCAGTATTGCGAATGCTGACGTGTCCGGGTTCTCTCTCAATCACAGTTGTTGCAAAGAGATTGAAGCCCTCTACATTAGCCGCCAGGGTGCTTCTAGAGTGAGAATAAAAGGAATGGAAGAATTCCTTGGCGCCGCGGATGAGCCTTCAGACGTCAGCGAGTCCGACGACGATGCCGGTGATGACGATGACAATACTGGTGCTGGTGGAGCTCCCCAGCCTGTTGTCAGTCGTCCCTTAAGTCCAGCTCTCAAACGCCGCGGTGCTTTAAAGAAAAAGCCCAGTAAGAAGCAAAAGTTGGGGTAGGAGACTTTGATAGCCCCCGAAAAAGTGGCTATCAAACTTGCTTCAGACTTGTTGGCTTCGGATCTACCCCCAGCGTCGGCAAAGGAAGACGAACCTGCTAAAGCTCCAAGTGTTGTTGAGATTTCGGCCCCTTTGGCCATAGGGCCTGTGGCAGAATCTGTGGCGCAACTAACGGGTAGCGAGACGGGTATGTTGCTAGAAACGACAATGACTCCCCCTTCAAGCCCGACAACTGGACTTGTATCGCCTGGTATGGCGCTTAGCATTTTATCTTTTGCCCATTATTATTTTAACGTAACACTGCTTTTCTGGTCTTCCGAAATGTAGGTGATTAACTTCTCTCGCCAATGCATTTGACTACCCAAGTAGATTCTTACGATAGGATGGACCATTCCGGCTCCGCTGGTGGTGTGGGTAGCTCTGCTAGCGAGTTTGGGGCTGATTATTCCACACCGGCTCCTGTCTCTGTTCCCTCTTCAATTCCCCCAATTGACGAACTGGGAAGTGATGAGAGAACTGAGGTCATTATCGCAGCTGCTGCTAGGGAGGCGACGCCTTCTCCTAGCATGCCATCTCCAACGCCAGTCTGTTCCACTGAGACATTTACCACGGTCGTTGGCGTACCTTCTGTTTCTCAGTCAGCGATTCTAACGCCTTCTACTATAATGGCTGTTGAGACACCTGTAATTCCTCCAGCTTCTAATCTTCCAGTAGGGGATGAGGAGAACTTAAAGTTCTCATTTGAAGCTTCTTCTGCCATCGGAGGAACTTCTGGTAGAGATGCCCCCTCATCTTCTCATGTTGGTGGCGCTCCCTGGGTGACTTGTATTAGCAGCCCTCCTTCTCAGGTTCCTGATTCCACCAGATCTGCATTGGCTTTACTGGCCCCGCATGTCATGAACCTGGTATAAGGACGGGCTTCTTCTTCGACACCGGCAGCCACTGCTCCCCTGCCCGTGACATCTTCCTTAGCATTACTTGCTTTGTCTGTTGGTACTGCAAATCCTCTCGAAGAACTTTTCAACCTCAGTATCGCCGATTTTATGCGTTTGCTAAGGAGATGTATCGAGATGGTCCTTACTGGCCACGATTTCTTCAACTTCGCACGTCCAATGTTATTCCGCTATCTGGAAAACATCGAAGAAATTGGGGGACGAGATCGAGCAGCTCCTTACCGGGCCCGTTTTGGAGTTTTGGAAGAGCAAATGAACATACTCAACACAGTTCGCCAAGCGGATGTTGAGTCGATTACTGGGATCGAATGGGCTCGTCTTCGGGCGGAGTTGGTTGCTCGTCGAGAGGAATTGAGGCGCCAAGAAGAAGAGTGGTCTCGAGCGTTAGTAGGGTTCCAGGCTAGTCGGGAGTCCATTCTTAGAGGTTTGGATTTGGTGAACTCTGAAATTGAGGGGAGTCAGGCTGCAATCCTCAGCGCCCAGGAGGCCATTGCTAATGCTCGGGCGATCTTAGTAGAGAGCGAGCTTCAATTAGGGGAAGTCGTTAAGAAGTGGGAAGCGCTGATCCTTCAACGGGAGCAAGTTGATCAGGAAGAGACAATAAGAAGCCGTACTATGGAAGAGTCTCGCCAATATCTCATCCAGCAAGTTGGAATGAATGATGATGATCTGCTCCGGCAGGCTCAACACTCTATAGAGGCAACTCGTCGTCGAGTAGTTGACGAAGCTATGAGTAAGTTAAAGCATCTCGGAGATCCATAGTTTTCTCTTGTTCTTCATTCCTTTTTTTTTTTTGTAATGAGAACTTGTACTAAAAGAAAGAACTTTATTGGTTCTCAGACTTCTTCTGTAACTCCATTCTTTTTAAATGATGAATAAGGATAACTACTTTTTGATTTTTTTATTAGTTGGCTAGGAAATCTTCTTGCACAACAAATAACTTGCCATCAAGAAGTAGCTTTCTCTGCGAAGCGTTCCAAGTCGTAGTGTCAGAGGTAAGAATTTAATCATGACAGGTTTTATGGGATTTTTAGCAAATCCCCAGCTATCAACGGGTTTGATTGGCTTTTACCAACTACCGTTTGAGTTGGGCTAGCCATGTTATTCCCCTCAACATGGTGAGTTGTCGAGGAATTAATCTCCTCTTCCCCTTTTGCCTTTAATCAGCATTGGGTAGTTAATCTCATACTCTTACCCCCAGTATGATAGGGTTGGCGAGAAATTTGTTCTCTTCCCATTGCCTAGTTGGCGTTGGGCAATTCATATTTTTACCCCAGTATGACGGGTTGGCGAGAAACTGGTTCTCTTCCCATTGCCTAGTCGGCATTGGGCAATTCATACTTTTACCCCAGTATGATGGGTTGGCGAGAAACTGGTTCTCTTCCCATTGCCTAGTCGGCATTGGGCAATTCATACTTTTACCCCAGTATGATGGGTTGGCGAGAAACTGGTTCTCTTCCCATTGCCTAGTCGGCGTTGGGCAATTCATACTTTTACCTCAGTATGATGGGTTGGCGAGAAATTTAATCCCTTCCCATTGCCTAGTCGGCGTTGGGCAATTTATACTGTTACCCCAGTATGATGGGTTGGCGAGAAACTGGTTCTCTTCCCATTGCCTAGTCGGCGTTGGGCAATTCATATCTTTTAGGTCAGAGGCGCTTAATTACACATGCCTAAAAGAAAGATTGGGGGCTGTTCAAACTTGAGAACTGAGCACACCAGGTTTGGGTCAGAGGTGCCAAACTGCGCATGCCCAAGAAAAGACTGATTGTGGTTCAAACTTGAGAACCAAACTGGAAGCGGTTCAAGGCTCTCTCGCGTAACTTGAACTGGGCACTCCAAACACACCAGGTTTAGGTCAGAGGCGTCAAACTGCGCATGCCTAAGAAAAGACTGGAGGTGGTTCAAACTTGAGAACCAAACACACCAGGGTTTAGGTCAGAGGCGCTAAACTGCGCATGCCTAAGAAAAGACTGGAGGTGGTTCAAACTTGAGAACCAAACACACCAGGGTTTAGGTCAGAGGCACCAAACTGCGCATGCCTAAGAAAAGACTGGAGGTGGTTCAAACTTGAGAACCAAACACACCAGGGTTTAGGTCAGAGGCACCAAACTGCGCATGCCTAAGAAAAGACTGGAGGTGGTTCAAACTTGAGAACCAAACACACCAGGGTTTAGGTCAGAGGCGCCAAACTGCGTATGCCTAAGAAAAGAAGACGCGTATCTCCAAGGGTACTTAAGAATAGTATTTTTTTAGAAATTTGCCATTGATTGGCATCATCATCCTGTTGCCATCCTGATTCATTAAGCGATAGACTCCACTGGAGTATACTGTCTCCACAACAAACGATCCACTTGGGTTCAAATTTACCCTTAGTCTTGTGGGTTAGCACCATTGGCCTTTTAACAGCCAAAACCAAGTCTTCTTGTTTAAAGGTCCTTGGCTTAACGCTCTTATTGAACGTTCGAGATATTCGGGCTTGATACAACTCAATTTGTTGTTGAGCCCTGAGACGTTTTTCATCTAATGCCTCTAGTTCTTGCGATCTTTGCTGATGGCGCTCCTCTGTCGTCATCCTTGTGGCTAAAGCCACTCTTAATGATGGTATCTGGATTTCAAGAGGCAAAACAGCCTCACTTCCATAAACCAAAGAGAACGGGGTAGCTTTGGTCGGGGTGCGAACGGTGGTGCGATATGCCTACAAACATTCTCTCAACTTTTCATCACAATCTCGTTTATTTGAAGAGACGAACTTCCGAAGGAGTTTGATGATCGTCTTGTTAAAAGCTTCAGCTAACCCATTAGCCGCAGGGTTATATGGTGTAGAAGCGATATCTTTGATTCTGAACTTATTGCAGAATCTGGAGAATCCCTGACTAATGAACTGCGGACCGTTATCATGAATGATCCGTCGAGGGACGCCAAATCGGTAAATGACATGATGCTTGATAAATTTGATCACATCTGTCGTTTTCACCTCTTTCATGAGCACGGCTTCGGCCCATTTTGAAAAATAATCGATTATTGCAAGAATAAACTGATGTCCTCTAGATGACGAGGGAGTTATTGGCCCCACAATGTCCATCCCCCATGCTTCAAATAGCTAACTTGCAACAATATTGTGCAAGTATTCTTGGAGTTGATGAATAAAATTAGCATGAATTTGGCATGCATGACATCGTTTAGCGTATGTCATTGCTTCCGTGATCATGTTTGACCAGTAGTATCCTAGCCTTCTTATACGGTCTCCAAGTTTAGGACCGGGCTGATGAGCTCCACATACTCCATCGTGTTTTTCTCTCAGCACTTCTTCTGCTTCCGCTTTTGATATGCAGCGTAGTAGCAGACCATCTCTTGACTTTCTATATAAAGTCTGAAGTTTATGGTCATAATAAAATCTTTGGGCCTTCCTCTTTATAGAGGTGGCTTCCTTAGGATCTTCTGGTAATATCCCATATAAAGCGTAATCCACAAACGGAAATCGCCAATCATGGGGCTCCAGGGTTAGGCCTACTTGGCACACTTCTTTATTTTGAAGAAGAGTATCTGGATGAAGGAGCTCTCTGCTTTCAATGGTGATGCTTTTAACTTCACCCGGCGGGATTGCCAGTGTTGCGGCTAACGCGGCAAGAGCATCTGCATAAACGTTCTCATTTCGAGATACGTGATATATGTAGAATTGTTTAAAATATCCTGCTAGCTCAATAGCTAATTGATGATAGGGGATGAGGGCTTCATGTCTGACTTCATACTCACCTGTCATCTGATTGACGATGAGTTTAGAGTCTCCATATGCCTCTAGATGGTTCACCCCCAGTTGCAGAGCTATTTTTAAGCCGATAATGAGCGCGTTGTACTCCGCTATATTATTCGTGCACGGTTCTGTTAATGAGTAACCGTTAGGCAATATATGTTTATGTGGGGATATTAGCACAACCCCCACTCCAGCAGCAGATCGTCTGGCAGCACCATCAAAGAACATTTGCCATGGTTGCTCTTTGCTAACTGTGTTGACCCCTGACATCTGTTTGGTATTAGACCGAATTGGGTGGTCTGCAAGAAAATCGGCAATTGCCTATCCCTTCGTCGCCTTTTGAGGAACGAAGTGTATGTCATAGGGCGACAGTAGCAGGGCCCATTTTGCCAGTCGGCCATTTAAAGCCCCTGGTTTTATCATCAGAATCTTCAGGGGATTAACCCTTGATATGACATGAATCGTTTGCCCAGAAAGATAGTGTCGCATTTTCTGAACGGCGAACACTAGGGCTAAACATTCCTTTTCAATCGGGGTATACCGTTATTCGGCCCCAATCATTGTCCTGCTTAGATAATAAAGGGCATGTTCATGGCCGTGCTCATTATATTGAGCCAGTAATGCTCCTAAGGCATTATCCATGGCCCTCACATATATGAGGAAGGGCTGCCCGGGGATCGGTGCCATAAGAATAGGAGGTTTGGTGAGGTATTCTTTAAGGTCGTCAAAAGCCTGTTGACATGCCTCATCCCATATGAAAGACACTCCCTTTTTCATAAGTTTTGAGAATGGCTGGCATCGTCCAGATAGGTTGGAAATGAAGCGTCGAATATAGGCGAGCTTTCCCTGTAATCCCCTTAATTCCTTAAGATTGCGGGGAGGCGGCATTTCGCTAATCGCTTTTACCTTTTCAGGGTCGAGAAAAATTCCTTTTGAGGTGATTATGAACCCAAGAAATCTCCCGCTGGATACCCCCATGAACGACTTGGTAGGATTCATCTTCAGATGATGTTTCCGCATAAGATCGAAGACCACTCTTAAATCATGAAGATGATCTTCTTTGTTTTTGCTTTTGACTGCTAAGTCATCCACATAGCACTCCATTGTTCTGCGCAGGTGTTCCTTGAATATGACACTCATTGCGCGTTGGTAGGTGGCACCTACGTTCTTTAATCCGAATGGCATCACCGTATAACAGTATACCTCCAGCGGCGTTCTGAAAGCTGTATGCTTCTCATCATCCGGGTGTATCTGGATTTGGTTATAACCTGAGAAGCCATCCATAAAGGACATCCTCTCATAACCACAGGGACTATCAATCATCACATCGGTGATGGGGAGTGGAAACTCATCTTTGGGACATGCGGCATTCAGATCTCGAAAATCGATGCATATCCAGATTTTGCCATTCTTTTTGCGAACTGGCACTATGTTAGCCACCCAATCAGGATGTTGTTCTTCACGAATGAATCCGGATTCAATAAGCTTATTGACCTCGGCAACTATTGCCTCCATCAACTCCGGTCGAAAACGCCTCTGTTGTTGTTTAACAGGTTTGACATCTTCTTTCATATTTAACCGGTGTGTGGCAATTTGAGGGTCAAGCCCAGGCATATCTTCATAACTCCATGCGAACACATCTATATACTCTTTGATAAGAGATATAAGTTCCTCCTTTTCTAAAGGAGTTAGTGTGTCGCTTATGAAAATGGGTTTCGCATTTTCTTCCGTTCCCATGTTAACTTGTATTAATTTGTCTTCTGTGGGCGGGTCACGCTGTTCAAAGCGGACATCCTAGAGAGTATCCATATGCCTAGCCCAAGCGTCATCTTGAACGTCAATTGGTTCCTCGTCGCTTTCTGGCGCGGATGAAACCATATTGACTGTCAAAGATTGAAACCAAGCACCGGTGCTTATATCCGAATCATGGTCGGGTGAAGATGTGTCTTCTTTAGCCGAAGAACTCTCTTCACCCTTTGATGGCGATGAGGGTGGAGTAGACACATAGCCCAACCCCCTGCGGGTCTTCTGATAATAATCAGGACTCTTTCCTCTCGGTCTAAATGATGGTATGAGATTCCGTCGTCCTTTTCCAAAGTTTAATCCCGGCTTCTGGGTAAAATTATATCCCATCTTTTCCATCATCTGTCGGGATCTTTGTTCATACATATGAAATTGGGGTGATGTTTGCTCATCACTTTCACTGCTTTGTTTTCGCCGAGGTGACGTAATTACCTTGCCGAACATAATCGGCTTTTGGGATCCTCTCCGAGGAGGCACTTCAAAATAGTGACCTTTTTCTTCAGCTATTTTAGACTGGGAGAGGAGGGCTGACCTAAGTGGCAAATGATATGCCGCCAGAACTTCAAGTTCGGATAGGCCATCCACTTCAGTAGAAGTACAAGAGGGTTCAGACTCAGTAGCTACAGCATGCTCGTAGACTAACCTTATATTTTCATTAATAACCCATTCACTCTCTATTACATCTACTATATTATCAAAACTAAGAGTAAAATCTAGGTTGGGGTTAATTTTATAATCACCCCCATCATCCTCTTCAAAAGGTTCATACTCGGTGTCCGCCTCGTTACCACTTTCATCAGGGTTTTGAGGCTTGCCAGGATCATCGTTGGAGATTTCATGAGCTGGTTTGTAGAGTGAAGCATCTATGAAGTAATTCTCCAGTCCTTTGAAAGGTTGCTTATCTGCAATTAGTGTCCGGACTTCTCCTTCCTCATTGCAATATTTCATGCATTGGTGAAGAGTCGACGGGACGATCATGTAAGTATGGATCCAAGATCGTCCTAGTAGAATATTGTAGGAGGTATCTGCATCAATAACATAGCATGTAACCTCCGTCCTTAGATCTCCAATTTGGCATCGGAATCGAATTTTCCCGAGGGGGCTGCTATTATTGGCGTTGAACCCATATATTGACGTGTTGGTTGGTGTCAGACGATGGAGGGAAATCCCTAGCAGCTGCATCAACCTTCTGGGTACGACACTTAGTGCAGAACCCGGATCAATTTGAATTCGATCCACTTTTGTGGATCCGACATATCCGGTGAAATATAAAGGCCTGTTGTGTTTTATATTCCTTACCTGCATGTCTTCTAGAGAGAAAACTATTTGTGGGACCTGCCTCCTCACTTGATGACAGCGGGGGCAAGAATCCTGTTCTTCATTAGCCGGCTCAACAATCTGAGCTAGGAATGACTCAGAGTCTGCCAAAGCTTCCCTTAATGCCTCACGAGTTGATTTTGACAATCGTAACAACTCATATAGAGTTACTCGAGCTGGAATATTTGCCAGCTGAGTTATGATATCAAATTGGAAGGAGGTATTCTTAACTCCTTCGTCTTTTCGCAGATTCTTCTGGAAACGAACACCTTTTTGCTTTGCAGGATTAGTAGTTTCCGCATATATATCCTTCGGATCTACTCTGGTGTAGTCTCTAAGATATGTTTTTCCAGACCGAGTGCCGGAAGGGCCTGCCCCATCTAGATGAGTGGCCATGGCTTCGGGCTCCTCTTCAGAGTCTGTGGGTATTCCTGCAATATATTCATCCTTTATTTCCGCGGAGATAGCATTGCTAGTCCGCTTTTTCTTGTGACCCCCTGTGTTTGTCCACTGCTCGTCTTTTATCAAATCGGGGTGAACCCACATAACTTCCCCTCTTTGGGTCTTTACAGGGACAAGTCTTTCTTGGGCTTTGTTGTAAGGATCAAGATTCTTTGTAACCGCCCCACCCTTTGGGATTGGGGTCACTCCTGCGGGGAACTCGTGGGTTCCAACCACTATGGTTGCCATATTGGCAGTGACCTTCTTCTGCTCTTCCTTAAGCGTCAGAACCCCAGCTTCTATTAGTGCTTGGATTCTGTTCTTAAGGGGAAAACAATCCCGGGTAGGGTGCCCAACATTCCGGTGATAGAGACAGTAGTTGGGATCTTTAGTCTTACCAGCATCTTCTGACTTCTTATTCTCCGGAAGTTTTAGCATTCCCTTCTTTTGGAGCAGGTGAAAGAGGACAGGTGTCTGTTCAGTTTTGAAAGTGTAATTCCTTTTTTGCTGCAGCCTAATTTGCCTTGACCCTCGCTGACCTTGAGACTTCGGCTCTGGCGGAGGACTGGTTTTCTGAGGAGCAGCTTCTGACGACATCGCTGCTTTTCCTTTATTCTTATTGCTGTTGTTTTGGGTATATGACTTATTACCCCCAGCATTTCTTGGCCCGCGGGACTCTTCAACTCGGCGAATCAAGTTTTCAGCTTGCTCTCCTTATTTGAGCAGGTCCCTCCACGTTTTGGACTCTACGGCCCCCATTTTGAGGAGCACATTGGTCTTAAGATTGTGTCGACAGGTCTCTACTAGAGCTTCATGGATCATTCCGTGTTTGCAATGTACGGACTTCTCCCGGAACCTTTCTATGAAATCTTTAACCGTTTCTTGTTCTTCTTGTCTAGTTGCAAGGAGGGAATGAACCGTAATCTCGGTATCATCCTCAAAGAATCGTGAGAGAAATAATTTCTCGACATCAAACCAGGCATTAATAGATCCTGGGGGCAACTGCATGAACCAAGTAAAGGCAGGCCCTCGTAAAGTACTCACGAATACTTTTGTCATAATTGGGTCATTACCCAACAGATGCCCTGCTTGGGACAAGAAATAATAGATGTGCTGACTGGGCGATCCCTTCCCGTCATAAGGCTCTAACTTGAGCGGTTTATACTTCTGTGGGTATGGTATCGTATCCCATTCAGGAGGATACGGTCTTGAGACCCCTGATTCTTTCAACTCCTTTTTACGCATTAAAGCTTCGAGTTGATTCTGTAATTTTTCAAGCTTTTCTTCATGCGGATCATGGAAAGAAAATCTATCTTCTTCCTCATGCATCGAGTGGGCTTTCTCCTCCTGTTCTTCTTCATTTGGATTTTCCTTGCCCTTTTTGGCATTATCTTTAACAAATCTCGATAGTATGACTTTAAGACCTTCAATCATCTTTTGCTGCTCTCGAATCATTCTTTCTTGAGCTTCAAATCTCTGATTGATATCATCAGATTTATCTGCCATGTGAGATGCTGACTTCTGTAGTCGAGACGATGCAAAGGAACTAGATGAGGCTATAGCTGAATTATCGCTGTCCTCATCGTAAAAACCCCTGCGAGCCTCTTATAATTTCGAGGCGGGACGGCTCCTGATTTAAGTCGAGTAACATGATGAGGTTCTTCATCGCTCGATCCTAAATCATTATCTGTCTCTATAATTTTCTTCCCTTTTCCTACCATGTTGGAGGTTACAGCTCTCCCTTACTTCAGGGAAGTGGTTCTTGTCTTCTTAGCAGGATTCTGGTTTGACTCATTTAATCGGTCGAACACAGATATCCTGTTCTTGCTGCAGCCACAGTTGTCCATCACGGCAGATACCGCCGTCACAAGTTGCTGGCAATGACAGATAGGCTCAACCTGAAGTTGGTCTATGCCTCTCTTCTTAGAGAGATATTCCCTGAGATCAGCGCCTTTAGTCATAGAGTCAAGAGGTCCATTCAACTCTTGAGAAGATCTGAAAACCCACTGAAACTTCTTTGTCTGATCAACCCTGACTCTGGGGTTGGACCGATCCTCGCGTGGCTTAGGAATAGCCTCGTGTTTCACATTGCGGGCCTGAAGAATAGTTCCGCGCTTATCCACACTAGCCTCGCGTCTCTCGCTGGCTTGGTATGTCTTTAGAAATTTAGCTTCTGGAATAATAGCCCCGCGTGAAGGAAAGGTCTTACACGCTGGCTTATCTTTACGATTAACGCAGATCATAGCTTCATGTCTAGCACGATTTGTACGACTGACAACTATTTGCCAATCGTCCTCGCGTTCCTCGCGGGTATCAGAAGTCTTGTGTTTATTGCGAGTATTACTGGCCTCGCGTCTCTCGCTAGGCTCAGTAATAGCCTCGCGTGGAGAATCACACGCTAGCTTTGAAGAATTTTTATACTCGCGTCTCTCGCGAGTGTTGGGTATTCTGCGACTAGCGCAACCCTTACTGGCTTCGCGTCTCTCGCTAGACTCAGTAATAGCCTCGCGTGGAAAATCACACGTTGGCTTTGAAGAATTTTTATACTCGCGTCTCTCGCGAGTGTTGGGTATTCTGCGACTAGCGTAACCCTTACTGGTTTCGCGTCTCTCGCTAGGCTCAGTAATAGCCTCGCGTGGAAAATCACACGCTGGCTTTGAAGAATTTTTATACTCGCGTCTCTCGCGAGTGTTGGGTATTCTGCGACTAGTGCAACCCTTACTGGCTTCGCGTCTCTCGTTGGGCTCAGTAATAGTCTCGCGTGGAAAATCACACGCTGGCTTTTCCTTACTTTTAAGGCAAGTTGTATCTTCGCGTTTAACGCGGTAGAGACTGGTCTCGTGGGTAGCGCGAGCCAGTTTGCGAGGGACCATAGCCTCGCGTCCTCTAGAGTTAGCTCCGCGTCCAAGGCGGGCTTTGAGGGCTCTACGCCTCGCTCTCCGGTTTTTATTCCGGAGTTGAGTCCTGGTCAGTCCAGTCCCTAGATCTTCTTCGGCAGTCGGAAGCTCATCCTCGATTAGGATTTCTTGTGTGAACTCCGGCTCTAAAGCCGCAGTCTCCAAGGATCCCCGTCTCTCGGTGGATACCTTTCTACCCGTCACTCGGGCATTGGAGTACATGTGACGATAGTGCCGTGTCTCATCCAAGTCACCTGATCCGGAGGAGAGGAACTCCTCGTACTTTTGCTGGTCGATTTCAACGACCAGCGTGTCTATTTCGGATCCGATCAAGTCAACGTCCGATTGCGCCACTATCTCTTCATCAGTGAAAGAGATGGCTCCCACTGTGGTCGCCAGTTTGTTCGTCGCAAAAGTTTCTTCGCTTCCTTCCATTGAATACATCTTAGATTACAATGTAAAATAGAACAAACGAGAGGATTTATATGTCAATCGCTCTCTTTTACAATATTTCGTGGGATCTGTGGTGATGGGATCTGTCGAGCAGCTCCTTTTGACGATCGGTACGCTGAAATCTTCTCTCTTGAAGATATCGGCCGACTATAGACGATCTTATCTGGTTTTGATTTGTTCAAGGCTCTCTCGCGTAACTCGAACTTCTCAAAAACTCCAAAAAAAAGATGGTGATTTTCTCTGATCTTCACAAACTCAAGGCTCTGTGCGTAACTCGAATTCTCCAAGATTTCAGAAAAATATCTCAATTGCCGAAAAGAAGATGATCAGTAAAGGCTTCAAGGCTCTTTCGCGTACTTGAATTGCCAAAGGATCGATAGAAGACTTCTGATGCCAAAAAAAAGACCCCTAGGGTTTCACCAGGAAGGTATTTATAGCCCCAGGTTAATGCAAGAGTTTCTATCTAAATAGAACTCGTCATTATCAGGGATTCCAATCAAATATCTTAGTTTTGATGGAATTCTGATTAGACTTGATTTGGGTATTTGGATAGGCCCAGAATCAAAATCTCAATCAATTTGAGATTCTGGTTCTCTGCTTACGCGGAACTTTAATCGCATCAAAACGCGGCGCTAAATAACCAAAACGCGGAGCTAACGCGGAGCTATTGATCATCTCCGCGTTTTACTCAAACGCGAGGCTAATACAAGCCAGACTACGGAATCAACGCGGAGCTATTAAACATCTCCGCGTTTTATTCAAACGCAGGGTTAATATTACCAAACGCGGGGCTACTGAATTGGCTCCGCGTTCTGTTGTGGAAAATCCTTTTAACTTAGAAATTTTCACTGCCAACAACCTACAAAGAGATTATCAGATAATAAAAAGTAATAAATAGTTAGGCACGTACTCAAATATTTTATGGGGTTTGACTAAAAAAAATCTCAAACTATATCCTTGGTAAGTTGATTGTTCACATGTAAGGTTCATTGGAGAATAAGCATTACAATCTCTCGGAAAACTTCTCTTTTGTCTCCTAATATTACAAACTACTAATTCTCTAGAGAGCAAAGAAAATTGTTCCCTTTTCTTTTGCAGACAGGGATATTTATAGTTGAGTAATCGTATGAGAATATAAATTATAGTTAATCTTGAATTTATCATTTCCTTTCTATAGATATATTCAGTTTTCTTAAAATTGTGTTTGGATTGAGGGAAAGTGAAGGAAATGAAAAGAAAAGAAGGGGGGAAGTGACTTTCCACTGTTTGGTTAGAAAGAAAATTGGAGAGAAAATAATAGGGAAAGAAAATGAGAGAAAATATATCAGATTTTCTTCTTTCTCCTTTTCTTCTTCAAACCCCAGAGAAAATGAAAAAAAAAAAAAGAAAGTTGAGAGAAAAAGGAAAAAGGAAGAGAAAAATAATTCGGAATCACTTATCGTTCGTTTCTTCTCCCCTCGTCCTCCTCCGACTCCATCTCCCCTCCCCCTAGCCCTGACTCCATCTCCCCCCTCGTCGCTCTTTTCTTTTCCCTCGTCGGTCTCCATCTCAATCTGTAATCGCTGCGATCCTTCTAGATCTGGATCTGGATCTGGATCTAGATCTAGATTTACGCTCTTCACATTTCCATCATCTCTCTCTTCTTCTTCTCCCTTGTTTGTTACCACCTTGCCATCATCTCTCTCTTTTTCTTCCCCCTCGTCGGACTCTATCTTACCATCAAGCTTTTTTTATCTCGACGACTATTACTAGATTTTAACAAATTTCTTCTGATTTTGGAATATACATTTTTTTCCCATTTTATTCATTTGTAAATTTTTCTAGCAATTACTGACTCATCTTCTCTTTTTTGTAAGCACACACTTGTTGAGGAAGAAGATTTTGATATTATGGCTGGATCAAAGAGATCGTTTGATTTAACAATGGATGTAAGTTTTTTATAAGTTTTTTTGGATGTACAATACCAAAATTGAGTATTTTTCAAATTTTTGTTTAATATTTTTAACGAATAAGTACATTGAGGAAGCAGTAGATCTATTCCACTCTGCATCTCAAAAATTGGGATCGGCCATGGGCTGCTAAAATATCTTAATACATACAATTGGCTAAAAAAAATTGAAGAAGTCAGAAATCTCATTGAAGCCTAGAAATTTAACATTATCCTAATTTCAATTTACTTATCATGATGGTCTATTCAAAAAGCACTGGGAATAATTATGTTGTGTTGAATAATGATATAATGTCATGAAGAGATAGTGGTGCATCACTCAAGTGGCTGATATTATGGGTTGCACACCAAAATTTTTGGATAGTTTGATGCTTATATTTAGTCTGTTGCATAACTGGAAGATTGGTAGATAAGCTAAAGAAGCATATGAACTCTGACAATGGTTCCAAAAAAAATTGTCATAATCGAAGGAAACTTCATCTGGCTCCCAAGAGTTAGTTTGTAAGAGTTTACAATACGAGTTTGTAAGAGTTTACAATACGATCACCTCAACATACAGTTTGTAAATTGCAATGCATAGACAATAATGATTCAACTAAAATAGCATAACTTCATCAAATTACTTTGGCGGACAAGTTCTTTGATATCATAAATGTTGCATCGATAATAATTCTTCCTAAGATGCAATTCTATAGAAATTTGACTTTTCTTGGCAAATAATAATTTCTTAAATTATAATATTTTATCTTAATTTGTAGATAAAGAAGGAAGATATGTGGAGAATGAAAATGATAAAGATAAAATGTGCAATTGGAAGTATGGTTGTTTACACCTTGTATGTAGTTGCTAAAGCAACAACATTACATGAAGTTCAATAAATAGATAGATCTGTCTTGGCACAATAAGATGAAGATAGAAATTTACTCATAGAAAGACTCATACGATAAAGTGATAGTGATTGTTGTGAACAATTGCATATGGGGGTTGACGCTTTTTCCAGGTTGTGTCAATTGTTTCGAGAAATTTCACATCTTCATGACACTAGGCATTGTTCTATGGAGGAACAAGTTGCAAAGTTTCTCCAAATTGTTTCCCATAATTGGAAGAATAAATTGGTCAAATTGTTTTCCATAATTAGAATCTAATACTTCTTTCTCCTTTTCTAAGTGAATACATCTTTCTTTTACGGTTTCGGTATCAAGACCCGTAGCTCTATCCTTACTATAAATTAGTTGTAAGTTCTCAAGATTTGGCATAGCTTTGTATCGATATTGTGCAGCCCATGCATGTGACTATTGTATAAAAATAATAAATAAGATAAGAACTAAGTGCTTGAAAAATTACAACATCCAAACATTTTCTTAGCTTAGAAAAAGAGAAAGAAGTATCGGATTCCAATTATGAGAAGCAATTTGACCGATTTATTCTTCCAATTATAGGAAATATTTTGAAGAAACTTTGCAACTTGTTCCTCCACAGAACGACACCTAGTGCCATCCACAGAACAATGCCTAGTGTCATGAAGCCGTGAAGTTTCTCGAAACAATTGACACAACCTAGCAAAAGCGTCAAACCCCATACGCTATTGTTCACGACAATCACTATCACTTTGTCGTGTGAGTCTTTCTATGAGTAAATTTCTATCTTTATCTCATTGAGCCAAGATAGATCTATCTTTATATTGAACTTCATGTAATGTTGTTGCTTTAGCAACTACGTACGATGTGTAAACAACCATACTTCCAACTACACATTTTATCTTCATCATTTCTATTTCCCACCCATCTTCCTCCTTTATCTACAAATTAAGATAAAATATTATAATTTAAGAAATTATTATTTGCCAAGAAAAGTCAAAATTCTACAAAATTGCATCTTAGGAAGAATTGCTACTGATGCAACATTGATGATATCAAAGAACTTGTCCGCCAAAGTAATTTGATGAAGTTATGCTATTTTAGTTGAATCATTATTGTCTACGCATTGCAATTTACAAACTGTATGTTGAAATGATCGTGTTCTAAACTCTTGCAAACTAACTCTTGGGAGCCAAATAAAGTTCCTTTTGATTATGACAATTTGTTTTGGAACCATGGTCAGAATTCATATACTTCTTCGGTTTATGTACCTATCTTCCAATTATGCAACAGACTAAATATAAGCATCAAAATGTCCAAAAACTTTGGTGTGCAAGCCACAATATCAGCCACTTGAGTGATGCACCACTATCTCTTCATGACATTATATCATTGCTCAACACAGCATAATTATTCCCAGTACTTTTTGAATAGATCATCATGATAAGAAAATTAAAATTAGGATAATGTTAAATTTCTAGGCACCAATGAGATTTCTGGCTTCTTTAAATTTTTTTAGCCAATTGTATGTATTAAGATATTTTAACTGTCCATGGCCGATCCCAATTTTTGAGATGCGCAGTGGAACAGACCTACTGCTTCCTCAATGCACTTATTCATTAAACATATTAAATAAAAATTTGAAAAATACTCAACTTGGGTATTGTAGATTCAAAAAAAACTTATAAAAAACTCACATCAATTGTTAAATCAAATAACTTTGATCCAGGGATCATATCAAAATCTTCTTCCTCAACAAGTACGTGCTTATAAAAAAGAGAAGATGGGTCAGTAATTGCTAGAAATATTTACAAATGAATAAAATAGGAAAAATGTACATACCAAAATCAGAAGAAATTTGTTAAAATCTAGTAATAGTCGTCGAGATCAAAAAAGCTTGATGGCAAGATGGAGACCGACGAGGGAGAAGAAGAAAAGACAGATGATGGCAAAGTGGTGACCGACGAGGGAGAATAAGAAGAGAGAGATGATAGTAAGGTGAAGAGTCCAGATCTAGATCCGGATCCAGAAAGATCACAGCGATCGCAGATTGAGATGAAGACCGACAAGGGAGAAAAAAAGAGCGACGAGGGGGGAGATGGAGTCGGAGGAGGACGAGAGGAAAAGAAACGAGCGATAAGGGATTCCCGATTATTTTCCTCTCACTTTTTCTTTTTTCTCTCAACTTTCATTTTCTTTCATTTTCTCTGGGGTTTGAAGAAGAAAATGAGAAAGAAAAAAAAATCTGATATATTTTCTCTCATTTTCTTTCCCTATTATTTTCTCTCCAATTTTTCTTCTAACCAAACAATAGAAAGTCTATTTCCCTCTTCTTTTCTTTTCTTTTCCTTCACTTTCCCTCTATCCAAATACAACCTTAATTAATATAGTTTTAGGTCGAATACTACCAAACGTGCTTTAATGTTTCTTAAGATTTCAAATTGCGTCCCTTCTTGATAGAATAATCAAGTTAGCTGCAAAAGAAAATGCAATAATTGAAGCTCAAAAATTGGTCTTGTGTAGAATATATTCATGAGGCAATTAATATTTTTGAGGATTCATCCATTGTATTGTCTCTAATTAAGTGTAACTCGGCACCTCTCACTGGATTGGACGCGGACAGCGAAATTTTCAGTACTTTTAATTAAAATGACTAGATTAAAATAACTTTATAGTTTTATAGCATTTTGAGAGAGAGAGAGAGAACCCTGTAGCTCGCAGGGAAAGTTCTGGTTAGTGTGGGCCCAGTGGCGCAAAGCAAAGGACATGACGTGGCCGGCCCATGAGCCGTGAATATAAGAATATTCGAATGGGGTATTTACAAATCTGTCCCTTACATCTTTATAAATTATAATTTAATCCCTAATATCTTCATATTTAGTCCCCAAATCCTTTAAATTACTACAATTTAGTCCCCAAGTTTATATTTTAACACGATTTTCTCGTTTTACCTTTGATTTCCTTCACTTAATTCCCCCTTCCCCCTCTTCTTAGTTCTTTTTGGGTTCCCCTTGTTCTCTTCTTCTTCTCTCTCTATTCATTTATTGAGTTCTTATTCTCTATATTGAGACCGAATGTATTATTCTCCACTAAATGTATTAAACCTATAAATGAATTTATCCAATATAGAGAGGGAGAACCCAATAAATTTATATTGAGATTTAAAGGTTTAATACACTTAGTAGAGAATAATATATTTGGTTTCAATATAGAAAGGGAGAACCCAATAAATAAATAGAGAGAGAAGAAGAAGAGAATAAGGGGGAACCCAATGAGAACTAAGAAGAGAGGGGGAAGAGGGAAGGAAAATCAAGTGAAGGAAATCATGGGTAAAAAGTGAAAATCGGGCCAAAATATAAACTGGGGACTAAATTGCAGTAACTTAAAGGATTTGGGGAACTAAATTCTAAATATGAAAATATAGGGGACTAAATTATAATTTATAAAGATGTAAGGACAGATCTGTAAATACCCCTATTCGAATATGAAATTGTTGAGGAAATATCCGACCTTGATTGAATTTGGATCTAGAAGTATGTAAGGCCGAAAGTCTTTGGAGGGGACTCTGTGGGCCATTTCTGTGACCGGTAGCTGGATCTGAAAGAAACCTCTAAAAGAAGGCTTGTCACTTTATCAATGGTGGGCAAGTTAGAAGCAAAAAAAAAAAAATAATCGTTTTTTTTTTTACTTCAAGGTTTTCTTTTAAATAGCACACCGTGTCTCAAATGATATAGACAAGAGATAAAAATGAGCAGTCAGTTTAGATATTTGGATTCTATTATTTAGAATGATAGAGAAATCGATAATGATATTAACTATAGAATACAAGCTGCTGGTTGAAATGGAAGAGGACAACGAGAGTTTTATGCGACCGTAACATTCCGTTCAAATTGAAAAGAAAATTTTATAGAACTGCTATTAGAGCAGTTTTATTATATGGTACGGAATGTTGGGCTATAAAGAAATGTCATTCGCAGAAGATAAGTGTAGCAGAAATGTTGGTCATATGCAACGTAGACCTACAAGTGCACCAGTTCGAAAAGGGGAGTTTATCAATATAGAACAAGTTAAAAGAACGAAGAGAATACCGAAAAAAATATGAATGGAGGTGATACGCAAAAATATGGAGTCTAGATGTTTAAATAAGGAGATATTATTTGATAGAAATAAATGGGGAAGGAATATCAAAGTGATCGATCCGACGTGATTCTTTTTTTAGTTCATGTAGCTACCCCAAATACTTGAGATAAAAGGTTTAGTTGTTATTGTTATTACTGTGTCTCAAATGATCGAAGAAGAAGATTATTGTACAGAGTTTTTGTGTCTCTTTGTTCTATCATGTCAAACTCTTGATAGTGAGTGTTCAATTCAAATGATGTCCCGCCACGTTGGATTCTTCATTATAGTCCTTTGATCAGCTGTCTTCATCAAAATCTTTAATGTACCGAAGGAATTGAGATCAATGCTTTATTTATAGATGAAGAATTTGTTCGATTTTTAATTTTAAGCCATTAAATGAACCAACAAACTTTATGCTGTAAATAAACCCGATGCAATATTTATTTCATCTGTTGAGGAAGTAAACTCTGAAAAAGATTTAATAAAAGACGATAAAAACATGTTTGATACATTTTTATTGATTAATCAACAAGGGGGGAATATATTAGCTTCAAAAATGACTTGGTATACTCTTGAAAATTACTGTAAGTCCCATATTTTCCTTCATTGGATTGAGATGAATTTAGGAGGTGTTTGGTTGATTACCTTGTAAAGAGCTAGCAACTCTTTGATTGTAGCTAAAGTTGTACAAGTTTATAACTGGAATTACACTCTGTGTCTTTTCTGAGTTCCGATATTCCACCGATCTCAATGCATTATGTTTTTCTCACTACATGGACTCACCCATCCTTCTTTTGATGCAGTGTGGTAGCCAGCCCCAACATCCCGTGGAGAGCAATCCTCGACGGTTTTCAGTCATTACTTCTTCATCCACAAAACATACGCATTCAACCGAAAAAGTAGATAGCAAAATGATGAAAGTCTGCTACAACTATTTATGTACTTGCAATGCAGTTACAAGAAAAAAATGAGTTAGACAGTTTACCTCTTTTCTTTACAGACAGTGGTTATATTATAGATAAATGAGATTTTTTTTCAGACATTTTGGAAATTAATATTTGAAAATTTTAAACTTTACCAAACATAGTAAAACAAGTTTAATAACTTGTATTGCTATAAATTTAATTGTAATTATACCAATTGCATCTTGCAAGTAAGTATACTGTGTCCCGCCAAGATCTGAGCTCAATAAAGATGCATTGATTCGTGGGAGAGGCGGCAGAGTGGGCCGTTTAGGAAATGGGCTATGAATCGAATCCGTATATCCTTCATTGGCCGGCTCGTGAGTGGGGCCCACACACCGCCGAGAGTTTTCGGCCTTTATGCACCCGCTGCTTCGGCCCATGAAAGGTCCTATCCATTCCTTAATTCTAGCAAACATTGAAACTAGAATCATAGATGGGCCCCACACCAGTGAGCCGGTTCCATGAGGGTTATTGTGGGCCTGGCTAGTCTACAGTAACGTGTGAGAGTCACCTTTATATGAGAACTGTTTGTATATACAGCCATTGCTGCTCTCCTCCAATATGGAACTAATAATGTTTGGTTGCTTATGAATGATACTGTAAGTTGCAATTTATATAATAGCAATAGAACTTATTATAATTTGTATTTCCATATTTGTACGGGACTTACAAATAGTAACTAAAGCTGTAAGAATTTTTTATGTATTAAATTTTTTTTTTCAATGAAGATATTCGTGCTAAAATAGGTGTAGTCCCGTTGATGAGAAAATGCAAGAAAATTGCTTACGATGGTTTAGTCATGTGTAACGTTCGACGAGGAGAGCTTGTCAATATAAGACAAGTTAAAAAAGCGAAGAGAATACCAAAAAAAATATGGATGGAGGTGATACGAAAAAATATGGATTCTAGAGATTTAAATGAGGAGATATTACTTGATAGGAATGAATAAGAAAGGATTATCAATGTGATCGATCCGACGTGATTCTATTTTGGTTCATCTAATATACACCAAATACTTAGGATAAAAGACTTGGTTGTTGTTGTTGTTATATTAAATTTTTATCTACACGTTTACAGTCCCCCTATATGTATTTCGGTATTCTCTTTATTTAGAATGAAATACACACTATATGTATTTCGGTATTCTCTTTATTTAGAATGAAATACACGACTTTTTTCCGTTCACATTCTTTGTGTTCTTTTCCTCTTTACTTTTCCACAAATCAAGAAAAAAAATACAATCGAGCCGTTAAATGTTTGTGTACTGTGAGTGTAGGCTTGTAAAACTATCGATCATTAAATTCTGAAGTGTAAAATATCATATGCTTATTACACTGAGTTGTGTAATCTACAAAGAAAATCTTTTTCCACGCATTGATGGAGTTTTCTTGATATAGAAAGTTAATTTTAATTTGTATAATCATTATTAGTACATATTTTTCTAATATTTATTAGCAAAAATTCACAACTCAATGGAAATCAGTTCAAAATTCAGTAATTTCTTGGATAATAAATGTAATCTTCTATTAATTCGATTTCTTTCTGTTTGCTGTTCGGGCTCTATAGCCAAAATTCAGCCAGCAAAATGAGCTCATCAGCGGGCCCCACAGGCAGTTGGTGCGTAAGAGCACCATTTCCCGCTTCAACAGAAAATAATACTACTTGTTAATAATTATTTTTCTTTATTTTATATTAAAATTTTTTTAAAAAAAATTAAAAACCAGTTCCCCTTTCATTTTCTTTCTTCTCTTACGCTTGGGGGAAATTCTAAATGGGCACCACATTTTACTAAGTGAGCACCACATACTATAGTAAAGTGATTTACAACATAGGGGAAAATGGTGCTCTCTAAGTCACTTGTGGTGCGCATTTAGAATTCCCCTACCCTTGGCTAGTCACTAGTCGTTGTTGTTCTTCCAACCAAAATTTATTGCGCCTCTCCTCTCTCTCTCTCTCTCTCTTCTTGTGATCTTTGATGGATCTCGAGATCTCGCCTCGACCAAACTCGCCAGCGGCCTCCTCGTCCTCGTCCGGAGGCGGCGCTAGCGGCCAGATGCGGCCGGCGGCGGAGGGGAATGCAGGGCTCTGCTGATTGTCTCGTTGCGCGAAGATGAGCTGTCTTTTGATCTTCTATCTCTGTCTTTTCTCTTTAGCTTTAGGTACTCTTCTACTCTTTCGAAAATTTTGTTTCTTTTCCGTTAATTTTGGCTCTTGGTAGGGTAATTTATGAGTTCTATTTTATTTAATTTTATTAAAGTTGGTGCCTTTTTGTGAATTATGCCTGAATCTAACTCTACTAGCTGGCGATATTTTAGGGCATGGCTAAAAGAGGGGAATTTTGTGTTTTTACTCTCATTTTTCTTAAAAAAAAAGATTTCAAGTTGCAATACTGCATCCCTAATGCTCCAACTTTCTGCAGCGATCGTGCTTTATTTTTAAGAATTGTGTGTTTTGATGAGGTTGGCATGACAAACTTTAGTTGCCATTAAAATTTGAGTTCCTCATTTTTTTTTTAACAATATTTGTGAATAGTAAAGAATTCTAGTAAACTATTTATATGCTTCAAAATTTATATTTTCTCAGGAAAAGAATTATGCATAGTATGAGGAAACTCTGCGGTAATTAGTTCTAATTGCTTATAGTGATGCTGAACAATGGTAAGACCTTGTAGCAATGATTGCCTGCTCGATTCCCAAGTTCCTGTACACTCGCTGTCATGTATAAAGTTATATAGCTTCTGATAATGGGTATAAAATGATAAATTGCAATTATATATGACTCAAAATAATGAGAAATTTGATTACCAAAGCAACATGACAACACTGACAGAGCCCTTGTGTCAATTTTTTCCGGTCGGCTACACGAATCCTTCTTCTCCATTCAGCTCTAATGTATCACTTCTGTACTTGCTTTAGTATGTTCTTTTTGGAGTAGTATAGTAATCTAGTGCTTTTTTTTAAAAAAAAACCACAATCCTCTCACTTACGCAATTGCCACATCTATTAGATTTAGTAGATTAGATTGAGACACCTCAAATGCAGCCTTTTCATCGATCTTTTAGCATCCTGCCGCATCTCCTATGCTTATTTTCTGGACATGCACGTCGCCTTTTAACCATGTTCGTGCACAAATCACATTATAGCTGTATTATAATCTTGTTTCAACTTCTAGATATTATGCAGTCATACAATACCCCTGAAATACTTCTCTGTGGTCATCTTTGCTTAGATTCCATGGCCAATATCCATGTCAACCCCATCATTGTGATTTTGTGTTTGATCTCAAGAGAAATAACATTTGGTATTTCTGGTCCATCAGTGTGAGTCGTTATTTATTTCCTAATTTCTTGATGTTGGAAAAAGAATCACTAGCTAGTGGAAACATAAATTCTTGAATCACTAAAATTTTCACCAGCTAACTTTAAATGCTCCTACATCTTGTCATTGTATGCCCATGGCTTACAGCTATATTAAGTTGACATGTTACCTTGATTGCATAATCTGACATGTTCATCTAAACTGATCTGTACAATATCGATTGCTAGGACAATCATATGATAATGATAAAAGCCTATATCCATGTTCACATCCATATATGACATGAATCTCTTTGTTCCCATCAACAGTAGAAATTTTCATAACAAAGATGAATCCCATGTCCTTTTTTGGTATCCTATTGTCTGATTCAAGTCATAGAGATCCAGAAACTACTGTTGTTTTTACTGTGTATATATTGTATGCATCATCATCTTAATTTCTAGGGGAAATCAGGTTTTGTTGTGTGCTGCGGTCACTTTTTTTAGTGGATGTTACCCCAATGCTTAACAACCAGAAACACACCTATATTTTATTGCTTACTCTTGTTTCTGACACATGCCTGTTACTATGGTTTAATGTCAATTTCTAAGATTCTAGGATACTGTGTGTAGCAGTGCAAACATCCATAGATCTAGCGCCTGCCCCGTCTGCCCCACCTAAAGTTTCTATGATATTTTTGGCACCTGCACATGCTCCATCTAATTATCCGAAAATTCGCTCTCTGACACCTGCACGGGCTCCATCTCCTTCTCCGGAAGCCTATGGTATTAAGCATGCTTATTATCTCACTTGTCTTTGATATGCTTTTTAGAATCTCATTCTGTGATTTTTCTTAGGCTACTTTCCACGTCCCTATGTTCCAAAACATCACAGAAGGATTCCCCATGCAGTCCCGCCATCCTCAGTTTTCTCTCCGCAAGATCCAGGTTTTAACATTTTAATTCATGTTATTAGTTTGTTGTACTCAATATTATATAAAGCCCAGCAGCACTGCTTATATTTGTGTTCTGTTTTTATACTCACTTGCGTGCTTTAGTAACAGGTTGTGATGATGTCTCCTGTACTGATCCCCTTACTCTAACTCCGATTGGATCACCGTGTGGATGTGTGCTCCCAATGCAAGTTGAAATTGACCTTGAGGTAGCACCATATCAATTATTCTCTAGGATTGCAGAGCTGGAAGTGGAGATTGCCGATGGCACATTTCTGAAACAAAGTCAAGTGAGAATTATGGGTGCCAGTGCCAGCATCCAGGATCCAGGAAAGACAACAGTTAATATTGACTTGGTTCCACTGGGGGATAAATTTGACAATACAACAGCATTCTTGACTTATGAAAGATTCTGGCAGAAGAAGGTACCAGTAAACATGACTATTTTTGGTGACTACAATGTCATATATGTTCACTATCCGGGTAATAATTGTACTTGTTTGTTTTATCTTGTCTATGTCATGACCCTTTAGATCTTTGTAGTTTAACAGTGAGGGCACACCGTGACAGGGCTGCCTTCCTCCCCACCAACCATGTCAGGAGGATCCTTAGGGCCTAGTGGAGTTGGAAGTCACCAGTATCCTCTCACTGCAAATCTGCCCACTAGCAAGACATGGAAGATAAATCCTAATACCATTGCCATAATTGCACTTTTCTTGTCCCTACCTATCTTAATATGCTCCATAGCTATTTGCATAGTCTGGAGGTGTAAGAGACTCGGAAGAGCACCTACTACTATTGGACCTGCATTTACGTCATCAATCAGTCGAAAAACCGGTAAGGTTAAGTAAAATTAAGTTTGTTCTGTTGTATCCAAGTGCAAGATGGTTCAATAAATTCTTAACTTCTTATGGAGTCATGTTTATCATGCATAGTGGTGTCAAAGTGCCGGTCAACTTGAGTTCGTCTAAGCTTGGATAGGCTTGAATCTCATATGTTAGGTTTGTTCGTGTCCGCTCTTATGATCAAACTCAAAGTTGACATGTACTCTCAGAAACATTTACCTCAAGTCAATGCTCAACCTCATCTCTTTTTTTTTTTTTCCCCTTCTTTTTTTCTCTTTTTTGCAAAAAAATTGAGGAATCTCATCAACACGAGGCTGAGATGAAAGTAACTGTTTTCTGTAATATAGGCTTATATTCAACAAAATCTACTTGACAAACTAAGCTTGACTCAAATCATGAGTCAACCTACTATAGTTATCATAATGGGTATTAAGGAACATTTATATTCAGAAACTATTGCCCTGCATTTGAGATGTAAGTTTCGAACACATGCTCTGGATGACTAAATACTTCAGAAGTTGCACACTTTTGCTCTCTTTCTTGACAAGATTGATACTAGTTTGTTTGTCAATTATATTGGTTATATTGTTGCTCACAACTTGTAATAAAGTAACATGATGCTTGTATATATTTAAATTTGTGCATGCTCACACACAAGTTTAGAGGTGCAAATTGGAGCATAGCTAGAATAAGAATTATGGAGAAGGATGACCAACTACATTCAAGAATTGAATAAGAAATGAACCTGTAGGAACTTGGAGGTAGCATCACTTGTGTTCAACACAAAGCGAATCACTGTAGAATGGACATGTGCAGTGGGGCAGGTGGTTCTTCTGTTTAGAATTGAGATGATCATGCGCGAAGGTGCTATTAGGGTGAGGATTACACCGAAATATAATTTAATCTAGTCAGTAAAAAGCACTCTCTGGAACCGAAACAACCGAGCTTTCTTTAGAATTGTGTTTTATATACATATTTTAATATGCATGCATATATGTACAGTTTTAAAGATAACAAAAGCAGTAAGAAACAGTGACACATAGTCCTACGCACATTACATTTACATCAGTACAGTATAATTATCTTAAAAATGCACATTCACATTTGACAGCTATACGTGCATACATATTTTAGCCATCCGTATCATTTAAACATAATTTACATTGATATATAATATAAAATGCAAGCATCTTTATCTACAAAACATCAAATATGTTTAAAGTGGATGCAGATGAGATGGATGCAACTAAGATACATGTTGTAAATTAAATTGAAGTAAGGTTATTAATGAAGTTGTTATTTATTAGCCAAATGAATAACACTATTCATTATGTACTACGTACTTTAGGCATTATTTCAACTTTTATCAACATAGTTTGAATAAGTAACTATAAACATAACCATCAGGCCTCATCCCAACTGGCAGGGATCACTAACGTCTTTCTCTTATTCAAAGCAATATCTAGCTTCAAAATAGCCTCCTTTTTAAGCTATTATTTAAGCAATATTGAAGAGCTCGCTCAGGTTTGAAAGTGCATATATCTATGTCCAGGACTCACAGTTTCTTAGTTGCATCCCTCACTCTATTTTAGCCATTAAACTTGTCTTAACTTTGGATATCCCACTTCTTTGAAAACCCAGTTGCAACTAGTCATTTCTTTTATCTTCTGCTTTCTTAAATCATTGCTTCAAGTTCTTTGGAGTTTTTCTTGTTCCTACATTGAACACGTGCATCGAGATGTGTAATTGTTGCTTCCTTCAAAGTCGTATTCCTGCAGTCAAAGTTAAGAGCTATTTGGATACAGCTTATATATATATATATATATATATATATATATATATATATATATATATTCTCTTAAAAAGTATTTTAATAATTCAAGAATTTATATATAACACATGCAGGAATTAGATCCATAATATCAAGCAGTGCAGCAAGCTCTGGTTCAATATCCTTTGTTTCCACAATGGCTCCATGCCCTTCCTCAGTTAAGACATTTTCAATAGCTGAACTTGAGAAGGCCACAGAAAAGTTCAGCTCTAGAAGAGTTCTGGGAGAAGGTGGTTTTGGTCGTGTCTACCTTGGTGTCATGGAAGATGGAAGTGAGGTTGCTATTAAATTGCTTACAAGGGAGGGCACTGGAGATCGTGAGTTCATTGCAGAAGTTGAAATGCTAAGCAGATTGCATCACCGCAATCTTGTCAAACTGATTGGTATATGTATTGAAGGGCACAGACGGTGCTTGGTTTATGAGCTCATACGGAATGGAAGTGTGGAGTCTCACCTACATGGTATTCTTCTATGCTTGTAGTTTCAAATTTCAAGTGCTTGCTTTTGTTCAGGTCTTGGCTGAAGTGTTTTATATATGGAAATAAGGAAAGGGTGTCTCAGCTGCATGTAGTCTCACTACATGTTATTGTTTTTACAAAAGAAATAAGGAAGGGGAGATGTCATAAACTCTAAAAGTGGAATATCTGTAGAACTAAAAACAAATTATTAGATTATCGAATTTTATGAATTCAAGTTGACTTGATTCTTGAAAATGAAATAAATGATTGTGATGAAGAAAATTTAATAATCTGCATGCAACTAAGAGATGCCAGTCAGACAGTAGAACCATATTCTAGGTGTTTGCAAATATTAGACCATCATGCCCAAGGAAAATGTTTCAGTTGCCCCATTAAGCTAGGATACCAACCAGGTGAACGGTGAACCAATGTGCTTCAGTTACTGTTCAGTGTACTCTGTGCTGATAATTTTCAAGTACTCAACAATTGTTGGAAGATCCACGCATCATAAAGCTGCTGAATTGGTCTTTAAGCTCTCAGTAACTTACATCACCCTGAGAATTGTATGCAATGTTATCTGACTGTTCCAAGGATCTTAGCCTCTTCAAGTGGTTATTTCATTAGACTGCTTCGTGTTTAAGAAAATAGCGACAATTTGATTCCTGCACCATTTATATCAGCATGATTCTTATGCATATTTTTTCTATATTTGAATCAACTTTCGTCCTGATGTTTCAGGCCCTGATAAGATGAAGGCACCTCTTGACTGGGATACTCGGATGAAAATTGCCCTTGGTGCTGCAAGAGGATTGGCATACCTGCATGAGGACTCCAACCCGCGTGTTATACACCGTGATTTCAAGGCTAGCAATGTTCTATTAGAAGATGATTTCACTCCCAAGGTTTCTGATTTTGGACTTGCAAGAGAAGCATCAGAAGGAATCCATCATATTTCTACTCGGGTGATGGGGACTTTTGGGTAATATTATTTTCTTCGACGGCTCTATTTGGATTCAAATGACTTGTCTTTAAAATGCATAAAAACTTACTGCTTTTTTTTTTTTTTTCCTTCTTCTTTTTAATATGAAAAAACGGTAAGGTTGTTAACCAGCCACCCTACAGACACCCTTCACTGCCATTGCCCCTCCCTGATCCTGCCATGCAGGCACATTTTATATACTAGCCTTGTAGAGCTGCTTCCTTGCTTTTGAATCTTGACATGTCTGCAAATCTGTCAATTTCGGTTGATATTTGCTAAGTTCTGCTCGCTTGTGCTCACCTTTTCACGAGGAGTGCTTGTTGCTGATCTTTCTATTACATGTACCATGGCCTTTGTCTTCTGTCATTCAAATCAAAGTATTTAGATGAAGGCCTGAATATAGGGTGCATCAGCACTCATGCCAGTATATTGGCTCTCTCTAACTGACCACTTCTATTTCTTTTCTTCCAAGCTGCATATGGCAGTTCATTAAAATTGGTAGCAATAAGTGTACTACTTATCCCTAATCTAGCTTGATCACTATCTAAGAAGAATGGACACGAGATACAAGCACTTTGAGAAGTGTTTGACACGCCGTGTGAGTGCACTACTCTGTTATGTGACGATGTGCCAGACATGATGTCCATCCTACAGAGGTTATGATATATAGATTTGTTCAAAGGGTGCTTGGAGACATATTTTTGGTATTTCGAGTCATTGACCACGATGAACACTTTCCTTCAAAATAAGTCTGAACTTCTGAGTCCGTAAAATTATTAGGGGCGTAACATCATAGACTCCTAGTTTTTGCATTTTCCCCACCATTTTCTATTGTTTTTCAGTAATATCCCTTTCATTAAGTACTTGTAGAAGTTAATTCTGTAAATTATTCTTGTTGAGCTACTTCCAAATTTTTTTTAGTCCCACTTCTTCAAATATAATTTCCATCGTCTATGACTTGAAGATGTTGTTCACCCCGTTGCCTCCACTGCAATCTTTGGTGGCTGGTACTTAACCCAAATCAACAATTCGACGATACTTCCTTTGCCCACTTCTGTGAATATGCATGTCAATGCAAAATGGGAGGTGAGCTGAAACCGCATAAACTTGCATGAGGATGCACATGGAAGGTAACAGGATAGGAAGAACTGTCGCAGAGGGGTTGGTGTTTGCCTCTTCAGGTGGTCACATTTATATAATTATCGAAGAAGAATGGAATTGGGCAAGCACCACCGGATGGTCTAGAAAGCTCTAAATTGGTGCTATCTTTTACGGATTCATGTTTCTGTAGGAATTAGGAGGTACTTAACCAACTCATGCATGTTAACAACAATAACAACAGCAACTAAGCTTTTTATTCCAAGTACTTGGGGTAGGCTTTTCATTTTTTGGCTCATGACATAAGATATATGACGATATTTTACGTTAGCTGTTACATGCCTACCACAACCCTCCTTTATCTTGGCTTGAAATAGACAGTGAAAAGATAAATCTTTAAGTACAACACTAGCAAAGTTCATGTTAACTCAAATAAAATTATTAAAAAAAAAAAAACCTAGAGATCTTGCCCACTCAACATCAAGTTGTTTCATTTATGTCTATTCATTTTGTGGGGCGGGTATCAAATATGCGTCAGATATCTCTAAATAAATTGGTGTGGTATCTTATTTATGTTGGGGCGGGGGGGGGGGGGGGGGGGGAGGGGGGTAGATCAATGATGAATCTTTTGAATACCTGAAACTGAACCATTGAGAATAGCTCTTAGCCTGTGGCTTAGGCAAGCTTCTTCAGGTGTGACCTCACCCTTCTACGGCTTGTTTCTTTCAGGTGTCTTGGTGTATGATCATAAAATGTTGGAAAAGCACTTAACCAAAAGTTGAACTGATGGATTGTAGGCTAAACAATGTATTCAAGCAAACTTAAAACAAATTCCTTTCGTGATTCTTCATATAAGTTACAAATTGGATTAACTGTCTGACTAGGGCCTAAAAAACCCACTTGCACAGGTAATCCCGAGTTCTTGTCATCAGCTAACTCACTTCATACTTAAATTATCAATCTGCAGGTATGTTGCTCCTGAATATGCAATGACTGGTCACCTGCTTGTCAAGAGCGACGTGTACAGTTATGGAGTCGTGCTGCTTGAGCTTCTATCTGGGAGGAAGCCGGTGGACATGTCCCAGCCTCATGGATCAGAAAACCTCGTGACCTGGGCACGCCCTCTGCTCACCACCAGGGAAGGGCTGGAGCAACTGATAGACCCGTCTTTAGGTCCGAATTATGACTTTGACACGATGGCGAAAGTGGCAGCCATAGCCTCTTTGTGTGTACACATCGAAGCATCTCAGAGGCCGTTCATGGGAGAGGTTGTACAAGCACTGAAGCTCATATACAACGATGTGGACGAAACCTACGAGGATTCTTGCAGTCAAATGGAGTCATCCTCAGGTGCTGACTGCGGATCTAAGGGCGACTTCGGCCCCGAAGGAAGTTGGTGGAATGGAAGCAGTCCACATCCTGCTTACAATTGTACTATGGAGTATAGTTCAGGGTACATGGATGAGAGAGAGAGGCCTCATTCTGAGTCCTCAGTAGGAGGGCACAATAGATCAGGTCCGTTAAGAACAAAGAAGCAGAAATCTGTGTTCTATAGATTGAGAGGGAGTGTGAGTGAGCATGGTCATCAACAATCGCGGCGATTCTGCTACGATGAGAATTGGGTTTAAGTTTGATGAAAATTCAATTTACATGCTTTTTTTTTTCTTTTGTTGTCATTTTTCAAATGTATAGTTCCAATAGATGGTGTTTGTTGTACCAGTGAGGTTTGTTTGCCATGGCATTTTAAATTTGTATGCCATGATTCTTGTTGTATGAGCTGTAGATGTAATTTTGCTGCACTCTGTAAAGGAAAGTTTGATTGCTGATAACATCATCATTGTTCTTGTGTAGTTTGTAGCTAGAGTTGGCAACAGGTAGGATAAAAGATGTTAATCCTTGCCTTTATCCTTATGTTTCAAACTTTTTATCCTTGCACTGTAAGATAATTTGCAATTATAATTACTTTAAGGGGCAATTTTTTTTTTTTTTAACCATCTGAATACTAGATTTAAAAAATAAACAAATTTTTTCTTTTTTTAAATTTAAGCAGTAAATTTTTAAAAAAACTTGTTTTTTATAATAGCATGCTTTTGACAATTAAATTAAATAAAATATAAGGTAAAGTCAATTCGAAGCTGGATTGATGTTCTCATTTATTTTAGAGACATGAGGAATAGAGTTATTCGCAAGTCGAGCTGTCAGAATATGTCATCGAGGGGCACTATGTCATCGAGGGTGCCCCGACCCAACAAATTCTACAACAATAACAACAACTAAGTCTTTTATTCTAAGTATTTGGGGTAGGCTATATGAACCAAAAAAAAAAAGAATCACATCGGATCGATCACTTTGATAGACCTTCTCTATTCATTTCTATCAAGTAATATCTCCTCATTTAAACCTCTAGAATCCATATCTTTTCGTATCAGCTCCATCCATATTTTCTTTGGTTTTTCCTTTGTTATTTTAACTTGTCCTACATTGATAAACTCCCCTCGTCGAACTGGTGCATTTGTAGACATTCATTTCTATCAAGTAATATCTCCTCATTTAAACCTTTAGAATCCATATCTTTTCGTATCACATCCATCCATATTTTCTTTGGTTTTTCTTTTATTCTTTTAACTTGTCCTACATTGATAAACTCCCCTCGTCGAACTGGTACATTTGTAGACTTATGTTGCACATGACTAAACTATCGTAAGCAATTTTCTAGCATCTTCTCATCGATTTGAGCTATACTTAATTTAGCACGAATATCTTCATTTCTTACTTTATTAGTGTTGCTGCATATCCAGCGGAGCATGACCCAACAAATTCTATATTATAGAAATATGAATTCAATTATAAAATTATAATCTTACAATTCAATATATTACCAGATTCACACGCTTGAGGGG
The DNA here is from genome assembly GCA_036321105.1 of Dracaena cambodiana. NCBI lineage: Eukaryota > Viridiplantae > Streptophyta > Magnoliopsida > Asparagales > Asparagaceae > Dracaena > Dracaena cambodiana. Next base: position 4,836,578 of record JAYEPQ010000002.1, on the reverse strand, counting down.
CAGGTGCCCTCCCAAAAGAAGAACTAGTTTTCTTTAATTTCTGAAATTTTTTAAGGCCGCCCTTAAAATCTCAATTTTACAACTTTTTCCTTCTAGTTCTGCAATTTTCATAATAAATTGCGATTATGAGATATGACTAGGTCAATAATTGTTCAAAGATGATATCTTTATTTTTTAGAATAAAATGTTTATTTTATTTTATTTCTAACTCAAAAAAAGACCAAACTCGGCTCTTAGGAGTTAAGTTTCTTTTTAAAACTACACTCCTCGATGCACAGCCCTGATTTGTTTTTCGATGATAAAAAGGAGATAATCTTCCAGTTTCACCATTCCTAGATTGCATAAAAAAATTATTAAACAGAAGGTATTATTGTAAGTGAGCCGCCAGCTCAGAACCAAAATACAGTAATTAAATAATTTTCCTTCAATTTTTTTCTAGAATTAGGATTTTTACCTTTTTAATCTTAATAAGATTAAATTTTATGAATTTTGGTGTTCATTTAAACTTTCATCAAATGTATACAAAATGTTTATTCATTGAAAACCATTAAAAGTTGTGTCAACTTAATGGAAGACTAAATCAGAACTAAAACCCAACAAATTAGGTATGAGTAAACTGTAGGGAGTCGAGATCATAATCCAAAAAAAAAAAAATTATTGGAGATAGTAAAAATAAACTGCAGCTCAGCTAACTTGTGCACGCTGTTAACTCATTTCTATTTTTCTCTAAAAAGAAATATATTTAGATTGTAATGTCATGGGTTTACACATAAATATTTATTTGATATTATAATATTATAAATTTGCACAAGAGTTATAAAACAGAAACATGAGCAAAAAGAATAGAAATATTTATATTAATATGATAAATTATAAATTGCTACGGGAGTTATATAACAAATACATAACATATTTTGGACACCCCCAACAAGCTGTCTGGACAATTCGATCTCGAATAACTCTACTGCCTCAATTTGGGTATCTGCTTTGTAGGGTAGAGATTAAGACTGCAGTTCTTATTTTGATTGTTTTGTATTCTGTAGATTTCTTGCAATCAAGATATTCAAAATGATGAAGTTGGAGTTGGTGGAGAGGCATGCAACAGGAAAGGTGACGGGGTAAGGTTCATAGCTCCCAGCCACAAGGAAAGGTGACACCGAAATATCTGACAACTCGAATACAGGTTCAGAAATTTGGAGCTGATGTACAAGTTGCAGTCTAGATTGAATCCTCTGATATATTAAAAATTAACGTTGAAATCACAAGAAGGGAATTTCCAGAGGAGCACACCTTTTTCTTTTTCTAGTGAGCCCACTTAAAAACTTCTTTAATATTACAAGTTTGCTATTGTTTTTTTTTTTTTAACGTAAATACCCCATCATCAACCTCTCTTCTCCTTCTCTTCCTCACCTACGTCGCCGGAGACTGCAGCGGAGACTGGTTTGCAGCGGAGGCAGAGGAGGGAGCGAGCTCCGGAGGCGGCAAGTGGAGGAGACGGCGGCAATCTGCAGCGGAGGCGGCGAGCGGAAGAGGCGGCGATCTGCAATGGAGACGGAGCAGCGGCAGCGGCAATCTGCAACGGAGAGGGTGTTTTGGAAATCAATAGTGTGCTCACTAAGTAAAATACTCTATTCAAAAGAGATGGTGTGCTCACTAGGAAGAAGGGTGTGCTCCTTCGGAAATTCCCCATAAGAAGAAGAAGAAAGAGATGCACTACTCTGCTCTGCTCTCCTAGTAACAGTTCCTTCTCTTCTTCTGCTGAATTAACTTCAAGAAGATGTCTGCCTTCTGACCTAAACATTCTGAGTATCACTTGAACTTTACCAAATATCGAATCTGATTTGAAGCACTCAATATTGACGCAAATCCTACAATATTGGTACAGATGTATTAGATATCGCTAATGTAGAACAAATATTGCTGATTTCTGATGCCATAAATATATAAACGATCTGTATCAAGATTTCAAACTTATACCGAGATTTCAAACTTTGGTACCTTGTACTCATGTATCTTCTTAGATGCCTCATGCCACATGCATTCACTCCTCTTCCTTGTGTTCAGAATGTAGTTAGGGAAACATCAACTGAATCTAGGAATGGTAATGGACGCATTCATATGCTAATTTTTAGCTCGTTGTATATAAAATTTTGAATTTATAATGAAAATTTTATTTTTCTAATTCAAGATTTTATAAAGTATGGGCTAAAACTTGACTCATGGACATGTCCATTGCCATCCGTAAAGTTTGAATAAGAGGAATATTCGTGCTAGTCCTACTTTCTTGGAAAATAAGTACTTTCTATATTTTTTTTATACTATCTTTTCACTTCCCCATTAGCCAACTAGATATTCAATGCTTTATCAAACTATTCCTTAAGGAACAGTTTGATAAAGTTCTCTAGCTTCGAGCGTATAGATAGATTACCACAAGATTGCCATACTCAAGGAGCCCACACTGTGTGATTGAATAAATCCTTCTATTTACTTCCAAGAATAACATTATGACAAATTTTCCATAAAAAATAAGAAACCAACAAATCCAGACGAACTACATGATCATCCCACTAATTCTCACTTCATCTCCATGGTTTTAACAAAGGGACATGTAGCTTCCCATCATAGCCATATCAACTGCTTAGATGGACTGATGATCATCTCCAACCATATCATATGTTTGTACTATTAGAATAATCAAATTCTCATTTAGGAACCTTCAAGTTCATATGTACGTGGCCATGTGCATCTATGAAGTATGGACACAGACACAGGATATAGATACGACATAGAAAGGACTCCGAGATACGACAAACCCTAAAAAAGTTAGGATATGATAATACAATGACATAGTTATGGGCACGTTTATACGTTGAGTATATACAATACATATCAAAAATCGTAATCGTTAAGACATATTTTCTAAAGTAGAAACCATAAGTTCTTTAAAATTAAAATATAAATTTTAATCAAGTAACGATATTAAAGAAAAGAATTCGAATTCAATCAAATGGACATGTACCCTTAACAAAATATTTAAAGTTTCTACCTTTGCAAGGCATTTGGAACCTATTAACTTAGTATCTCATTTGTCAGAATTTTTTCTTTTTTACACAATGTACAACTCCATAGTGCTCAACATGCTATCTCTATGACCTTTTGAAAGTGGACACAGTCCCAACATGCAATTCATATGACTATTTGTAAATGAACATGGCTCCGATATGAAAATTCTTAAAATTTTAAAATCTTATACAGTTTTGGCGTGCTCGATACGTATTGGAAAGTATCGTGTAAGTATCGGTGATACGTATCCGACACAGATAGACACTCACTTTGAAGTATCCGTACTTCATAGATGTGCAGAATCACATTGAATGCAATAGGAAATTGGTAGTTGAATAGATAGATCCCTTCCTCTGTACCTTATTATTTAATTAAATAAATTGTAACAAAGTAATTACTTATTAAACATCTTTGTATTATCCTTAAGGAGAAAAGGAAGGCAATAAGTATTGAAAAACCATAAAATCTAATTGTATGTCATGTATGCACCAACTCCTTGAAACCTTATGCTGTACCTGAATTTATTAAAAATTTTAATGATGTGTTGGGACATTTTTTGTTCGGATCAAAACCTCAAGTTCCATTGTTCACTAGAGAATATAATCGGCTTAAGCAGAATGTTGTTCAAAAAGGAATAAGAATATCATTTTTTAATCTATTTTACATTTGAAATATTATGCAAACTGTTATTATTTCTTTTGGAACAATAACACATCTAATAGAAAACAATATAGAAGTTCACGTACCTGGAGCCAATTTCTCTGAACTATTTGGTATTTGATATATAACTTTGCCAAATTCAGAAAAATCGTTCTTTCAGCATCAGTAGGATCAGTGGACTGACTCATAAGCTGCCTGCACACTGAAAAAAAATGCATAATTGGATATCTTTTCCTCAAATTTTATATTCAAAAAAACCAAAAAAACTTACAAGTTGAAGTACAGAGATCATATTTGTCAAACATTCTTTTCCTTATTTTTCTAGCGTTCCTTGCCTGCTGAGCCTTGAAAAGCATGATGAAAGAATCCTTGAAGCTTGAGTAATAACTAAGAGGCTGCTAATCAACTGGAGAATGATCAAGTATCGATAAATGCAGAAACTACTGATAAAGGAATTTGCGCAAAAACACAAATATCTGCATAGTAGAAGCCATCCCCATGCAAACAATGCATACCGGTGTACTTGGTAACAAAGGTTTCTGTAGCCTCCCATTTCAATATAATTAACGACGTAAAAAGACAATAAAAGAGGATTGTTTATCATCCAATAAAAAGTGGTTAAGTGATTACATGAACAGTTTAAACATTGCTCGACACTAAACTCTGATATCCTTATTGAATACTTGGAGCACAAGACACCTAAGGGGGATGATCAGGGTAGTTTATGCACCTGATGGCCCATATATGATACAAGTTGCCAAATTAATGCCCATAAAATCCCCAGTTTTTTCTTTAAGCACCAATGCAAACCATAAGGAAGAAGAAAAGAGAAGGGAGAAAGGGAAATCGTTAACAAATACAGAAGATAATACTTAGAAAGTACTCTAATACGAGAAACTAAAAGTGTCAGTGAGTTTCATGCATACCTTTTTGAAACAACAATCTGCTCCCAAATCAGTATATAAGAGGAACGAACAAAGATTCTGGGATATTCACTATATCGCAGCAGTAAGAAGAATAAATCAACTGTGAATACAATTCTCTATGCTTTGGTTATCTGTAGACTCTGATCTGTTGATTGCAAAAGTTCCAATTTTGTCAATGTAATCACCATTTCATTTAGACAAATCATACACAAACAATAAATGCTAACAACCCATCAACCATGACAAAGTTTTAAGTACATTATATGCAGGTTAACTTCTCAAAAACCAAATCTCCAGATCAGCATAAATAATGGAATCAGAGGCCTAGGGATGGTAATGACACGTTCATCGGCCAAAATTTTGGCCCTTCCTGTACAAAATTTTGAATAAGAAAAATAAAATTTTCATTTTTAATTCAAAATTTTGTATAGGACGGGCCATTACCATCCCTAATCAGAGCATATATTGCTATTACGCTGTCACCTATGAAAGGAACAAGGGGTAAGGATCAATAAGAGCACACAATTAAAAAATAAAATAGAAACATTTGATATAAATTATTACAATCTATTCAGGACATGATCATGCATGTTGTTTGCTAAGAGAACAGATGAATAATCAGGTGAATGGAAATTTCCACGGCTTCAGCATGTGAGTGGGTGAATTTTCCAAGAGTTTCACATCTTTTAACTACCTATTGGAAACTGTCATTTGACGAACTACAAATTGAAGGTAAAGGAGAGTTTCCTACTGCAATAGTTGCAGGTTCTTTGCTGTAGTAGAGAAAAACCACAAATCTGTTCTCAATTTGTTCATATAATCAGACTTGTCAGCAGTGTCAGTTGACAGGCAATAGTGACAACTTGAAATAACTGTAATACACAACTTACAGATGATCTTCAATTTTCGTGTACAATAAAGGGGCAATATATATGCTAGCTGCTAAGACTAAAATAAGGACCTTAATATAGCTTGATTAAGAGAACAAAAAGTCATGCAAATCTTTCATAGAACAAATAATTAAATCCCCATATGTAAAGTACCAGCTCCAAAGCATTCCACATCTCAAATCTCACTAGAGATTGTTCTACCATAACATCCTAGAAATTTGCGGTTTTGCACATATATGTGTAAAATCTTGACCTAGAATCAACAATAGCTAAAGGAAAAGGTAAATTCTTAGCAAGTTAATAGCGAAACCAGAACAAGAAAATGCCCATCGCATCTCCTAAAATCAGAAAAGAGAGAGAGATGCCGTATACATGATCCAATCCACAAACTGAGTTACTTGAAACTAGTCCATAGGGCACCAACATACAATCCAAGGAATCAAACCAAACTTGCTGTGTTCCGTGATGAGAACAGCTGCACCAGAAAACTTGTAACATCAGTACATTCCAATAAATAATAATATACAGATTGCAGTCGAAAAAATAAATCTGCACCATCAGTATGACTTTACCTCAGTGCAAGAAAATATCCTGGATCACCTTTCCGTTCCTGCTTCGGCTTGCAAGACAACTCTTAGGGGAAAATCACAAAGACCAAAAGATAATAATAGTAATAATAAAAAATTTAACAAGAACCCCAACCCTGATATACCAAAGAAACAATGGAGAATAAATAACTGAACAATTTCATCATACAGAGGAGAAAGGGCAAGTTGGAACATTGGTTGATGTTAGATATCAAATAATCGTACCTTTTTGCCAAATGATTAGTGAACTTGCACAAGCAAATATGAACAAATACGCTCTGTAGCAGCAGGTCTGTCATAACTATAAATATATGCACGAGGAACCAAATAAACTTAACAATATGTTAACTAAAATCAGAACAGTAATAACATTAAACTAATCAGTACAAATTCATGTTCCCTTTAATGAAAAAACGAGTGTCCCATCTGATAATCCAATAAAAACAACATAAAAGAAACAATTCAAAATTTCGTCTCATCACCAAATAGCAGCATTCATCCCATTCAGACTGTGCTTTATTGAATTAACCTGCACGGGACATATATGCTCCCAGATGGAAAGCACAGGAGCAAGAGCTACATGAAACCTGACCAGTACAACAAGATAAGCCGTTAATATTAACATGAATGACCTAGTTAACCTCAATTGAAATCCTTTAGCCTTTTTTTCAACATGTCCATTGACTTCTTCCGAGCATTTGTCTTTGCGTTACGGTTGGAGAGACTCCCAAACAGTCTATCCGGAGAATCCTTGAATTTCTCACAAATGCTGGCAACTTTCTTGTAGTCCAATGCCCCATAATTTCTCTGCCTTATCACAGGATTCATGAAATTCTCTGGCTGATTGCTCATTAGAAGGTTGACCAACTGCCGTGCTTCTACCAAGCAATCGGATAAAGTTCTATCTTTCTTTAAATCACTCAAGCCTGTACTTTGAAAGCTCTCATCAGCAAAAGATTCCAACCTTTTCAAGTCAATATCAATGCCAATAACAGCACTGACAGTGAACCTCTTTACATTGTCGCTAAGAAAAGCTGTCACGATAGAATCACAGATATGATCCAGTGCACCAATCATAAGCTTATACAAGGCTTCCAAAGGTAAAATCTGCTGAGCAGAAGACAGTAAAGTCTCAAGATAGATAACAACTTCATTGATATATTCATTTCCATTTTGTGGGGCTTCATCAGCTATCCAATTTATATTGTTTATGAGAGCCATAAATTCATCCAACTTGGTGCTTACCAGGTTGACTAGTGCATTATAGGCAGCATTCTGTGAGGCCTTTAAGACAGCTTTAGCAGTCAAACCAGCATGAGGCCTTTCAATTAGGCGTGCAGGAACACCACAACGTTGAGCAGCTTGCCAAAGGAAAAGATCGCAAGCATGCTCAAAAACAGCTATGTTGGCTGCAATTTGCATAGCTTGCGAAACATTCAAGCTACCACTGTGAATCATATTTAAAAGAGACTGATTCAGCACCTCAATCAAGAGCTTGTCCAAATACTTCTTCACAACATCATAGAAATTTATGTGACCTCCATACGACAAATAGCTCACTGAGTCATCAATAAATGAGCGTATGATCCGACATGCATCAGGAACAGAGGAAGAGAATGGAGCTACGTACGGAAACACCGGCACTATGTCTGATGACTGTAGATGAAAGGACAAGACATTCATGTTGTACTCGTACTCCTTCCGTATCACCATCTGCTCAAATGTGTCATTGGAAAGAATGTCTGCCATCTGCTTTCGGCATTCGTCAAGGAGGAGTTCATGGTATTTATCTCTACTATTATCTAGAACCTCAAGCAAAGGAGTCACTCGGTAACCACACCGCCTAAGAGTAGCACCCAGAAGAGTAACAAAGTCTTTGATCAAGAGGAGATGGCTAGCAGTATCCATTCGAGAGAACTGGTTCTCTAGAATCGACGTCATCTTAGCTAAAGCAGTATCCCATATTGTCTCCACCTGACTCTCAGATAACAATCCACCTGCCGTTCTTAAAACCCGGTCCTCCACTATGAAGAATCCAGCTATCTGGGTGAAGAATGGCTGATGAGATTCCAAAAAGGGTTGTGCTGTGGAAATTTGTAGGTCCAAGTTCAACTGCATTAGGCGGTTCTTGTAGTAGTAATCCTGGAACTTCTCCTCAATACCAAGGATAGTGTGTATATGATGAGCCCGATACACTGGTGTAAGATCAAACTCTAAACCAGAATCTTCATCTATCTGCTCGACGTCCAAAGTGTACACACATTCCCCAACCTTGGAACGGCTCTGCTCCTCGGCTTCTCTTTGGCGGGCACGCATCTCCTCATCTCTTTGACGAGCTGAGGAAGCTTGTCCTATAGATATCTGTCCAATTTCCCTAGCTTTGCTCCTCACTGCAACAAGCCAATCATTGAACTCACTTGTGACTTTTTTCTCAATGTGGAACTTAATTGCTGGTATTTGCTTCTCAATCACCCTTCTGAGGGCCCTAACAGGAATATTGTGCAGGTAATCTTTCTCAATAAGATTCAATGTCTTGAGAGCAGGGTGAAACCGTGACTCTGAGATGTGGTGGTTGCATGTCTGGCATAGGCTTGTTACTTGAACACAAACTTTCAGTGTCTGTATGGCCTCCGCAACGTTCTTCTTGATAGAGTACAATTCAAGAAGTTCCTCAAGCTTCGACAAAAGAGAACTAGCCACTTCTTGAAGCCGGAAATTCTCCCCTGACAGCATGCTTTTGAGCTCCTCAGCATCCACCAACACACCGCGAAGCTCATCGACAGCAATAATGAAGTCCTCATAGTGGAGTTTACACAGCTCTTCGATCTCGACTTCCTTCCTTTTCACAATGTTCCTCAGCTGATGCAAGAGGGCCTCGGGTTTCCCCGCCTCAAAAGCATGCCTGACAATGGGGCCCAGATCCTCCCCATTGCTGATCAAGGTGGTCAGACCGGGGTCAATTCCACTCTCTGCATTCTCTCCTGCAGTTCTCCTCTTGGGTGGGGCGCTCATTGTTTTTGTCAAGCTCTGGAATAGCATGGCATATAAATATAAAGATGAGGAATTTAGGAATTCCTGCTTTCTTGTTCAAGTTTCAGTTGGACTTCATTTCACAAAGTGCAAGCAAATATATTAATGGTAGCATTAAAGCACAAAATATTAGAAATCAAAGGGAACAAAAAGTACAGGAGTAATGGATGCAAATTTTTCAAAAAAAAATCTCATCTTTATAGACATAATAAATCTGTAATCTGTGAAATAAAAATCTATGCTAACAATGAAACTACTCGTGGATCATTTGCACTTGGCCCACTCGAATTTGCAATAGAACTTAAGGGACCAAAATTGACAGGATTGATAGAATCAAATTCGGTAGACTAACTGATGAAGACAGGGGGCATAACTTATGTCTAAAAACATTTTAGATATCTAATCAGTTTCAAAAAAATCTTTCGCCTACATGAAAATGGTGGTTATCTAATCCCAGGCTCAAAAATTCACCATTTCCCCCCACAAGGGCACAATCTTTTTCAGATAAAAATCAAATGGGCATGCCCCAAAATCGATCACAAATGGCCAAGTTGATTAAAGATCCAATATTAACAAAAGAACCCAAGAGCGAAAAACGAAATAGACTAACAAATCTAGCTAAAATGAATCAAGATTTGATTTTTACGGGTCTGGGCGTCAATCACAATAGGGTTTGAAGGGCTCAGAGGAAAAATAAACCAAATTCGCGAAGAAATTACCTCATGAGATTTCGAATTGAGATCAAGAGAAGCTCAATCGGAGGGGAAATGAAGCCGATCAGTGAGGAGAGAGGGGGGCCCCTAGGGTTTGAAGCTTAGAAGGATCGCTGCAACAACAATAACAACATAGAAAACATTGATTCGCCCCTTGATTACCACGTAGGATTTTGGAAAACAACAATCTAACAAACTATTATTTTTTTGGTTAGCAGTATTTTTCAATATAGCAACTGTGAGATTTATATTTTGCACATGAAATCTATGCAATTTTTGCATCTTTGGTCCTTTGCTAATATATCAGTTGCAGGATATAACTTCTCCTAAAGTTTAGATGCCTTTCTAAAAAAATAGGGAAAACATAATAAGGGGAGTTTCTAAATGAGCGCACCTTTTTCCCTAATGAGCACACCTAAATTTCCCCCTACTTCTCACCCTTACTCCAAACTTGCTTCCCCTTTCCTCCTTCCGGAGATGCCCACTGTGTCCTAGTCTCCGTACTGTTGTGCCCTAGTCTCCGCACCGCTGCACCGCCGCCACCGCCCTACCGGCACCTTGCTATTAGTTAAGGCTATGAACAATTCCGTTAGAGAACCAGAGGATGAGAAGAAGCTTGATTTGAAGAATGTGGGAGAGAAAATTCTTTCGGATGCCGGCTTTTGAAGCTGGATGTTGTTACTCTTGAGGTTTCCTTGGAGAAGAGTCCACTGACTTTGCTAGAGAGACTTGGAAATTTGTCCCAAAAGTAGAGGAAGAGGAATGGTTTCTCAGCAAACAAGGCTAAATCAGATAGTGGAAGCAGTTCAGTAAGTTTAAATTCTATTGAAATTACTGATGGTGGCTTACTAATTCTATAGAAATCACTGATGGTGGCTCCAGTAAGCGAAGGAGAAAGGGACAGTCTAGTTTGAAGGAGATCACCGAGAACAATAAGACTCAGAGCAGTCGGAGCCTTAGCAGCTTTGCTATTCCATTTCTTTTGCATGCAGCCAAGCAACAGACAGTAGGTTTTCATTTTTTGGAAAGCTCTTAGCAATTATCAAGTTGGAAAATTTTTGTTGTCCTGTTGTTCTATTAAAGAATTTGAGTTTCTAAATCCTTCCAAGAATTATCTTGATCAATGTTTAAGTTATCCTAACTGGTATTATTGTTATAATCATAAGAATTAAAAATATGTGCATGTATCAGATTGGCGATATCGAACCAATTATGTGGTATGCATGTATTTTGTATAATCGTGTATTGTGTATTTTGTCCAGGTTGACAGTCCGAACAGAGTATATTTTGTCCGGACTATAGCCCCAAACTATATATATATATATATATATATATATATATATATATATTATCTGAGATCTAACTCCGGACGATATATGATTCGTCCAGGATCTAACTTCGAAAAGGAATAAAATGGAGGTTAAAAATAAGGGTATTAGTGCAAAAAAAAAAAAATCCGATGACAAACTTATTATTTAAACCAAATTTCAAAGGGGCCTAGAGAAAATGGTGTGCCCCTTTAGAAACTCCCCATAAAAAAGCAGTCTGCGATAATCAAAAGTACATGCTGATTTAGTTTTAGTTAATTGTAATAACTATCCAATAATATATGTGTATTTTTACTAATATTCCATTAAGAATTTTTATTTTCATAAACACCCCGATAAGGATATAAATGAAACAAAAATTATTAATTTTGTTGAACTTGTACCCTATCAGGGGTCTTTCAGTGAAATTATCCGTATGGAAATATGAGTGATAAACTCCTAGCACTTCATGAATAGTTTATGCAATTAATCATTTTTCTTTTATTTTTTTTTTTCCTTCCAAGAGTTCAATGAGTATGGGTGTATATAGATCTAGATTATTCGAATCCATTTTGAAAATTGATCGATCCAATTTGATCTGAAATATAATTATTTTTTTTAAATCAAACTCACCCACACATATTTTATAACATTATCCAAATTAAATCTCCATCGATCGAACTCCGAAACTCTCGACATTTTTTTATTTTAATGACAACTGGTTATAAACTATTGCTTAGGCGCCGGCCTCATGCTTTGCTCCGCCTCAGCTTCCGAGGATCCCAATGCCCAAGTGAAAATTGTTTGCATGCATTTTTGGCTTATAATAATTAGAGTTTAGAGGGAATTTCTAAAGGAGCACACCTTTTTTTTTTTTTTCTCATAGGAACCATTTCTCAGTATATTTTTTGTTTGGATTAAAAACCAAAACTGTTATTAAGTGGGCTCACTAGTAAAAATGGTGTATTACTTTGGAAACTTCCGAGTTCAGAGGGACGGTATTATTTCACTAAAGTCTTTGAAATATCCACTTATTTCCCCATGCATGCTCGTGTAATTAAATTCCGGGCTTACGTCTCACCTTTTTCACATGGGAGATTCAATTATCAAAAATTAATTTATTCATGTTCTTTCAATATTTTATTCTCATGGTGAAGAGGTAAAATTTTCCCATCTAGTTTATAATGAGATAGAACCTGGAAAGTTTGCTTAGGCTATGCTTGGATATTGAAAGCAAAGTGTTTTTGAGATATTTTCAACGTGTGTGTTTTGAAATATTTGGATAGTTGTGCGTTGGAGTGGCCTGTTCATATGTTTCATAAATATGTAAAGGGGTATTTACTGGTTTGTCCCTCAAATCTTTATATATTATGATTTTGCCCCACAAATCTTCATATTTAAGATTTTGTCCCCCAAATCTCATAAGTTACAACAATTTAGTCCCCTCTCTAACATAGTTAAATATTTGACCATTTTACCCCTCTTTTTCTCTTCTATTTTCTTCCTCTCTTCTTCTTTTCTCTTCTTCTTCTCTTCTCCTTTTCTTCATTATTTCTCCTCTCTTCTTTCTCCTCTCTTCTCCTCTCTTCCCTAACACAGTTAAATACTGAAAGAAGAGAGGAGAAATAATGAAGAAAAGGAGAAGAGATGAGGAAGAGAGAAGAAGAAGAAAAGAGGAGGAAAATAGAAGAGGAAAAGAGGAGTAAAACGGTTAAATATTTAACTGTGTTAGATAGCGGGACTAAATTGTTGTAACTTATGAGAATTGGGAGGTAAAATCCTAAATATGAAGATTTGGAGGGCAAAATCATAATATATAAAGATTTGAGGGACAAACCAGTAAATACCCCATATGTAAAAGATAAGTGTGCCCAATTAGGAAAATAGAAAGTACATGGGAGAGAGTTAGAACGAGGTAAAGAAAGCATATTTTTGGATAAAGAATTCAGAACAGTCTAAAACATCTCGATTTTGACAGTTTTAAAAAACACCGCAAAACACACATCCAGAGTGTTCTAAAAACATTTCAAAACGCTCATCTAAAACCTCACAAACAAGTATTCTTATGAGTAATTTATAACACATCCCTCTAAAACACCTCAAAACACTTCAAACTAAACTCTCAAGCATAGCTTTAGAGATTAAAAATACCCTCTCGATACGTTGTCTTCCATTTTATCCTTAATACAAGTAATTTCTAACTTCGTGCGCATATACTCTCTCTTAACATATCAATATTCATTCATCTCAATGTCTTTGTTTTTTAGTCTGTTATTGTGATATGTTCATATTTGTTTTAAAATTACACAAGCATCTTCCTTTTTTATTACCTAAATTTGTTTAGATTCTTTTGTTATGTTTTCTTATTAAATCAAAATCTATAGTCCCTAAATTGGGCCGATCTGGGAATGGCAGCCCAACTAAACGATACAGGATAGGCCCGCGTCATTTTTTCACAAAGCAAACCCAAGGGCATTTCTGACTATTCACCCAATCAATCGCCCCCACCCTCCCTCTAAAAGCGTGGTTACCCAAACCCTAGCCCGCCTCCTTTCCCTCTCCACTCTCCCATCAAAGAAGCGATCCGGTAAGAAAAGAGAAGATGCCGGCGGGTCACGGTCTCCGCTCTCGCACCCGCGATCTATTCGCACGTGCGTTCAGGAAGAAGGGGTATATTCCGTTGACGACGTACCTACGGACGTACAAGATCAGCGACTACGTCGACGTCAAGGTTAACGGCGCCGTCCACAAGGGTATGCCCCACAAGTTCTACCATGGCCGCACCGGCAAGGTCTGGAACGTCACCAAGCGCGCCATCGGCGTCGAGGTCAACAAGCAGGTCCGATTCTCTCCTCTCTCTCTCTCTTTCTCTCCCCCATTTTAATCTCATTGTTTTTTTTAAGAAAAATATATTTTTTATACTTGATAGCTTGGATTTAAGTTTTGTTATAATTACTTAGTCTCCCCTAATTTGATATTGTTGGGATCCGGTAGGGTTTGTAGCAAATGAACCCCTAGAAAATGTATGACTAAAACCGATTATAGAGTGCATTATAGAGGGTTAACGTTCTAATTTTTGTTGTAATTTAATTTTGTTATATACTGTGTAATTTAAGCTTAAGTGTGTTAAAAATGACATTTTTAGTAGTGATTTGAAATGAAATTGCTTTTCTAGCAGCAGACGTTGGCTGTTTAAATTTTACATGATTAACAGTTGTTTTTTTTGGGAACTATTGAATTATTTGTTTTTTTAGTTCCTTCCTGTTAAGTGTGTGCTAACTGTAGTAGGGCACAATTGAAAAAAAGGGTTTGTAATTGAAGCCTTTCTTTAATTTTTCAACTTGTGGTTTTTATGTTCTTCACACGATTACGTTTTATGAACACCGGACATCGTGTCACTGTAACTATAAGTTTTATATGAATTTGGTTCTGAGCGGTACGAGATGATAGGCGGAAAAATGGTCACATTTTTTGTTTTCGTGAAATTTGTAAGTGTAGCTATTTTTAAGAACGAGTCTTAAGTATTGTCCCTGTAATTCTTTTCTTTGACTTCTGTCATTCCTGTTGGTAACTTGATTAGTCTCTTTAGTATTTAGCTTTTTGGGCTTTGTGCCATAATCAAATAACCCACACGCAATTTTCATTTCAATTTTTCTATTGGAAGAGCTTAATGCATCATATTTCCTACCTGTTATTTTCACCTCTAACATGCTCCTTTTAGTGTTGAAGCTTGTCTTCTATTTTATTGTGCAGCACATTGTTAATGACAGACAGCAATTTCTGACTTTCAGTGCCTTGTTGGTTATAATTCTCACTGTAACTGATCATTTGTTTCTAATGACTTGTTAATCTTGTATGCAAATTTTATGTGTTAAGACTGATTTATGTGTGTGAGAATAATGTATATGTGTTGTTAACGCTGGACATTTCTTGCAATAGCAGCACTAGAAACCCACCCTGCCATTTTTTTTCCTATTTTATTTTTAGGATAATAATCTACACCTCTTTAAGTCCTTAGCTTCTCTGGGATCAAATTTTGTGGGTTTTGAAGATTATTTGCTTTTTCATCAAGTGGTTACAGGATGTTGTATTCATTGGAAAGTTGGTAACTACTAATCTTGTGTCCACTTGATGGAAGGTCAATAAAATCTAAAGCCCAAGTAGATTACAACAACAACAATAACTAAGCTTTTTATCCCAAGTACTGGAAGTATGCCACATGAACCAAAAGAGAATTACGCTGGATCAATCACATTGATAATCCTTCTTTTTTCATTCCTATCGAATAATATGCATTTGTAAGTCTACGTTACACATGATCAAACTATTGTAAGCGATTTATTCGTAACTTCTCTTCAATGGGGACTATACTTATCTTGGCACGAATATGATCATTTCTCATTTTATCTCTCCTAGTGTTGTTGCACAACCAACAAAACATGTGCATCTCTTCTACTCTTATATTCTGCGATTGACATTTTTTTTATAGTCTAGCATTCCGTGCTATATAATAAAGCGGCCTAATAGAATGTTACGGTCGCACAAAACTTTTATTGCATTTCTTCATTTCAACTAGTCAGTTTGGATCTTATGGTTGACATCACTATCGATCTCTCCATCATTTTGAATAATAAAACTCCAAATATCTATACCGACTGCTCATTTGTATCTCTTGCCCGTCAAGTGTTACAACACTCTAGTCTAGGGTTCGTCGTTTACTATATTTACACTCCATATACTTTGTTTTAGACTTGCTTAATTTAAAACCTCTAGATTCTAATATTTGTGTACATAATTTTAACCTGGCATTCACCCATGCTCCCGTCTAATCAATTAAGACAATATCATTAACAAATAGCATTCATTAAGATATCTCATCTTTAATAGTTTTAGTAAGTTCATCCATCATTAATAAAAATAGAATTAATATATATCCTTGATGCAGTCCAGTTGTAATTGAAAAGTCACTTGTTAGACCATCACAAGTTCTGATATTAGAACTGCTCCATCATACATGTCCTTAATTATGTCAATATATTTGATGGGGACTCTTTTCTTCATCGATGGCCCCACCTTTCATGGTACCTTATCATAAACTTTCTCAATATCAATAAAAACTATATGCAAATCTCTATCTCTCTCGGAATCGCTTAATATGTTGACGAAGTAAATGAACAGCTTCTAAGTAGATTGTTATAAAAAAATGGAAAAAAAGAATCTTGAACGTGGATTTTGGTGCTGCTGCTAGTGCAAGAAATTTCCTGTCCTAATCTTATTTGTAATGGCATAAACATGTATCAAATAGTGCCTGTCATGTGTTTACCTGCTAGTCCTTGTTAAGATTTTCTTCAAACCATTCTTCATTATTGTCATGAAATGTCTGGTTTTAGTCTGCTTATTTACATTCTCCTTAACATTGAACTAGGATTATTGTAGACTTGTTGGCTTTTGAAGAATTGAGTTATATTTTTGTTTGTTGTAGCTAGTGTTGCATCTGGCTGGAAGTGGTAACTACATTAGGAGCCTAGGAGGTGCATGAGGGTGATTTTGAATATTTTGTCCAATGTCATGGCTTTCTGCCAAGGCTTGTGGATGTTCATTTAAGTCTATAGTGGAGTTACGTGACTGGTAACCTTCATATCTTTCAAGGGGTGGGAGTTCAGATAGATGGGGTATGTGTCACTTCGGTATCGGTTCTGATTCAGAGCTTGTTTAATTGCGACAGCATATTGAGTTTTAGACCTAGTTTGTGGTAAAACCTGTAGAATTCCTCAACCTTCATTTTAGATGCGGTGGCCAATGCAGGATAAGTTTAATAGAGAAACTATTAAATATTATGTCAAGTAAAAATTCAGCATAAGATATTTAATATCATATAATTTATTTCAGGTTAGTTAAGGCATCATGGGCACTGGAGGTTAGGAGATCCTTCTGTTTTATACGATTTGTTTGCATTATGTAGTAGACTTAAAATTACAATTATCAGCTAGATTTCCTTGATGGATATGTACCTGAATCTGTTTATGGATAGTTTTAGTTATTTAGTGGCTGTCACCATTTTACAGTTTTAGGTAGTTAATTTAGTTTCTCTGAAGATTGAACAAGGCTAATGTAATATCTAGTATAAATGAATTGTAGCACAAGAGAGTAATTGGGATTCATAAGTAGCCAATTCCCTTCAATTGCTTAACTTGATTTGAACTAGAATTGCAGGATTCACTCATTTCTCTTCTTGACAGCCAGTGAGCAGCAAATATATCTTATGTAGCACTGCAATTAAGCTATGTGCAATTAGTTATTTAGATACTTATTTTGTCGTGTGATATTTTTCAACTCAAACTGTCAACTGTCATTAAATTTTAGAACATTGTTGATGAATGTCACATAAGTAGCTATTTGTCTTTGGTGCTTAATGGTATATATTATTTGTATAGAATGTAGTACCTTACAGCTGTTTACCATCACTTTTTCTTATCAACAGGTGGGCAACAGGATCATTAGGAAGAGGATCCATGTCAGAGTAGAGCACGTGCAGCCTTCCAGGTGCACTGAGGAATTCCGTCTGAGGAAGATTAAGAATGATAAGTTAAAAGCTGAGGCAAAGGCTCGCGGTGAGACCATCAGCACAAAGAGACAGCCTGAGGGTCCTAAGCCTGGTTTCATGGTGGAAGGAGCTACACTGGAAACGGTCACTCCTATTCCTTACGATGTGGTCAATGATCTCAAGGGCGGTTATTAGGTTTCCACTAGTCTTAGTTTTCTATCTTACGACTATTTCATCCTTTCTTTGCAAGGCTTTGTTTGCTGTTGAAACTTTTGCTGCATTTGAGTTATTTGGGCACCTTAATGAGGTTTCTGCTATGAGATTGTTACCTAGGTGAATGCTGGCTTTGGTACTAGTTCCCCTTATTTGCAGAATTCAGGACTCTTGGCATGATTATTTTGTGTCCAGAGTTATATTGTTAATTCTAATCTGTAGTTCTACTGGTAATATCTGTGATCAATTGTTTTCTTTTGGTAGTTTCCCCAGTACTCACGAAATTATATGATTTTATGATTGCTATTGACAGTACTCACTTCTTGAAACTTCTTCATCACCTAGTTTAATGTTGTCTTCAGTTACCTGTTTGCTTGACTATTGAAAATTTTCGTACGAGTTCTTGCAATTTCCAGTCAAAATTGTTGTGTGCCGAACTATTTTATGTAGTGTGTGTGTCCAAAGTGAAAATCTATTCTGGTAGTATTAACTAAGATCCAAGAATCTAGATGTGGATAACATCAGCTAAGATCAAAGAATATTAGTAGTATTTAAATGTGGATATTATCAACTAAGATTTAAGAATGGGGAATTCAAAATGAAAATTTATTTAGGTAGATTTATTTTATCATTCATAAACTATATATAAACAAAAATTTATAAATTCTGTTTGTTGATAATGAGTTTTGACAATTTTAATGCATTCATTTTGCTTGTATTTGATATATGGTTAAGCCAAATCTAAATTGTATGAAATTTTGTTTGTCGATAGTTTATGAATGATAGATTAAATCCTCTGAAATGGATTTTCATTTTAAATTCCTCATTCATATATCTTTGTTGATACTATCCATAGAGATACTCTCTCTCTCTCTCTGTGTGTGTGTGGACATAGATAGATGATTTTTTGTTAGCTTCCTTGGGTTTTACATGATTTTATCTGTGTGGTTATGTTGGTCACAGTGTTGCGGGTAAATTATTTGTTGAAATTGTTGAGAACGAAAAAAATGATTTGATGAACACATAAATTGTTTGTGCCATTTAGTACAGGTACAGCAACTGCCGGGGATGATAATATCTAGAAAAAAGAAAGCTAGAGTTGGGCATCATGCCGATGTATAAGCTTAGCTATGAAAATAATTTTGGTCAAGAAAAAGAAAATGTCTGTTCAAATGAATGCAGTAAGCAGGGAGGTCTGTGTCACTGGTGCTGATGTTTAGTCGCTCTTCATTTAAAATAATGGCGTAGAGAATTAGTGCGATAAATGATGTGCTCCTTTATTGCCACACTGAGCAACTCTGCCATCTCTCCTCAACTTGACCGATTCCGGTCAGAATTGGCCGGAGTTTGAAGCCCTGTGACAGTAGGAGTCATATGTATAAAAGGGGTATAATATAAATGTGGGTAGCTGTAGAGGCAGTCAGAATACCGCCAAGGCGGTTGAATTTTGATTTTGACAGTCATACGCTTGAGTTCCAATCTACCATGACGAGAACTAGAGATGGTAATAGATATGTTTATAGGTCAATTTTCGATTCATTATCTACAAAATTGTGAATGAGAAAATTGAAATTTTGTATTCAGAAAACTTTTGGTACGTTTTATATAAAATTTAAGGTTTTGTATTTTTGAACAACATTAAGAATTTATAAACAAAATAAATTTTGTATTCCGAAAGTGCTACAATTACTTTTTTTTCCGTAAAGAGAGAGATTTATCATGAACGAATTATACTGCTTGGTTAGAGGACAGAAATTATTGCATATTTTTGTTTTTGATTGATATTTTTTTTAGCTAACGAGAAATTATTGCATTTCTTTTTTGTTTTCTATTGTACTTTTTTGTTTAGCTAATGAAACCAGAACGCTGAATGGAACAGAATAACATAATAAAAAAAAGAACAAAATTATTCAAAAATAATAATAATAGCAAACTTCGAGCTGCAATCAGAAAAAATATGTTATCGGATCTGAACCTGAATAAAACCCAAAACGGGAGTTTCTAGAGGGCACAATATTTTTCTTAGTGAGTCCATCCTCTCTTTTGAAAATAAAGAATTTTCCTAATGAGCACACCACATAACTCCAAAAAATTCTCACTCTTTCTCTCCCCCCTTTTCCCTTCGTTTTCCCCCCACCTCCATTCTTATCTCCCTCACCTCTCCAATTCTAGGACCGGTTATATTTCAGACCCAAAAAATCCAACTCTTCTCTTCCTTTCCTCTTTCACCTCTTCTAATCTTTCATCTTCCTCTTTCCCTTCCCTGCCTCCTCCCCCACCTAACTTTACTTCTCTCTTCGAGTTGCCTGCCGCCAATCCAGCCCACCCTGCTCGCCTGTTGTTCCGCTGCCGCTTCTTGAGTCAAGCTGGGTGAGATCTCTTCCTCATTTAGCAAATTTATTTTTTTTATTTTGGTCTCTTTTTTTTTTTGGAGCAAAGAATGAGATGTTTTTGGATTTTGTGGTCTTGTTGGGTTGGAGAGGAGGAAGAGGGGAGGAGGTGGAGGAGGTGAAGGGGTTTTGATGATAAGATTGAGGATGGAGCATTGGAGTTTTGGAGCTGGAGGGTTTTTGATCTTTGATGCATTGGGGCATTGGGGTATTGAGGTTTTAGAGGTGGAAGATTTTTGATGGCACCTGTCGTCGTAACGATTGTCGCCGCTCTCTCCCCTCTCTCAGTGTACTCTATCGCTAATGGTTTCTCAAAGATTTAGATCGATTTCTCTGCTCTAGAGAAGCTCTCCCAATCCTCGAAAAAACTAACCTTAATCTCTCCCCCAAACCCCCATCCCCAAATGCTAGATCTCTAACCCTAGAGGAGTCTCGCGCCGCCCTAGTTGTCCTCCTCAACAAGCTTGTCCAGTCTGATCAAGGATGAGACTGATGTGGTGGGGGACATGAAGGTTTTGCTTGCATAATCAAAGCTTGCGGATAAGGTTGAGTCGGGGTTGTTTGCGGAGATTCCTACAGTTAATGCTATCTTTAGGGAGACTGTAAGGTCACTGTATTCGAGAGTTCGGGTGGAACTGAACTCGGTTGTCAAACAACCCACTTCCCTTAAACTGACGGATTATGGTGTTCTAACACTTTTATTATGGACAGAAGAGAAATTTGACACTTTAACTTTATTTGATGATGATTTGTACTTAAACTTATTTGATAATGGTGTACTTAAATTTGATGTTATGCATTGTCTATTCGTAATAAAATCCCATTACTTGATCAGAGCATGGGAAATCTAACCATTGCCTGTCCATGATGCAGTTCATGATGTATCAAGTTATAATGAAACACAATTTTATATACTGATTTGAAGATGGTAATTGATATGGAGATGTAAATTGAATTTTTGTTTAGATATTTATATGAATGAATTTACTGTCATCGTTATTTCACTATTTGCATTTGTATATCATTAATATTGATGCACATATTATCTCTTTCGAACATTAAACAAGAAATCAATAAATATTTGTTTACACAAGATAACTACCTGCCATTTTTTCTCTCAACTATTCCACAACACCCAGCTCCATAACCTGCAAAAAGTTAAAGAGGATGCATTAGATAATTTTTATATATTTATCAATTTCAAAAAAACCGAATCGAATAGGAATGGAAACTAAATCGAATAAACTCTGCTTAGTTGGGAGAAAATGTCATTTATTTGGGAAAAATAAAATAAAGTAAAAAGGGATTTGTTGTTTTGTCAGAACAACCAAAATGTAAAAAAAATCGCAAACCAAAATGTCAAAATTATCGCAAAAAATGGCTCACTATTGCCGGGGATCAAACACGAGGCGCTCGCATGACAAGTAAGAATACCCACTACTATACTACAACAACTTTATGGATAACGAGATGAAAAAAGACTTATTTATAGTGGCCCTTATCTCCTGTCTGGGATGTACAGCTGGATAAAAATTAACTGTGCGGACTTTCAGTTCGGATAGTGGACTTCTGTTCGGACTGACAGTCCAGTCCGGATCGGACTACCAGTTCTGATAGTGGAGAGTCGTCCGAATTGTCAGTATGGACTGTGAGTTTTTTTTGGATTTATAACTTTTATCAATCTACAATGTTTCTAGGATTTTTGAGTAAGTAAAGAACTAATAAATTTAATTTTCGAATTTAATTTATGAGATAATTTAATATAAGAAAAGATTTGATAAAGTAGCTATGAATTTTAGGTTTTTTTTATTTTTTTGGTTTAAATGAAATAGAGTTTGAGAAGAGGAGAAAAATGTTGAAGAAATAGGCATTCCAGCCTAAAAAATCGATGACAAATTTATAATACTAAAAAAATCGATGACAAATTTATAATACTAAAGAAGTTATAAAGTGGGCTTCCTAAGAAAAATGGTGTGCCCCTTTAGAAACTCCTCCCAAAAACAAAAAGATCAGACCCGATCCATCGGGACCAGATCATCAGTCGTCGCTGTAAATAGAAGAGCTTTGGGTTTTACTCGGCCCTTGAAATCCATGGGGGACGGCGCTGCTGCAATCAAACCCCCAGATTCGAAAGAGGAAGAGGAAGAAGAAGTAGAAAGCAAAAACGATGAGAATGTTTTGATATTTTTAGATTCTTTAGATGGCTACATCGCCCTCTTAGATTCATTATCCTCCACTCTTCGAAAGGTCAGCCACCGATCAATCTTCACTAAATTTCTAGTTTTAGGGTTTTTTTTTTCTTTTTTTTGGTTCAGATTGTTGTAAACTTTGATCCCAAGTTTTCATCTTTTTTCCAACTTTCATCCCAAGTTTGCATCTTTTTTCCAACTTTCATGAATATTAATTGTTAGAATTTCAGGAATTAATTTAATTAACTAGAAATAATTCGTCACAAAGCTCGAATAGTATTCATGATTCTTTCCAGTCTCAACTGACCAAATGAATTTAATTGATCAGCATTATAATCCGTACTTTGGGTGGATCAGGAAATTTTCACAACAAATTAGGCTAAGAAAATTTGCTGCACAAAAAGTAATTAAGAAGGAAAATTAGTGAAAAAACTCTACTTTGCAAGCTTAATATTGTTGTGTGAAGAAAAAGACAAATTCATAGTTTGGAATTTAAAAAAAAAAATATTTTAGGTTATATTTTTAAGGATGAGTATTAAATTTTCATAACAAATTAGTCTATAAAAATTCACTCCATGAAAAGTAATTCATAAGGAAAATTAGTGGAAAAAGTTCACTTTGCAAGCTAAATATTGTTTGTGTTGAAGAAGAAGTCAAATTCATAATTTGGAATTTTTTAAAAAAAGATTTTAGCTTCTATTTTTAAGGATGAGTATTAAATTTTCATCACAAATTAGTCTATGAAAATTTATGAAAATTTGCTCCATAAAAAGCAAGTCAGAAGGAAAATTAGTGGAAGAACTCCATTTTGCAAGCTAAATTTTGTTTTTGTTGAAGAAAATCACAAATTCATAATTTGGGAAAATTTATTTTAAGATTTAAGCTTCTATTTTAAGGATGAATATTTCACTGCCAGTCATGTGGCAAGTAATCTTTGAATGTATAAGCAAACACATACTTTAGAAATGCACAAACACAGTAAACTAACAAATTAAATTGTGGTACATAACTTGTTATGGAGACAGGAGACCTCACGTTCAGACTCTAAAATGATTGTTGTATGCTACCCGAACTATTTATGGGAAAATAGTAATTCACTACTTTTGGACCTTTTGGTCAGTGGCCCATGAATACCTCTTGTTGCAGTATGCTTATGATATATGTACATTGGAAAAGGCTATTATGTATTGGTAGATATCTGTATGTTTTATATTTTCATTATTGCGCATGCTAGTATTGAAATCTAGATGGATCTGATGAAATATTTGTCGGATAAGTCATTCCTCAACAGTGAATCGTAATTTTTCGCCGAAGGAGCATACAAGTTTTTAATGTCTTATGTAAGTCATCACCATTATTAAAATACAGACTATCAACTTAAGAAAGGGAACCATGCAGTGAGTTTTAAGACCCCTCGATGGTCTCTTTTGCTCAAAGTTTTGAACTAGAAGCGAACAACTAGGAGGTGCATGAGATGCAAGTCTCCATTTGTAGAGGAGAAGGGAGCATAAGTATGCCCTGTAGGGATTTTGCTTTCCATATGTTATACCAAAAAGAAACACACCATTTAACTTGAATTGTTAAGTTCCTGGCAATTGTCAAAGATCTTGATGTTTTGGGCATGATTTCCTGTTCTCTTTTAAATTGGAATTCAATTAGTTTGTTCCTTATATGACGGTTACATATGCTCTACCCAAAGGTTTCCTGGGTGAGGAGAGAATTATTTGAGACTTGCAAGTCTGCATCTCAATATTAAGGCTCCTACCTATCAAGAGTTGTAACATATTCCAACTACTGGGCCCACATGCATGTGAGGGATTGCAAAATGTAACTACCCAAAGCCGTCATACATATTTATTAATTAATTATTTATGAAATTTTTGGATATTATTTAATATATCTGAATAAATAAATATAATTATATATAATTTCAAAATAGATTTATCAAATTATTATTTTAATTTATTATTATTTTAAATCCATAAAAATAGTTTTATACTAAAGCCCATAATTCATTTGAAAAAAAAAATTATTATTGTATATTGAGCCCAAGTCCATCTGATTGACGCATAACCCAAAAACTTATTTTCTTATGTAAGAAAAATAAAAATGCTTGTGCTATGATTTCAACTCAAAACTAACTCTTAAATATATTACTCCTAAACCAACAAGACAAGAAATCACCATGACATAAAATAGGATTTTAATTAACGCAAACATTTTCCAAAATATCCCTTTTTTTAGGGCATCCCACCAATTCCTCGTACTCCTCCCATGCCTTAACTCTCTCTCTTTTAATTTGCCATATGGCCACAATGATCACATTCTAATTTCATGCTTCAAATTCAAATCCTCCATTCAATACACATATTCATCACTAAAATCCCATGTCTTTTTACCCATTCAAATATGAATTTAATACTTTTAAAATCCACTAATCTCTCCATCTAATTCTTCATTCTAACCCTATTTAAATCCCTTCAACCTCTATGAGTTTTTCTTTAACATTCCTCCTTAAACTCTCCCAATGTTCAAGAATGCGTTTTCAGTATGCGTGCGGTCTAGGACCGCATAACGCATAATCGGATTACGCACCGATTATGCGGATTATGCGGAATATTAATATTTTAATATATATTAATATAATAATTATAAAAAAATGGATATATTAATGCTATAAAACTCTAAAAAATTATAAATAATAACCGTAAGCATATAAAATGAATATAAACTGGCTCTACATAATAAATTAAAAAGATAGAAAGACTTATCTTTGAACTCCCAATGTAAAAAAAAGAACGACGCATGTATGGATCAAAAATGTCGCTCACCTGCAAATCGAAAAGAAAAATTAAATGAGAATCAATATATATGATATATAAGAAAGTTCTTTAACACATAAAAATGAACAATGCATGTACAAATGAACATATGACAATAATCCACACATTGCTAATACATGTTTGTGTCAACTACATAAGTAATTAGTTTTACATATTCAAAAAATAATACAAGTTTTTGTCAAATACAGTTCATCCCACTCAACAAATTCTCTACTATTCCTCATTGTCATCTTCATATTGAACATTGTTTTCCAACTCCTCCTCAGAGCTATCATCATCGTCTTTCGCATCATCACCCTCTTCTTCTAAAACAACTATAGCTTGATCATGTTCAGGAAGATCTTCAACAACTGTACTGGATGAACCCTCTTGTGCTCTCATTCCCGCTGCAGCTCTCCTTCTTAGCGTCCTTTTGCTCCTCCTGAGTCTATCTTCGTTAGCTCCACTTGCCGCAGCAACAAAATCCCATGTTAAGCCGGAACCAGAAAAGATCTCATATTCGTCATCATTCTCTATTTCTCTAACAAATTCATCTTTCCAGTGCAAAGCTCTGGAATCATCTGAAGCAATCAGCACATCCTTACTATCTTCATCCTTCTTCTTCGCATTCCTTTTCTGTGCTATTTTTTTGTTAAACTAAACGAAGACGAGATCATTCAACTTTTTAGCATCCAACCTGTTCCTCTTCTTTGTATGTATCTATAAATTTATATATGATTTTACACAAGAGAAAAGAGAAGGTTAGAGTGTTAACTCTGAAAATAATGTAATTTAAAATTATAAAATATATAATCATTGTAGTAGTATTTACCCCTTCAAATACACTGAAATTTCTCTCGCACCCTGAAGAGCTACTTGTCAAGTTTAGGATCTTAATTGCTATTTTTCGAAGATTTGGTACATCTCCTCCATAAAAATCCCACCAATGAGCTATTAAAGCAACATATAACAATATGTTAATAATTAGAAAGAATAGAATTTAATATTAAATTCTTTTAAATTTCATGTATAAAGGTTACCTGGGTCGAAATTATCCGTATCATTAAAGCTCATTCGGTACCTTTCTGCCATGTCACTCCCCATAAGTCCCCCCTTATCTTTATAGACACGAAATTTATACGAGCCAATCTGATCTTGGACGTCATGCTCAGGGTAAAATATGCATATGCAATACATGACGACATTTCTTACTAGTGTATTATCTTGGACTGTATTATCCCTATAATAATAATAGGGATTAAGATAATATGCCGTCAAATGCAATATGCTATCAAGTCTGCCCCTGGATTCTATCTCAATTATATTAATAATTGGTCTAAATGCAGACTCCTTTCGATTGCAAGCAGCTTTGATCTCGTTATTTGCATCTTCCAACATTCCATAGATGAAACCCATTGACGGTCTACGATCAGCATCAACAATTCTCAGCAATTTAAACAAATGAGTACATACCTTTAGAAGCTCTTTAATGTCTTTCCAAAAGGAGTCAGAATAAATTGTGGCTTTAGTTGACTTGCCCTTCTCTGTCTTAAACCATCTGTTGTTATCCCACTTATCTGAAGACACCATAGCAGCCAACTGTGATTTTTTGTCCACCAGGCAGCTCAAGCTTAGGAAGGTGATGGCAAATCTGGTAATTCCTGGACGAACAAGCTCCCTCCTGTTTGTAAATGAGCGCATTAAAGTCAGAGTACTGTGATGCGCATAGAGAAAAACTGTCATTGATCTTGCCTTCTCAATCACCGCTTTGTATTTTGGTATCTTACTAATACCTTCCAATATGAGATCTATAGTATGAGCTGCACAACTGGTCCAAAATATATTAGGCCTTCTTTCCTTCAACATATTTTTTGTTGTCATGTTGGATGGGTGGTTATCGGTAACCACTTGCAGCACGCGCTTCTCACCCACTTCCTTGATGCAGTTTTCTACCCAATTCAATATGTATTCGCTAGTATGTGCATTGGCCGAGTTCTCAATGGATTTAATGAAGCATGTGCCGCTCTTACAATAGACACATAAATTCATAATACTTCTATGCTTTCTGTCAGTCCATCCATCAGTCAAAATACTGTAGCCATATTCATTCCACGCTTCTTTTGACTTCTCCATGCTGTCTTCAATTTTTTTGTATGCCTTATCTAAAAGAGGCACTCTCAATTGATGTTGGCTGGACCCCTTGTATCCTGGACCGTGCTTGCCAACAGCCTCGCAAAACTGATCAAACTCATCACAGTCGAAAGTGTTAAAAGGAATTCCTCTGGCATATGCCCACATGGCCGCATAATCATGTGCCAACTCCTTCCACTTCCTTCTATCTCCTTCATTGATAACTGTTTACTTCCATTACCTTCATCCATCAGTCTGTTCAGTGGACCACTAACACGGGGCCTATGATCTCAGTGAGTTCGGGTTCTTCTCTCTCTCTTTCTACTGATATCTGCACCTCTTTCCGGAGCTCATAATCAGCTTTCCGCTTGTCAAATTTCCTCTTCTTGATTCCCTCCAAGTTCTCCCTGCATATACGCCTCTCTTCATCTGTGGCAAGCACACATGATGACACTTCTCCTCCAACTCCTGCAATTTGTTGCTTCAATCTATTTATTCCCCATTTCACAATCTTATTACATTTGATGCATTTCACATCATTATAAGATCTTCTCTTTATTAGCCTTCCATAATTCTACCTAATGTCATTTGATCCTGGTGGTTTCAATGGAATCTGGCTATCTTTCTCACTCGATGGATTTGGCCGTCCACAACTACTTGAATTAGAGGCCATTGATGATGATATACAAATCAACTTATATGCCTTTAAGAAATTCCTACATCACCATTAAGAAAAACAATAAACTCTCACTGAAAAAATTTGAACTATTTCAAATTATAGTAACCGCAAGTAAAATAAATTTTAGAAAACATAAGTTTTATTAACTGTTTCAAAAGATTTAAATTTAATTGAAACAAAATAGGAGTTCAAATAAGTCCTGTAGCAACCAGTAAAATTTCTGCAGCAAAAAAAATTTACTTTGCTAAACAAGATAATTTTGTTAAAGAGAACTGAACATACTCTGCAGCAACCAATGCTTAATTTTTTATGTTCTTTATTAGAACTCTGCAACAACCAATGCTTAATTTTTTATGTTCTTTATCAAAACTATGCAGCAACCAGTCAAAAAACTAACAAAAAAACTCTACAAATAAGTCCTAATTTTCTAGTAACCAGTAACAAATAACTTTACAAATAGTAACAAAACTCTGCAGCAACCATCTATTAGGAAGTTAGGAAGCTATTTTCACAGCAACCATCTAATTTCTAATTAACGAAATTAGAACATTATTCTGCAGCAACCAGTAATTAGTTCTTTGTACAAATTATACAATGTGCAAGATTTGTCAACATTAAAGCTGTTCAAGGGAAATGGACAGTGCAAAAATCAATCCCGCACTGAATCTGGAATTTGTACAGAAAAAAAATTTGTATACAAAATTTAAAAAAAAACTCACTGATCAGAAATTGAAAAAATAATTTAACATATAAAATTAAACAAGAATAGAAGCAGTTAGAGAAGAAAGGAAAAAAAATTACCACCGGAGGGGAGGATCGTTCGCCGGAGGGGAGGTTCGTTCGCTGGAGGAGGGAGGACTACAAGATTGATGATCGGAGGACTCGAGGGATTAATAATCGGAGGGAATGGAGCCGAGGGATTGATGATCGGAAGATTCAATCGTCCAATTCCTACAATGGATCACTCGATCGACCGATCGATTGATCGAACGGGTCGGTGAAGAAAAGGAATTGATCGGTCGGCGAAGACAAGGAATTGATTGACCGAGAGGAGATTGGGCGATCGAAGGAAAGAAATTTGATGATCAGAGGGAAATTTAGGGATCTAGGGTTTTTTTGGGCGAGAGGATTTTCGGGTCGCGACGAAGTGAAGAAACGAGAGGAGAGAAGGGGATATTAAAGGGTTGGATGCGGGTCGGGTGCGGGTCGGGTTTTCAAACTATTTTCGAAACCCGTTAACCCGCACCCGATTATGCGCCTATGCGGATTATGCGACCGCATAATCCGCATAGCACCGGATAATCGCCCTGTCCGCATGGACAGGGCGATTTTCCCCACTTCTGTGCATTTTCAGCCTGCAAACGTTTATGCGGGTGCATATGCGCCCGCATAGAACGTTTTTTAGAACACTGAACTCTCCTTACAATACCCAACTTACTTTGACACCTCTTTCTCCTTTCCACCTTCGTCAACTATCGGAGCGCAACCGACTACTGCGACGCCATCGACTGTTATAGCGTCACCTATTGTCGATAGCGACCGTTGCCTCCAGTAGCAACCCCACCGACTTCCAAGATGTTACTGATCGTCGGACCACCACCGACCATAGGAGCCTCCCCGCGAGTCCATCTTTACTGCTCGGCCAACAACCACTATAGCCAAAATAGCCATAGTCAATCGCAACCGTCGCCAGCAACAACAATCCCCCGATTCACTGATTGTTGCCCCAATCGAGCCCATCACATCCTTGCACCGTGCCCACGCCGTTCCTCGCTGCTTGAGTCGCCACCCCTTATTTCTTCTCCCTAAGAATTCGTCAAGAGGTCGTATCCATCCATTTCTTAATAAGGTTATGTCATTGTTATTAAATAATAAGAACCAATCAATCTAGTTATTGTGAATCAACAAATACATACATATTTATAGGTATCTCAACATCATGCAAATAATCCAACAGATAATGTGAGATTAAGCTAAACTAAATCCAAATATAAAATAGTTTTCTAATCTAATACTATCTCTCAAGTTGGTGTATAAATATCAATTATACCCAACTTGTTGCACATATTAAAAATATTGTCTCCCTTTAGTATAGATTAAATTGAAGTGGATGAGTATCAACAACAATAACAACAGTAGATGGTAGTAGTAGTTGTAGCAGTAGATATATCAGTTGAATCATCAGAGCATATCCGTATTCGAGCAGCAACAGATAAACTTTTCTTAGAAGCAGTAAATTTCTTTCTTAAGAGCTGTAATAGACAGTAGATAAACTTTTTTCTTAGAAGCAGTAGTAAACAACAAATAAACTTTTTCTTATGAGCTGTAGTAGGCAGCATATAATCTTATTTTTTAGAAGTAGTAGTAGGCAGCGGATAAATTTCTTTCTTAGAAGCTGTAAATGAATTTTTTTTTTTAGAAGCAGTAGTAGACAGTAAATAAACTTCTTTTTTAGAAGCAGTAGTAGGTAGTATATAAACTTTTTCCTTAAAAGAAGTAGTAGGTAATAGATAAATTTTTTTCTTAGAAACAATAGGCAACAGATAAGTTTTTTTCTTAGAAACAATAGTGAGTGATAAATAAACTTCTTTCTTAGAATCAGTAGTAGGCAAAAAAAAAAAAAAAGGAGCAGAAAATTGCATCAAGTTTGGATTATACATTTACAATCGAGGAGGGGCCAACCAAAGTTCCTATACTTACGAAGCAGAGAAAAAACAAAAACTGAAGCTGATGCAAAATCATATTAGTGGCACGATTGTGGAGTCGGAATTAGAGTCGGTATCAAATTGATAACACAATTGCAGAGTCGGAGTTGGAGTCAGAATCGACTATCAATTAGGATGATTGAGATTGATGGATGAAATTTATTTTATAACGCGCTCTAATACTATATTATGAAATAATTAGAACCAACCAATTTAATTATTATGAGTAAAGAGATATATATTTATAGGTGTGTCAATATCATACAAATAATCCAACAGGTGATGTGAGACTACCCTAAACTAAACCCAAATACAAGATTAATCTAACAGTCGTATCAAATTTAGATAGATAATAGATAACCCTTAATAAGAACCTAATTATCTTATATACCCAATAAACTGACTATTCCATTATAACTAAAAACAGACTCTTTACATGCCTTTAAACATTTAAGAAAATTCCCTAAAATCATAGAAATCCATATTTAACTATTTTAATATTTCAGATATAGGTATTATTGATTTTGATTAGGTGCTTGATTGCGAATTTATTTAATAAACGCATTTTCAGGCTAAGCTGAGTTCTTTGTCAAACTCACTTTTTCATGCACTACTTCAATTATTTTGGATCCTCCATTTATTCATGTTTATGTAATTAAGTGATTTAATTACAAAAAATTTGGTAATCTCACAAACTTTATTCAAATGAAATATTGGTTATAAAATTGACTAATGGAATATTATAAATAATAAATCGAAACATTAATTTTTGGTGATGATGATTGTATTATTGTATGACAACAGTGTCTAAGGAAAGAGTTTCAAAGGAATGCGGTTACTTAATTAAAGAACGTGTTTGCAGGGAAAACCTCCCATTTCCTTACTCTTAACCGGCTATGTGTCATTATGATATGCAGTTAGAAAATATCTGAAATTAGTGGTTGAAATTTAGATAACATGTTAGAATTAAAGACTTCTTTATAGACATTTCTTGACTATAACAAACTTGAACTGCACCTGAACTCGAACTAAATTAAGATCAGATATTGACTAGAAATGTACTGTACTAGATTTGATACGATCTTGATACTCGGTTGGGGGAGATGCAAATTAAATGTGAATGCTGTGTTTTGGTTAAACTCTTAAGTTGTACAACTGATTTTTGCACACACACCATGTTGTATGATGATTAGTTGAATCACATCAAAATATTACTGTTGTCGTTGTGCATGTTCGAATCAGCTCCAGACAATTATGTGATCATTTTTCCGGATCTGTGTGGAAGACAATCGAAACATGGATACAATATCAGTTAAATTCTCTACTAATGTATG
Organism: Dracaena cambodiana; assembly: GCA_036321105.1. Taxonomy (NCBI): domain Eukaryota; kingdom Viridiplantae; phylum Streptophyta; class Magnoliopsida; order Asparagales; family Asparagaceae; genus Dracaena; species Dracaena cambodiana. The sequence continues at coordinate 4,804,396 of JAYEPQ010000002.1, read as the reverse complement.
ACACCCTAGATCAGTATACTTGATATATAACATAGAGCATAATTATAAGTCGAATAATTATTGACAAATGTTTGGTTGATAAATAAAATACTGTGTTATATTTATTTCTATATGCGTCAATATTTTCATTCTTACAAATGCATAACTATTTTAGTTGAATCATTTCATATTTTATTTGTTTTATACTATTATTATTTTTGGTTACGATCTGACGATCCAGATGTGCATGTCCAGATTTTGAGGTAGATCTGGTGGAGCAAATGAAGATTTGAAGTATTATATGGAATAGCAAAGCAAGTAGACGACAGTTGATATTTTAGATTGCTTCGATACTTGAAATGTGTTCTTCTATCCTTAGTTATTTCTTTGTCTTTATTTTCTTTGTTATCTGTTGTAATTCACTTGTCCATTGAGTAGAAGTTTATTTTTCACTAAAATATTATTATGATATGTGGCAATGATTGATATTGTATTGAGACTTGGCGTATTTTCACAAGTATGTTGCCGAACGACTCAGCTATCCAGCATTCTAGATGGCAGGGTGATAGACAAAATAAAATACTTTCATATTAGAGAAGTCAAGGAATATTAGAAAATAATTATGCCAAAAAGACAACGTCCAAGTACGGTTTTAGATTGAACAGAGTAGCCAACGCCCCCACATAATTTCCAGTATAGTGGTGCACTACCTTTGTGCATTATCAGAGTATAGTAGTATTTATAGGTTATCTTTACTAGTTAATTCAACCCCTGGAAAGTTCTCTCTCATTTCTGGAAGTTGCCTACTTTTTCCTTTTAATCTGTTTCAGTGAATGATAATCTACTATGTTTTTTTGCACAATCCAAGTATCTTAGTCTTGGTGAGTGATATGTTTTGTAATTTCTACTATCATTCAAGCAAAATTTAGAAGATTTTTTGTTGGCAGGGATGGCTGGATTTGGCTAGTGCTCGCCATTCCATGGGCTCATCGCGCATCTCTAGTTCGCTATTAGACCTTAAAGTACAATCTGCTGCAACAACATTGCAAGTTTCTGAGTTGATCAACGAACCTCATTCAGGTATTTCATGCATGAACAAACTGATCAGGGTTAAATATCAGCCAATACCAGCAAACATCATATCAGATTGTTAGATATCCATTACCATATAGACTGTGGAGTATCACTACCGATATAGACAATAATGCTGATATTTTCATGATATGTCCAGTGTTGCTGATATGATGCGTTAAATTTGCTGATTTCCTATACCATAAGGCATAAACCATCTGTCGACACCCATACTGATTCACGAACCTTAACCTGTGGAACTCATACATTTTAGATGTCTCAGATATATCTGCCCTTTCCACTTTCTACAAACACATAACATTAGCATTAATCAGTATATGATTAGTATTGAAAACCATGTTGCTAACTATTTTGACATATTGATGGATTGACGTGACTCCTTGAATCAATGAATTACTATTTTGGTGCTTCAACTCTTTTAGATTTTGAGGGAATATTTGTCATGCTTTACTGTCAGAAATACACTATACACTATCCAAATGGGGATCTTTGAGGGATGATAAATATTCAGCCGGGGAGGATATCAGCGGGTTACAAAAATCCAATGCTTCACAGTTAAGGCATAGAGGATCATCCCATCTACAGGGTATGGAGTTTCTGTGTCATTCTATTGAATAATGAAAGTTGCACTCCCAGAAATAGCTGATATTGTCTTTTTCCTCTTCAGAGGGGTCCCAAGAATCACACCCAACATGTACAAACGACACTGCATCAAATGCTGTCGACAATAATGTAATTTCCTTTTATCTTTTTCTAGTGATTTTCTGTTATTTCATTTATGGGTTGAGCTTTCAAATCTGAGATTAACTCGCAAATAAGTTATCA